>VZTN01036245.1:37313-84369 GCA_013400515.1 Erpornis zantholeuca | reverse complement strand
TTTGAATTCTATTCTGCTCAGAATTTCAGGTAGCATATGAGAAATGGAACCTGGCCATGTCACCTCTTTGTCCATCTCAGCCGTGCCATTTCATCTGGTATGAATGTATTTTCATGTCTTTTCAAACATTTGTGGTTCCAAAGATGATCTTTTTTGTTTCCATAAAGTTATTTATTACAGAAATTGATGATCAAGCTATATAATTTCATTTTTAAGAAAAAAATAAAATGCTTTCTCTAAGATAGCCACCCTAATTACTCCATATATCTTCAATCTATTCATATAGAATTGGTCATAAAAAATAACTGACTACAGCTGTGGCCAAAGAAATGTGGAAGGTGTGCCTCAATTCTCACGTCTTGAGAATCCCCTTCAGAACAGCTCAAATGTTGGGAGTTGGGCCCCCCAGCTAAGACAGTTTAAAAAAAAACACAATAAGTTTTTGCAAAGAGTCAATAATTATGCAAATCATAGGAAAAACCTTTTATTTCATTTGAGCAGCAAACAGATGTCTTGAAAAGGTGGTAGTGGGTGCTTTGTGGAAGGCTCCATCCAAAAGTCTTACCTCCCCCTGAAGAGACAGGCTTTTGCAAGAAACATCTGCTACGAATTTTCTGTTCCTAAATTGTGGACTGCTAACCGAAACACTTGATTCTTTTCTTCTGCCAACAACAGAGTCCTTGGACCTTGATAATTGCTGTGTTGCATAAGCTACTGTTGTGCTTACACACCTGCACACCTTTGTATGAGCAATGCTTTTAGGACATGACTTAAAAATACTTCCATGACAACGGAACTTCTGCATTTGTTTACTCTCTTGTTCTCTCCATCATTTGAAGTTTCCCAACAAGCCTGGCCTGAAAGAGACTTTATTCCAGAGGGAAGAGTGGGAAAAAGTTAATGATGAATAACTACATTGTTTAGAATCTGACATTCCCGAACAAATATAGTCTTCAGGAAAAGAAGTAGCAGCTACTCAAGTTTTCAGTGTCTTTACAACATCATTGAAGTGATATGCAGTATCAAAAAAATTTCTTCTGAGAAATTGGAAATAGCACCCAGTGAAACTTATATAACTGTCTGGGTTCAGAAGAATACTTGTTTGAATGCCAGTGCTTTCCCAGATTGTGTCAGACACTCCTTTCATAACTGTAAAAAAAAAAACCCAGAGCCTTTCCCATCAACTGAAAATAAGCTGATATTCTTAATCTTTTCATTAATGCTAGATAACAGGGAGCTACAGAGAAGCGTAGCTGAACTTAGTGTTATCTGTTGAAAGAGTTCCAGTTCCAGAGCTAAACAAGATCACAAAGTAGAATCTGAAACAAGGAGGAGCCCAGCATGTCAAGAGTCATCTACGGTACAATTAATTTCATGCAACCCTTTCAACAGCTATGCTGCTAAAGACAGGCCAGCCATGTTGCATTTTAAAAGGGCTATTTTTGTAGAACAATGTTGCCCAAAGCATTTCCTGTTCTTATCACTCCTACAGCAATGTCTGGAGTTCATTACCAGTAGCTCCTACTTTCAATAGTCAATCTTTTGCAAAAGATGCTCATTCATGTGTTGTCCCTTTCCCCACCAATTTGCCTTTGGAATTATCTGATAATATATCACTGTTGCACTGATTCACTTAGGAAACAGAGACCTATTCATATCCCAAGAAAAATTGTTAAACAAAAGGCAAATTCTTAGACCACCCACTCACCAAAATCTTCTGCACCTAGTATGTCTATAAAAATTCAAAATCTTGAAAGAATTCATTTGCATTTTATTATTCAATGTTTGTCAAGTAAGTAATTAAATGGTCATGTTGAGAAGTCAGGCTATTCATGTTTTTTATTTCTCTTTTATTGAAAAGTATATACTAAGAACATTTGGTAACAATTTTGTGTGTATTTGTTCTATGCTGATGGTCTTAACTTGATCGTTGTTATGAGCTTGTGGAATTACCTTGCTTAAATATAGTATCAAAAGAATAAAACAATACAAGTGTAAGACATTTTGGAAGTTTCAAGGATAAAACTAAATTTATAGAAAATGTCTTGAGTGTGTAAATGAGGGTAAACAAATGAAAGGGACTCTGTGATGTGGTAGAAGAAGTGAGTTTATAAACTAGGATGTCTCTTTCAGGACCAAATTCTTAGAGCTCTTTTGATGGGACATGATAAACTGAAGTCCTGAAGCAGTTATGGGAAGCCTGGAGCAAAATGGGGAAAAAAAAGGTGTTTCTGGCTGAAACTGAAGTTCAGCAAGCAGTGCCAGCACATGCCTATCTTTAAGCACAAAACAAGTCCTTCAGAGAGAAATCCTACCTTCACTGAAGTTACATTTCACATTTCTCAGGGATTCACCAAGGCTCAGGTCTCTGCCCTTGTCCTTTAACTTCGGAAACTTTCAGGAACTGCACCCATGTCAGCCAGCAGACTCTGCCAGCAAGATTTTTCAAGGACAAATTTCACAGAGGAGCTTTGCAGACTGGTGGGAATTGCATGCCTGTTTCCTTACTCCTTTGGTGACATAGATATTAGACACAAGGAAGGGGTATTCACACAGATCCTATGAGACATTTAACTTTCATGCCAAAAGCAAGGAAAAGGAACAGTTTTCTTAGTTACTTGATCAAAATTAACAGCTACAGAAGAATCTGCATCTCCGCATTGGGTTTACAGACTACTGGTTCCTCCAGTGACTCTGATAGCTCCACCTCCACTGACTGGCCACCACACATCCACCCCATGCCAGCACCTGGAGGAACATTTGCACCAGACCCTGTGCCACACCATTCCAGCAAGCTAAAACAGGAGCAAGCAAATCACATTTTTTTCTTTTCTTTTGGCAGAGGAGATTTGTGATGGTTTAGTGAGATTCAACTTGCTGGAGTGCAAAGGCTGCTAGGGACAAGCAGAAATGTCCTGATCAAGGTAGAGTGTCACCAAAGCAACCATCATTGTTTTCGTCATGTAATTCAAGCCTTGAGTTAATGACTTAGATGCTAAAAAATAAAAAATAATGCAGCATGTAATTCAAGTCTGATATGTGGAAACATGATTAAGATTTTGTAGCAAAAATCACAACACAGTGTAAAAAATATGATTTGTAAGAGCTCATTATCACAAAGACTTACACACAGGTTTATGTGTCTCTTTTGTAAGTGAAACTCCCAGGAGTGTATTGCATGAAAAGAGAAATCCTGCCTTAAAAGCCAGATATATCACACGAGAACATGTGTGTTTGTAGGATACATTTCAAAGTGATGACCAAAGTGTGGGTAAAAATAGCACATTATCTAATATTTTTTAAGGATTTAAATTTTACAGTGAAAGACTTTTTAAATGTTGCCAATAATTAAAAACAAAGGGAAAGCTCATAAATGAATGGAAGTCATGTACACATGAAGTGCACAGTGTTCAGAAGTGAGTGGTCTCATGTGTATCAGTTACTGGAGGGTTAAGAACACAGTAATTACTTCCTAAAATAATCTAGCTAAATGCGTGTTTTTTCAGTAATTGGCAGGCTGTTACTGGAAGTCAGCATAAGTGTACCACTATTTGTATGCATTATAAAATCTGGAGAAGTGCTACATTCAGGAATTCCCCAACACTGGCTCTGCAGTCTGAACCTCTGAGTCAGATTTTGACTTCTTTTGTATTCATTTAGCACTTGATTAAACCGAGTCAACAGAAAGATAAGATTTTTTACTGTGCAGGATTGCAGGGAGGCATTATTGTTTTCAAAGTAGCGAGGTCAGCATGCTGAAAAGCACAAGGTTGACACACATCCCAGTAGCTGCTTCTCACAGCTACTTCAGCCTCAGAGTGGCTATCTGAAATCTGAGTGGCCTGCCACACCTTCAGCACACACGGACAGGCACTTGGGAGAAGCAAAAGGGAAGACAAAGTGCCCAGGTTAAGAAGCTGTTTCCACAAGACTGTGTATTATCAAAGGGTAGGGCCTAGGGGCAGAGCCCTCCCCTTCTCTCCTCATACATCATAGCCTGACACTCGCTGTGCCAGCCAAAAATAAATGAACCTCCCTCCTTCGTGCCGGTTCAGTTTCAGTCTGCTCCTGGGTCTATTTTGGCACGTGGCCGTACACATGGTGATGTTGACACAAGGCAGGGAGAGGTGTGGAGGAGCAGGAGGGCAGGACTGCCTTTTCCAGGGGCATTTTATTGTGCATCCAAGCTTTAATCACACTGATTTTCCTTTGTGAACAAGCCTTGGCCCAGAATTTCCTCTCCTCCTGGCTATTGTCATTGAACAACCCAGTCACACAAGTGAGAAAAGGATTAGGTGTGCCTAGTCTGTGTCCACTCAAAGCAGTGGAAAAATCCATAATAATTTTATGATTAGAGAATCATGAATACTTATACTGCTGTAGACTAATGTAGTTAAACCACAACATAAAAATCCTATTTTTCATGCCAACACATTAGCATATGTCACACTTGCACCCAAGTTAGGATAAGTCAAGAAAATGGGGTTTTGTGCGATTTTTACTTCAAACCAGTGGTTTTAAGTATCTTAAAAGAAAAATTATTTCCTGGCAAATGGAGTTTGACATTTTTTCAGAGTTTATTCCAAAACAAATTCTTAGCACTGAGACCAATAAAAGACTAAAAAAAAAAAGCTAAAAACCTGGACTTAGACACTTCAAAGTAATCTAGACTTAAATTGCAATAGCCTGAAACAACTCTGCTGCTCTCAATGTGACAAGAATTATGTCCTGCATATTCAGACATGTTGCAGGACATAAACATTATGAGACAGTATTCTGTATACACTGCTTTGTATTCTTAAGGATGCATGACCTAAAATGTCTGCTTTAACTTTTCCCAAACCACAGGGTTTTTTATACAATTTGTATCCCACACCATTAATGAGCTAAGGATCATGCAAATCTTACAGGTTTTGAACCTCAACAAACTTTTTCATGAATGAGGCAGAAGTTACAGGTTTGTAACAGGAGCCCAACCAGGGAAAATTTGGGTCTTCTTTCTCTCCACAATTTTCGATCCCTGTTTGGTTGAAAACTTATTTTCTGTCAAACTCTTATTTCTACTTACTTGTCACTTTTTCTGGGTTATTAATGCATAGCCATGAACCCACATAGTGGGGTCATCATATTGGTGATCTTTTGAATGCCATTCTGTCTTGAAAACCTTGAAAGAAAACCAGCCTGCTGTCAAATTTAGGCGTGAATTCCTCTTCTGCTGCATTTCATCATTTCAATTTTCAACACTGTGAGAATTACTGAGAGGGCATGTTACATAGTATACAGAAATTTCTTCTATTTAATTAGTTCCTACTGAATACATTTTTCCTCTATGAGCCATTCCATTAGCTCATTTAAAGCCCAGGCTATTGACCATCCGAGGTGACTAATACAAAAGGCAAACATGTTTAAGTAAACCAACGCACTAACCAACATGTACTTTCCTTAGTACAGAGGAAAAATACCTACTGGCAGAGGTCTCATATTTGGAAGCTGATTTTCCCATTTCTGCTTGGAACAGTGTTGGAAATGAACTTCAAAGTAGCAAGACAAGTACAAAATGTTGAAAAGCATTGGTTTATACAGCAATTCTTACTGGGCTTTGCCCTTCAGTCGTGCCTCTGAGAAAACAAATTGAATTTCCTGATTTCAAATGGCAAACTCTGCTATTACATACTTTGTGATTTCAAAGAGCATCTGTCATCACACAAAGACAAATACATTTCTTAGAGAAACATCTGGTGCTTTTTTAAACAAGCCTCAGGCCAGGTCTGTGCAATGAATGAAATATGTACTATAGATAGAGTGTTATTTAGTGTTGCTTTTCATTTAATCAACTGTGTGTGGAATGTTTGTATTGTCTTAACTATCTCTAAAATATTGGCTCTCCTACCACTTTAGGCAACCGTTGCCTTTTAAGAACCAAATGTAAAATTATTCTTTGAGCCTAACAACAAAGAGCAGTAAATCTGCTCCACTTGATTTCCTACTTCCTTGCAGGATATCTGTGGGAAAAGCAGTAGATGTTCACACACCTCTAAGAAGTCAAGGGTTTAGTCTTTGTACTTTGGGAAAAAAAAAATGAAAAAAGCTCTGTTCTTTTGGCTGTCTGAATTTACAATGGAGAAATTATTATGCATTCAACCCTACCCCTCAACTGAGATAATATCAAAAATCTGTAGGGTAGTTCAGAAAATAATACAGAACACCTAATTAGCACAGCAGTACCCTTGAAGCCCCATTTCTCAGATTTTGATTGATTCCTTGGACACTTTTTTTGCTGTGATGGAATTAAATCAACTAGTAGCAGCTTCCTTGACTTCTGGTGAGGTTTCACAAACTCATTTTTAACATTGCTCTTATGTGACAATTCAGAGCAGTGATGGCTGTGCAGAGTTCCTTGATTTCTCTCTGTGGTTAGGTTTTGTCTCATGTGTCTCATGACTGACCATGTCTTTCACAGTTAATGTGCAAGTGGAGGGAATGGCTGGGAACAATGTTATGCATACAAGAAGGCTGATGGGAAACGGATCTCAAGATGAAAGCCAAAGAGAGACAAGAAAAGAACAAAGATGGGAAAGAGGTGAAGTAATTAATCCAGATCATGCAGATTCAATCCAGATTTGTACCTGGGACAACTTCTCACTTTTCTTGAAACGGAGGAGCTGTGCTCTGATTTTGATTCACTATATTGCCCCAGCTGTTGTGTTATTCAAAATTGGTTCAAACATTTTTAAAGACTAATTTCTAAATGTGATGCACTCCTTCTTTCTGTGGGTCTCTTTGGTCTCATACTACTCTGGAATAGCACACATTCATGAACAGATTTGGCCAATCCTTTTACCTTGTCCTTCTTTCGCTATAGGGAAAAGGATAACATTCCATCTGTGTCCACTACATTCACATCCTGCTTTTAGGTGAATGGTTCAGCAGTCAAAAATGCAACCAGTACACTAATGTAAATATACTGCATACACTTGGAGGACAAGGAACCAAAATAGCAAGTATGCATAAATAGATAAGTCATAAAGCACTAAAAAAACACTGAATGGCAGAACGAAGCTTAGTGTATGTCTACATTCAAAACAAAACAAAACAAAAAGGACAAACAAGACCTCAGAATGCATAAACAAATAATTGGAACTCAGCTACAAAGATCTATTGCTAGGCAATGTAACAACCTTCCCATTGCAGTGTCTTTTGCAATACTGTCTGCAAACTGAATCTTCTAAGCCAATGCTTATTCTCATTAAGGATGAGTGTCAATTAAAAGAGTAATTTTGGAGTTTATGAGAACTATTGTGCTTAAAGGCATAAAATATTCTCAGACTAATAGGAGTCAGTAAGATATTTACATGGATGGAAAATTATTCCATACAAGCTCCTGTACCATTTTGTCCATATTCTTCTGAACAAGTGAAAAGTGTCACTGTTGGGCTGAAGATAGGATGTACAGAACAGTTATCTGACTTGTGAAGCTTAAGAGCTTTATTTATCAAGCAGGAAAAAAAATGTAGCAGACATCATATATTTCTTTTGAGCTAAATTCTTGGTGTTAGTGTAGCATTTTTGAAAGAAAAATAATCCTTTAGAAGGATGATGGCAGCCTGGCTGGCAGTACTGTATAGCACACACATTCAACAGGCAGCTCAAATTACAAAAGGCTTTTTCATTGTCTAAGCCAATGATCACAAAGTGTTTGTGCTGGTGCCAAGCCTTGCACTGGCAGATTTGGGTGGGCATTACTGGCAGTGAGCTACAGTGCTTTTTAAACAAAATTTGGCAACAGATGCTGAACAGGTTTGCCATCACCGATCCAAACTACTCAATTTCAAATCTAATGGCCATTAGTCCTGGAAGGTGTTCTAACATGCCTAATATGAAAAAAACAATTTTTGCTTTCTAAAATCATGTGAATATTTGAAGATCATAGAATCATAAAATCATTTAGGCTGGAAAGATCACTGGGTGTAATTATTAACCCAACACCACCAGTGTGCAACATCTACATATCTTTAAGTATCTCCAGGGAAGGCAATGCCCATCCACTTCCCTTAGGCAGTCTGTTCCAGTGCCTGATAACCTTCCTGTGAAGAAATTTTTCCTGATATCCAATCTAAACCACCCCTGGTGAAACTTGAGACAACTTGCTCTTGCCCTGTCACTTTTTACCTGGAAGAAGAGACAGAAGAGGTTGCACCTCTCTGCAGCCTCCTTTCAGGCAGTAGTAGAAAGTGATCAGCTCTCCCCTGAGCTGCTTCCTGCCAAACTTGTGCTCCAGAACCTTCACCAGCTTTGTTGCCTTTCTCTGGACATGCTGCAGCACCTCAAAGAGCGATAAAAGAAAAAGACATGGAAACTTGGGGCTGCTGCCCAGAGGATGGGGGGCAAATCTGCACAGGACAGCAGCAGAGTGAGTCAATCACACAGTTAGTTGGCTGAGAGGAAGCACTAGATACTGATTGCTCAGAGGGATAAGGAACGCTATTTTACCCAGTAGTCCTGGAATAAAATTAATCTATGCTCCAAAAAATATTCTGTCTAACAATAAATCCACAAGCATTGATTAGTCCTCCCACTCAAGTTTGGATTCTGGTTCAGCCAAAGTACAGACAAATTCAATTATAAAAATGAAATAACAAAATTACTTCATTTCCTTGATGTTGTCCCCATAATGCAAAGTTATAGAACTGAAATAAAAGGTTAAATAGGCTGAATTATCAGCCAGAATTGTGATAGCTGAATTGTGATCATATGAATGCAAACAAAAGTGAAGGGAAAGGATATAAAATACACAGAACCACAATTATTTTGAATTTAACTAATGTAAAGGTGAGAAATATCAGAAAGCAGGGAAAATAACTCTGATCTTATTGTGAAGTAAATGTATGAAATATCCCAAGTGTGTAGTTCTAGGCATAAAAAGTGCATGTGTGTGTTTATATATATGCATAGAGTTTTTGAACAGAGAATATTGTCTGATTTCTCCACTATTTCCACAGATATCAGGTCACACTGAGAGACAGAACAGACAAAATAACATCCCAAGGTCGGCAGGGATGTGCTTCTATGTAATGAGGGAGATGGCATCAATCCGAACAAGACTTTGCATTTGTAACGGATTCATACTGATTTAAAACCAATTAAACCCCATTCTTCTCAAACAGCTTCCTTTTGGGGTATGTTCCCATGTGTCAGAAATTATGTACAGCAACTGCATGCTGATGTCCATGAAGCCCCTGATTGTAGGAGCCAGCAGCTTCTCTTGGGTGGTTTAGTCTGGGGGGTTTGTGTGATGCCTGAAGCGGCTACCTAGAAACAGAGACTAGACAGGAATAAGGGAATAAAGGAGGTATTTATTTGAAAGGCCTTCAAAGGTTACACCCTGGGGGTCTGGAGGCTCCTGCCCCAGTGGATCCCAAGATGGATGACAGGTCATGAGTTCTTCACACTTTTACAGGTTTGGTCCATTTGCTTATCAGCATAAATTCGCCAATTAAAATTTTAGCCAACTATGTAAATTTTTCAAGCTTGTCCCCCTCCTCTTTAAGATGAAGGGTTACACTCTTGGGCCTAGGACAGTCTGGGTGTCCTTGGAGAGCAAGCTAGAGAGGCTTTGCTACGTCTATCTTAGCATAAGAGAACAGCACTTAACAAGCTACAGGAAACTTCAGAGTTACACTAGCAGCACAGGATTTGAAAAATATAAAAGTTAAAACCTAAGGCATCAAGGGCCAGGGGTACAGTTTTGTGTGTCAGGGGATGACACCAGAGGCTGGAGAAAGGGCTTTAGGAGGGCATCATTGCCCCTCCCACCCTCTCCAGTGTTCAGGCTTGCTGTGCTCCTGTCTGCAAAAAGCCTGGAGCAATTTATTAGTGCTGACTTGTTTATTAATACTTTATTTTCTCTGGCTTACCCTTGGCACGTTACAGTATTTTGTTCACAGTAGAAAAAAGATGACAAAAGATGGGAAAGTAGGAAATCTGGGAAATTAGACCCTTCCTAAAGCCAAATAAGCTGGGAAAGGAGCTTCATGTGGTAAAAGCAGTCAATGAGTCAATGAGGTGGTCCTGAGAGGCAGAGAAATGTGGTGCCAAAGCTGCTGGAGAGTAAGAAAACTTGTGTGATTTTCAGCAAAGAAGGGAGATGTGAGGAGATTACAGGAATCAAACTAAGACATTAATGTTCTCTTATATGAAGGTTTGGGATTTTTCTTAAGATTTAATTTCCTCATTCTTTACTGCTGTCAGAGTGTGGGCTTGCACAGTTTTATGCAACTCAATGACTAATACGTGGTAGGTACGTTGAAAGATATTTCTTTTGTCATTTTAACCGGAAACTGACCTCATGAGAGTATGCCCCATTATGCCTATCCATAAAAAAGAGAAGTTATGGGCAAGTTGCAACAAAATGTGATGGAAACAAAAAAAACTTACTAATGTGAGAAAATAAAAAAATATGCTCATAGACACTTTATGCTTAGTTATACCTCCAACAACTTAAATAAATTAAAAATTATCAACCATACTTTTCTCCAGGCCCAAGTCTCTCTTAGAAAACCATTTCATTATTTAAACTAGTCAGGTTACTGCTTGCCCTTGAGACTATTTCTTATAAAACAATTTTATCCCATATAGTGTATTTCCATCAGGTCTTACAGAAAAGGTCATATTTTTGTCAGAAAGTATTTCTGGTAAAAAAATAATTTTTCATCAAGTCTTAGTTTTCAATGAAAAAAAAATAAATGACAAGAAAAGATTAATCTCTCTCAGTTTATAACTGCATGAATATTAAAAGAAACAATCAGTCCTTTTCTAAAAGACATGTATTAAGAAATCACTTGTAGAGAATGATTTACCAATTGAAATAAAACCTAAGGCTAAGCAAGGGTGACAAAACACCTCAAAACAATTTACATTAAATTTATATTAAATTTATATTAAATTATTCTTCTTTTGAAATCTGCTGTTTGACTGTTTACATTAATTTGTTTTACCTTGATAAGATCAACAGTTTAAAATTAATTAATATAATTATGGAAAGAGACATACAGCACACAGAGATGATGTAATATAGCAAGTCAACTCTAAAGAGAAAATTACTTTATTGCTTCTTCCATGAACATACATTTGCAGATGGAATAACAAATGTTTTTTGGAGAGCAGGACAAAGTAAATTAAGGAACATACCTGAAACACTTTAATAAAGGAAGTATGAATAAGTTATTAAAATAAGCTTTAAGTAGAAAATAAAGGTTGTATAACGAAATCCTCAAATGCTCTTGCAAACTAAGACAGAAACCACACATAAAATACAAAGTCAAATACTTCCTTGTGGGCCTTTTGCTGTGCACTGTGGCAGAGACACTCAAGAAGTACCATTTCTGTCCATTTATTTATGCTGCTATGCAAACATCTTTATCCTCACTGTAAACCTGGAGAAATGAAGCATAGTGCGGTGGGGATGGGAAGAACAGTGAGCCAAATTTTCCTTTCTTCATATTGCAGCTTTGGAACTCTTTTCCTGCTGGGTTAGACTCTGACTCCCTGTGAGCTGGAGGCAGCCCCAGTGCTGTCAGAGGCACTGCACAGTATCCGAGGTCCCAAGCTCCATGTTGTTATCACTCCTGTGGTTAATTGTGCTCCTGAGCATCTGGTAGAAGCTTAGCTTCAAACCAGAGTGCATGACTTTGCTTGCATCTCTCTCTTTTCTCCATTCCACATAAACTTCCTTTGATCTCAAATGGTCTAGCTGTTAAATGTGTCTTCTGCCATGTAAGCATGTCCTTTGATTCTCTTTTTAGTCCATCAGTTTTTAGCCTTGCAAAAGATTTAAATCCTTTTATCCTTTTTAAAAATGTCAGATTTAGTCAGTTTGTGACCTTTTGATCTAGTCATAAATTTTCAATTCTTCTTAGTTTTTTCCTTCTTTTTTTTTATATATGTATGTGGTTGGAGGAATCATTTATCCCAACTTTATTTTGCTAACCATTCAGGACTGGGACTTCCTCTTGCTTTAGCAGGTATTTTGCAAAGTCCTGATAGACTCAAAGATGCCTCTTAGCATGCTGAAAATGTTCTCAATTTTATCATGAAATCTTCCACAAAGAAACATCCGTGAAATCTCAATGAAGAAAACAGAAATAATTTACAGCATATATACTCATATTTAATACCTACTACTGCTATTAGTTATTATGGAAAGTAATTGTTCCCAGCACATAAATATTATTAAGTGGTGCATCAGATATCTTATTTATAGACAATATGTATCATGGAACCAAAAAAAAAAAAAAGCTTTTCAGTGACAGTTTGGAAACTTGTAAATTCTTGTGTAAAAGATTAAAGCCTGATTTTTTTTTCTTCATTATATCAGGTTGATTTGATTTTCTATACTTGGTTCTCTTAACAGAAACATGTTAAAGACATCAAACCATATAAGAAACCTCAATTATTTATATTCAGTTTTAGCACAAAGCTGTGCCTGTGAAACCTGTGTCTTTTTATTATTCAAAACTTGTGTATGTATTTCACTAAAAAACAAAAAAAGCAAATCCAACTTCCGAACACTTTAGAACTCTAAAATGTATCAGGTACTTTTAAAGCAATAGCCTTTATATAGCACCAACCTCTTTCTAAAATTGAAGTGTACCACAGTTATCTGATCACCTAGTTCAAAATAACTGAGGAAATAGACTTACTTAGAGGAATTATTTTCCTCTCCATATTCTGCCCAAAAAAACCCTTTTCATCAGGTCAGAATATGTTATCATGGTCATCGAGCCTTGCCTCTTCCACAGCCCTGTTGCCAGGTTTTAGCTTTGCTCCATCAAAAACTCCCAGAACTACTGGTCAGAACTACTTAGAAAGATGCAGATTACAGAGTTTCTTCCAAAGATCTATATTGTAGATTCATAGAATGAAAGAATGGTTTGGGTTTAAAGTGGACCTTGAAGATCATCTACTTCCAAGCCCCTGGCATGGGCAGGGACACCTTCAAGTAGACCAGGTTGCTCACAGCCCCATCCAAGCTGTCCAAGGACACTCAGGGATGGGATATCCACAGCTTCTCTGGGCAACCTGCTCCAGTGCCTCACCACCCTCACAGTACAGAATTTTTTCTTAATATTAATCTAAACCTACTGTAAGTTTGAAGCTATTCCCCCTTTTCCTGTCACTACATGCCCTTGTAAATAAATAACCTTATGTCATCTTTACTGTAAGTTCCTTTCAGGTACTGGAAGGCCACAATTAGGTCATTCCAAAGCCTTCTCTTTCCCAGGCTGAAGAATCCCAGTTCTCTCAGCCTTTCCCTATAGGAGAAGTGCTGCATCCCTCTCAACTTGGTGTTCCTCCTCTGGACTCACTCTAGCAGATCATTGTCCTTCCTGGGGTGGGACCCCAGAGCTGGATGCAGAGTTCCAGGTGGGGTCTCAGCAGAGCAGAGCAGAGCAGAGGGGCAGAATCCCCTCTCTGGCCCTGCTGCCCACGCTGCTTTGAATGCAGCCCAGGACATGTTTGGCTTTCTGGGCTGCAAGTCCACATTTCTGGGTCATGTCCAGCCTCTCATCCACCAGCACCTCCAAGTCTTTCTCATCAGGGCTGCTCTTCATCCATTCATCCCCCAGCCTGTGTTAGTACCAGAGGTTGCCCCAACCCAGGTGTGACATTCATTTGGTCTTGTTAAACCACATAAGATTCCCATGTGCCCACTTCTCAAGCCTGTCTGGGTCCTTCCAGATGGCATCCTATCCTTCAGTTGTGTCAACAGCACCACTCAGCTTGGTGTCATCTACAAATTTGCTGAGGATGCACTCCATCCCTCTGTCTATGTCATAATTGAAGATAACACTGGTCCTAATACAGATCTGTGAGGGACACTACTCTTCACTGATGCCCACTGACACTGAGCCTTTAAGCACTACTCTCTGGATGTGACCATCCAACAAATTCCTAATCCACCTCATGTATATAAACAATCTTGAGAAGAAGGCAGAATGCAGATATTAATTTAAAAATGTGGATAACTAATAATTACCTCTTTTGCTGTCTTCTTTGTGAAGCTGGACTTCAGAGGCCCTGCTGATCTAAAGAGGATGAACAGCAAAGAGCAAACCAAAGTCTGGGAACAAAGGGGTCATCAGCTGGTCATTGATGATAAGATCTCTTAATTCACATGGCAGAAGAAATCTAACAAAACTTCCTGTGACTAAATGAAAAAAGAAGTTTCTGTAACAGCGGATGAAGTTTTGGCAGGATATCAGATAAATAATTCTGTATGAAATCATTTGTGTTTAAGGTATTTCAACCAGACGATTTATAGAAAGATGAAGAAGTTCCAAGCCACAAAAAGCATGACACAGAGACAATCTTGACAATATCAATATGTTAACACTTTTATCAGCTGCTACTGCTACTGCTATGCACTTTACCCTGCTATTCTATCCCATAGGTACAGGCAAGAATTTTAGTCTCCATAACAATAAAGTCTGTGTAGCAGCACTTCATTTGTAATGCAGACAACACTGTAGGCATAAGGATAATGAGATATTTTGTTGTTGCTATCCATCTGGTTTTGTTGGTATCTGCATTAAAGAATGGTGCATATTGCAACAACAGCTCTGTCAAATATGCCCGCTAAACAGCTTCCCTGTACAGAGGTATTCACATACATTTCCCCTTATATACCTTCTTAGTTTAAATAAAATTCAACTTATGTAACCAAGTATGTTTTTGATTAAGAAGACGTAGATCCCTGAATCTCTATCACTACATTCTTTGCTGGCTTAAGCACTTGTCTTTCTAGCAAAGATATAGCTCATTTTAGTGAGAAAGGGAGGAGGGCTTCATCCTCTGCCTTTGCCAGGTCCTGAATAACAACCAACTCTGTAGAAATGTGTATTACTACTTTTGGTTCTAATAAGTATTGCCAAAATGATGTCTTCCTAAAAAGCATAATTGAGCTGTAAAATATCAGTCACAGAGCTGACATATGTCAAATTGTTCAGTCCTAAAAGGTTCTGAAAGCTGCACCTCAGTGCTCAAAACTTCAGTTAGAAACCCAAAGTGTATATGCCATGCAATTTTATCATCTTTCTTGAGTTTGAATGTTAACTTAGCTCAATTTTGGCTCATACAGTCAGAAATAAATAATTTTTTCTGCTCTTACATATGTGTGTGCATGTATATACACAAACATATATTTTAAACACATATATATGTAAAACTATATATATTTAAAAATACATGTGTCTGTGAGTGGACAATAATACCTTATTTCTGCTTTCTATAACATTACAGATATGAAGATGGGAAGTGCTTTCATGTGAGGTCTGTACATACAAATAGAATTGGCAAAATTAGGTTCTTATAAAACGTCATAGGAGTTTTAGTCACAGAACTGTGTTGAGGAGGAATCACCCACATCCATTGGATGTTCCCAGACTGAAATTGACATCAAAATCCTAGCAAGATAAATGCCAAAGAAAGAAACAGGTTTCTTTTCACTTTTTCTCAGAATCAAGACCTAAATTTTCCCAGTCTGGACTTGATGTTCTCATACTATTATTTAGCAAGATAACTATATGGGAAGTATGATCCTGAACAAACAAGGAAGATTGATAAACAGGGATATCAGTACGCTAAAAGCAAATACATGCAATGACATATTTTATCAGCACACTTTGAGGTTTAACACCTGAGAAGCTTCATGTTTTGTTTTAAGTTTAGAACCAATTTCACTACAAACTGAAAAAAAATAACATTTCTAATATCTTCAGAGAACCCAGTCCAGTCCCTAAATATAATGAATTAATTTTAAAAGTGATTTATGTCAAACTGTGGACTCCAGAGTTAGAGATTTAACCAGGTAGGTTATCCAGCTACTCCTGCACATTGCAATGATATTGTATGCAGCTACTGATTTTTTCCAAGTCATGACTCCATGCTCTTGGCCATAAGTTATGGCAGTCACAGGAATTTTACACAGGAACTCTCTGTCCAAAGGACTGGAAGACACAAAGGAAAAGAAAGGAATTTCAGGAAAAGTTCACATTCCTTGTTACAGTTATCGCTGAATATTAATGTCAATGTGCAGGACTTTAGAAATACCATCTAGGTTATGCCTCATGTTCTGTAGCATAAACTAGACTAATGCCACAGGACAAAACTGATAAGGTCTTATGAAATGTCACTTCACACTGAATTTTTTTTACTGTTGTTGACAATTATGCATGTAAAAATAAGCTATTTAGACAATAAGGGTTTATAAAGATGTGTCATATGTTCATGGTTAAATATGCTAAATGTCACATTAAAGCTGACACGGATATGGCTCAAGGCAAAAACGCTGTCAAGTTGCCTATGATCCAGATGTGGTATATGTCATCAAACCGATCGCTTCTCTTTGACTCTGCTTTAAAGTGCATAATATTGCTTATCAAATGTCCTGCAAAAGTGCTGCTTGCCATGAGGAATTTTTCATCCCTTTTCAGTATTCAGCTGTAGTTAACTCTTGTTAAAGTTGCTGACAGATGTTGCAGATATGTTTCAGTTAGTGCTGGCTCCTCTTTCATTCAATATGTATAGATATGTACATATGTTTATATATATATATATGTATGTGAGAAAGCTAGAAATAAATAAACCAGAATAAAATTAAATTCCTGTAGGAATACTCCTACTAGAAAATTATAGCTCTAAACAGTGTAACCCTGCTATAGTAAGCAGACCTGTGAATGTGTGGGAAGGTTAAGATTTCTCCATTGAAGTCATATAAAGCTGCTTATGGATCAGCTGCCAGTGTTCTTTTGATGATATTTTCACCCCAGGTATTGGCTTTGTCCTTTTATTTGGAGAGAAAATCAGTGTCTTTAAGAAATAAGTTTAAAGGATCTCCAGTAGCAGTTCACTCAGAAGGCTACCTCTAGAGCAAGCAAATTTGAACAGTAATTTATAATATTTTAATGATCTTGAATATATGGATTTTTAACACAGCTGGACACACATTGCAATTGTACTTAGAATCTGTACTTGCTGGCAGACAGCAGATTTTTTTTTGCCAGACAGATTTCTATCATCACTTGTAACATTTTTTTTCCATTAAGTGGGATATTTATAAACACTGTTTTGAGCATGAGCTTGCACCATAAGTTATCACAAATTAAACCCTCTAGGAGTCATTCCAGTTCATCCTGAAAATAAGCATCTTTCATGTTTTTATTGTAGCTTTAAAAATTAATTATAAAAATAGAAAAAAGCCTTGATTTGGACTAGAGAGAGCTTTTGAGTAATGGCTGGTGTTACTTCCAGAGAAAACTGATGAAGTATTTTTAATATTATGTCATAAAATGCTTTTCTGGTTTCCACAGAAAGAAGTTGATATGATTTTTCAGATTCAGAACACTTATTTTCTTGTTTCAGATAATTTCTAATTATGGCACTTCAAAGAGAGAACAGAACCAGGTGTCTGACTTTTCTTCTCCAAATGGGGAGGCCTTTTTGCTCATTTGGGTGAAGAGCAGAGGGTTTACTCTTTTTTTCTGTTACTGCTGTAGTGACTCTGAAGGAGCTTTATGGGGATTTTTTACCCTTTCATTGTTGTGTTAGACTGAGCCACAGTTTATTCCCTCCTGCCTAGGGCAAAAAACAGGACTACCAAGTGACATAACCAACACTCATTGAGAAAGCTTTGATGGAGCCATTTGGCAAAAGAGAACTGCTTCCTGTTATCATGACCACTCCAACCACAATTTCTTTCACTAAAACAGAAATGTGTCCTGACAAATGTCAAAATGAATGCTCTACATTTGCAAAATGAAACGCTCAACATTAAACACCTTTTTACCTAAGTAGGAGGCAGAGGTAATTATCCATATTGCACATTGTAATGGAAGCAAGCTTTTATTTATTGGCTTCCACCACATAAGCAGTTTCAAATTTTGGAGCATCTGTTCCAAACTGTAACCAAAAAAAAGTTTAAATTGATTGACCTTTCATAAAACATATTTTCCATCCTCAATACATCAAGTGTTCTGCGAGGAACTGAAGCAATAACTTAGTTCGGGTTTCTCTCCTCAGCTGGCAAAATAGAAAGGGGAAGAGCAAGCTCTGCTTAGTCCCCTGGGGAGTGTATTTAGAGCTCAGATATTGCCATGAGGGCCTGTGAGCAGAGAAGAAGGAGATGGCTATCAGCTTGAGGCACTCTCAGAGCTGGTGTCACAAGCCTCACAGCTTTTGGTGCTAGGTAGAGTGACTAATCTCTCCATATGGATATGGAGATAATACTTGTGTATTTTTGTGTATTTTGTCAGACACAGTTTGACAGCATGTAGAAAAAACTGGGTTTATTCATGCCTTGGCTACTTTTGACACAAATAATTTCTCATAGAAGAATAAACGAAAAAAAGAGTAACTGCTCAAGTTAGTATCTGGGTGTTGCTTGCAAACCTGTGGCCAAAACCTGCAAATCTCCAGCATATTCCCTGCCAGCTCTATAATGAGTAACGCATTTGTTCCATACAGTTTAGGCCCCTAAGCAGATCCATGTCCCTAGAGCACTGTAAAGACAAATAGGTGGGAGGAAGCTTCTCCACTTCTGACCCCATCCTGCCATTAGCACCCCCCAAACATATACAGAGACTGACAAAAGAGGCACACTCCCACACATTTTTAGCACATTACCAAGTTTTACTACACAGAGCTTGCAAGTTCAAACTTGCTAAACACATGTTTTATAATTGCCTGTGAAGAAGTGCCTTACACTTTCTTCAAATTATTTTTACATTTTCAGAGACAGTGAAAGATACAGAGTCATTCTTAACGTTATGGGGTTTTTTTAAGTGCAACCTGAGATGCAAATCTAATGGCATTGGAAGGACCTGAAATAAGGCAACAATGTAAATCATAAGTCTGGAAACTGGTTTCAGACAAAATGAGCAGGGCTTTAAAGTTAGGCTATTACTATTGGCTTCATGTGAATTATATGGTTCTATATGAGGTTAGGATTTGGCACTTCTGGGGCTGAAATTCATGAGTAAGGCTAACAGAGGATTCTACAATAAAAATGAAATGCGATGATTTACTTTTGTACTTTCTCCAACTCTGCAAAATTGGTTCAGCTGCCATAGTTGTATGATTTTTTGCATTGTGCAAAAATTACAGAAAAAGTTAGCTGGTTTTGATAAAATAGAACCTGCCTCCTAGGGGGAAATTCAATTGTACTTGACAGCCAAGAAGTATTCACATGACAGAAAAAACAATAATCAAAGCAGGTTGTAAGATTCCAGATCTCTTCCGACAGCATTTTTGTCTGATTCATACCAAGCAGAAGTTGAAATCTGAGCTTTTTTCTGAACAGCTACTATAACCCGTCTCCACATAGACTGCTTCAACCCACGGTGCCCTTTCTCTCTTGATCCAAGCATCTGGACCCGCTCTTATGCCAACAGGCAGATTCTTTATCTCCTTTTGATCTCTGAGCATGATCAAACTCAGGCCAGCTCTGTGGGTTCAGTCCTTCATGGTCCTTGTTTCTCGTGACTCGGTGCTCCCTGTCATTCTTCCTGACACAGATAAAATCAACATGTCTTCACAAGTCTCTGTCAGATTTTAATCACAAAGTCATCAGTATTTACTGTGATGATTACTAAGAAGTCTTAGAAAAGGATGTAGAGCATTGGCAGAGAATAGAACTAAGTTAAGGGCAAGAAGCTGCAAACGTATAAAATGAAGTTCCATCCTTACAGTGTCTGCCCAGACAGAGCATTGCCAAGACATACATATATTTCTTATTTGTTGCTAGTGATGAAATCTGGGTTACTGAGTTAAGCACTGCACAAATGGAGTAACAAAGTTCTCATTAAAAAAAGATTATTCTGTAGACAGAAACTGTAGACAGAAAAGAGTAAAACAAGAAACAGAGAAACCAAGGAGCAAAGCTGAAGAGATGTGCTCAGAGGAAAACAATATGAAAGCTGATAGAACCAAAGGGAATTTTTCTTTCTATTGTTTTTTTTTTAATAGAATATTTAAAAAAATTTAAAAAATTAAAAAAATTATTAATAGAATGAAACAGTTCAGTTCTGCAGATCTAATCTGAAATGTCCTAATATCAGTTGAATTACACCCATTAAGGTTGGTCTTGGAAAGAGACACTTTGATTTTGGTTCTTCTGGTAAGATAATTTCTTGTTCCATTTTCACAGACTGTGTTGTGTTTAAAACAAAGCTGGCCGAGAGGTCTTCTATAACGTGTTCTTGCTAGAAAATGCCATTTCTTCTAAATCAGCTCTTTTTATGAGAATGAACAAGCTTCAACTTGACACTAGGCTCTTGGCTATACTATTCTTGAAGGCATTTCATGTTTTATTAATAGTAATTCATACAGACAGGGGAGAGAACACTGATTGGAGCAATTGCCTTACATTCACCTCCCTGATCTGCTGCTGTCAGCGCTGAGGTGAATGCTCTGACTAGCAATACAGGGAAGGGCTCCCTCCATCTCTGCTGTGGGATAAACATCCTCTCACTGTTTTTCTAAAAACCTTTGAAAAGCCTTGTTGATAGCCCAAAGTTTGTATGCCTCTCATTCTAGTTACAGTCTCTCTCAGATGAAACACAAAACATTATTTCTGTGCCACCTGTGCTCTCCCTTGCTGGCAGACTGGTGTCTATGGCACATTTGGCAAGATTTGCTTATATTCTTTCAAGTTCCCTTTCAATAGCTGCTTGTGAGCTTGCCACAATTTTACACTTTTGAAAATCTCTGAGGGAGGCTTCAACTCCAAATTCTGATTCTGATATACATTTCCACATAAGTTATCCTACATACTAATAAATGACAATATTAGAAACATGCCTAATAATCTGAACCAGCAATTAAATGTGTATTTCCTGTCTTTCAGTCACTACCATGCTAATGCAATATTCTGGCTGACTAATTTAATTTTGCCGTTACACCTAGCACAATTTGAACATAAATAAGGAGCTTACTATGGGATTGAAATTCAAAATCTTTCTCCTCAAACCTTATGTGTAATAAAACTAAATAAAAATAAATTTAAAAATTGAAATTAAATTTAAAAACTAAATTAATACACCACATAAAGTTTACAAAAGTTAATATATTCAAGCTGAAATTCTCATAGCACGTCCTCAATTGTTAAACATGCCCAAGATTCTGCACCTGTTGAATGGCTTCCAGTATGAAGTATAAACTAGGAAAAATAATTACAGGTTTTAACAAGAACAGTTAGGGCTCTGCACTCTCTTCATCTTGCTGCTAAACAAGGGCCTCAGCTTCCTCTGGGTGCAGCTGGCATGTCAAAAACCCTCGCTCATGTCAGTTCCATTTCTATTCAGTTTTTATTCAGTCCTTTTTTGCCATCAAAAGGTACAGGCAGGGTATTTGAAAACTGTTGCATGAAGGCCTTGTTGCCTTTGTAAACTCATGGCTCAGGTCTGTTACTTCAGCTAAGCAGAAAAAGACTGCAGGGAAGAGACACAACTAAATTAAGAGTAGAGAAACATGCTGCATGACCATGGCGTGTGCACGTCGTGGTGTGTGGCGGTTGATTGAACTATGTCGTGCTTTGAAACTGTGCAAACTGATAACTGGCTAACTGCTTATAAAAGGCCAGGTTTTTACAATAAAAACTCTCCTGCCTAGAGAATCTGTGTCGCTTCATATCGCAACAGAAAAGAAGAAGCCTCTTCTGATAGCACCTGTCTGGTAGCACCTAGTCTGATAGTCATCTGTCTGGGTTGCATCAATGCTTTTAGATTTTGTGTAGGCATTTTCACCCATTTATTCTATTTTTAATACTACAAAGACTATATGGTGTTTATGGCTTGGAATGTACACCACAGTAGCTCATTTTTTCGACTGTAGGATCTTTTTCACACTTTTTGAACTAGCTGTAAGAGCAAGAAATTATAGAAATCAGGAATAATGTCTTTGAAAAAGTTCATTAATAATGGCTTTTAAAACTGTGCACCAGGCAGCTCTTGCTTTACTCTAGAATTTCCTCTGCATTCATGTGTTTATGTGCTCTTAATCTTACAGACTCTCAAGAAAATGGTTTTTGTGGAAAAAATTTCCTAGCAGTGACTATTGGCTACAAAACAAGAGCCTTTTTTGAACTGTCTTCAGGGGGGAAAAAATGTAAGAGAAGTATATGTTATTTTGCATAATTTCACATAATGAAATCAAGTAATTTGAAGGTAGGCCAATGTGGATTTTCACTCTGATTGTTACATATATTTAGATAGGTCTTTATATTGCTTGTTGGCTGCTAAATATAATCTAAATGCACAAGTGTTTTTCTTTTTTTTCATTCTTAAAATAAATGAAGTGGTCAAAACCACAAAAAACTCTTCAAAACCCCAGTAGGAAGGCCAGTTCTTCAGAAGCAACAGTAGTTGCAGAGCAGATGGCAAAATATGCAACTAATTCTGGAAATTTCAGCCACTCACCCACCTGTGGGACCCTTCTAGGAGGAATCAGCAGCCTTCCAAACTGGAGACAAGGCTTTGCTCCTCAGACCATAGCAGGATTGACCTTGGTGAATGACCTCATCATCCCCTGTTTTCTTATTCAGAAATAAAATTTCTTCTTTTTTTAAAAATACATGATAGCTATCAGGTTGTACACCATAACAGCCCCAATGCTTATAAAGTGATGCTTATAAATCAGAAATGTAACAAATACAAATGAAATGTTGCTTCTGCAACATTTACCTGGTTTTGGTAAGCAATTCAGGAGTCTGCTGCATGATAGAAAGCCAGGGTTTTCTTCTCTTCACCAACATTTTTTCTACCCACAAAAGATTTTCAAAGGTCAGGTGGCCTTTTTTATTTTATAACTTCTCTGTGCAGCCCAGGCAGACAGAGTCTGAAGTCTGTAAAATTACCATGGGACTCGGCTGGGATAGAGACCTTTCTGAAAATGTTTGGATTAGATGTGAGGAGTGAAATTTCACTTATCGTTCCTGGAAGTAGAAATAAATCTGAAATTGAATACTGGAGGAATTGGAGACATCGAACACAGTGGAGGGTGGTGTCACCATCTTTAGCCTGGAAGCCAGGCCTGCAGGCTAAGATGTAAATGTTATTTTATCCTCCATGAGTGACAGAGATTTCCCTGGGATGAGCAGTTAATCACCAAGTTTATGGCATGGCAGCTTTTATGTCATTTACTGGTAAAGGGAAAGAGAACTTCTCTGTGGAACTGCAGGCTGCAATGTGAACATTTAGAACAGCTCTGCCAATGTCTTATCAAGTTGGTGGTCATTGTGAATAAGAGGAGGTCCAAATGGTGAGTGTGTGAAACACCAGCCTTTGGGAAAACTTGTCACAGATCCTCTGTGTGGAGAACTGATATTCCAACTCAGAGAAAACTCGTGGTTCCAGCTTTTTGTTGTCTGCTCATCAACAAGAGCAACTGCTACCAGTTTCAGTAGTGTCTGTATGTATTTCACTGCAGGAAAGCCTGTCCTCTCCCTGTTGTGCTATAGCCCTGGGCTCTGCAGGAGATGCAGTTATAAGGAAAGGCTGCTTGATATCTGCAGCCTAATCTTAGGACTGGTATTAAAACTAGTATCCAACTTTGGTAAGAAATAGCTATCCAGTCAGTTTTATTGAGAAATCAGCCAGAGAAGAAATCTGTCTGATCCTGAAAGACGTGTATTGACCCCATCTCCTTGCTCCCATCTATTCTTTATTCTTCTCATAGCTACCATCATGTCATATTTTCCAGATACCTGTCCCAGATTACAGGTATGCTTCAGTGACTCTGGACTAGCCTACAAGGACTGGCAGTGCTGTGTACCACCAGCTCCCCCCTGGCTACTCACCAGCTCTCTGCAGCCTCTCTGACTGCCAGCCAGCAGCCTTGTGATGTTTGGCCATGCAGCCAGGCTAAGCCAAAAGCGTGCTCCATATTCCTACCTGCCGAAAACTTTAAGCTTGGATAGGCACCCACAATTGTAGGAAGATTTCTTCTGTCATAATATTTAGACAGCAGTAACAACAACAAAACAGGGAGCCATCAGGCACCAGGCAGAGTGCACCCGCTCTGACAACTGCAGATCAAGGACGCTGCTAAATGAAGCATGGTCTGTGTTTCGAACGCCGTGCAGAGCCGGCCAAGGAGGCAGGAGAAACCACGGGGGGAAAACAAAGCCTTGTTGAATGAACTCAAATCAAAACAGAAAGCCAGACTGTGAGGTCTGTGTCTTTCTCATTACTCCCTAATATACAACATCATAATGGATAGAAAGGAAATACCAGACTGAATATGTTAAGAGAAGGAGATTAAATTGTAAAATGGTCATTGCACAGCCTATTCAAAGCAAGGAGGTCATGCTTTGTACCTCCTCTGAAGTATGCACAATTCCAAGCAGGTAAATTGAGCTAAGCTGGCTCAAAGCAGAGTGAAAACAGGTTCTAGTTTTAGGTTTTTGTTGCCTTTTTCCTGATTCTATGACTTAATTTTGTCTCTGTGGTTTTGGTGGGTTTTTTGGGGTTTTTTTTTGTTTATTGGTTGGAAAGGGGAAATTGACAGATAAAGAAGCTCTGGAATGTTTGTGTTTTAATTTTACAAAGTTTCCAATACAAACAAAACACTAGAATGTTATTTCAGGAAAGGCATTTGCTGTGAATTTCCATAACTTAATTTTATACTGTTGTATACTTTTGTGTGTCTGATTTTTCTATAGAAAAAAACTCAAACAAAATAAGAATATGGGTCCCTGAGTGAATTCCAAGGGAAAGGGTTGCATTTATCTGTGACATACTATACTAATGAATGGTTTTCAAAAATAGCTCTATGTTCTCAATTCCATTGAATACTCCAAGCTATGATTGGTTTCCATTTTGAAAGAAAAAAAATGTAACTTTTGTTACTGCTTATCATTGGCTTGGATTGGGCTATTATCTGGATCTTATAAGCCCAGAGGACAAGAGCTGAGCAGACTGTGCAAAGCTGACTTTTTTTTCCTCTCCTTTTTGTGTAGGTATGAGGTTGTCAAGACATTACAATGTTAATGACTCATTCTCACAACACTCAATGAAGTATAAGTGTTCCTTTAAATTGCGGAATAGGAAACTGAGTTTTAAAAATGTCACATGAATTTTGGAGCAAAATTAACACAAAATATGATTTTTTAAATTACTGATAAAGGTTGTTTGGGTTAGCAAGCAGCACTGATAATCTATTCTATGTTGTTTCAAGGGAGTACTCAAAATTTATATACATATTTAAAAGCTGAGACTATTTGGGCTATAACCTAAAAGTACTTTGGCCTGTCTGCCAGACTTGTGCTATAACTGTAATACCTTCACTTGGTTTTTTTTATTTAAAATGCATATTTCTAATAGACAGTAACCAGACACCTCACTCCAAAACAGTGTAACAAATACTGACCTAATTTTACTTACAAACGTTAATTATGTGTGACAGCAGCAAAGAGACAATCCTGAAGAAGCTACAGTTGCTTAACTATGGCTGCTTCAGCTCTTTTTTTACCCCCTAATTCTCAATTCCCTCTTTGAAGTTGGAAAGAAGGCTGTATGAAGATGATAGGAGTACCTCTAAAATTGACTTCTGGCAATGAAAGAGAGTGATTATAGTGTTAATAGAAAGACACTTTAAGAGTTTCCAAGCTTTGATTTTTTTGTTTGTTTTACTTTTAGATTTCTATCCAAAGCCTATATGCTCAGAGTAGAGCTGGCCTTTCAGCCTGAAGAATGGTAGGGAAGGTTCAGATGCCTATAAAATATCAGCTCTTTAGTACTTTTGAAGTCTTTAACACAGCAAACCATTCCTCGGATTGCCTCCTGCGTGGCTCAGTGGATCCAAATGACGGCAAGTGAGTATCAAATGCAAAATTCACAAGCTGCAGCAGCATCAGGTTGGGCAGCCCTTGGCATTACCAGCCTGCTCCTGGGAAATACAATATATGTGTATCTCTTTTATGTCTGAACAGATCTGGGGCAAACAACCTTCTCCAGAATCAGTGTTTGCTCTGGACATGTCTGAGCATCCAGGTTTGGTCCAAGGTGGGAGCCTGCACGGGGAGTTCCACGCACCAGGGACTTACACTGGAGAGCCTCAGATAAATAAATACCAAAGAAGTGCTTGCTCACAGCGAGTCAGGATCATCCCAAGCCTCTCACACTGCCAGTGCAGACTGCACAGTTCATGGCATCCTCAGGAGGTGTCTGGCAGAGCATTTTGCACTGTGCTTATCACGTCATGGCAGCGCTGGGTGCCGACAGCAGCTCCAGCTCTGCTGACAGCCTGCACTGCAGGAGCCACGGAATCAAGGTGAGGAGATAACGTGAGGAACGCAGCCAGACATCTGCAAAGCAAGAGGGGAGAATAGTTCAGGTCAGTAGCAAGAGGCAATTATGTCTATGAAATGCTCCATGAATTGAGAGTGAAGATGCAACTAGAATAAAATGAGTGTGCTTTAGCATTCTTTGATTGGCCTGTTATAGTGGTGATAATGATAATAACAATTCAACATAACAAAAAGTTTTGCTTTTTTGTTTACATTTTATTAAAGGATAAAAAACATTCAAATGCACAAATTACTTAGAAGAAAAATAATATGCTAAATTTATGCTTTCAGTAATCTCTGTCTTAAATAAGGAAAAAAAAAACCTACAAAGGAATACACAGATGAAAACAGATTCAAGACAATATCACCAAAAGTAGACCAAATGAACTCCTCCAACACAAAAAACTACACCTGCTAATCCCAATATCCCTTCTTGCTCCTTCTTTCTATTTTGACTTGCTGCACTCTGAAGCCCTGTGAGGCAGCCATGTCCTGAAGATAGATGCCTCAGCACATGCACAGTTGGTTTAGAGTCTCCTAGTCTTTTCGTTTTGTAGCTCTGCAGATTTTCTATCTATGGCTTTACACCTGGATGATGTGTAAACCCTTCAGAAACACTCTCCAGCTGAGCTGAAAACTAAGGAGAGTGTGGACACTCCTCTTCTGCCTAATAAAATCCTTGAAGTGTTGAGTACTTTCTTTACAGCTATTTATTTGGACCTACCATGTCTGACTTCCCAAAGTAAAAGTTTCATTATACATTAAGGTCTGGACTGCTGAACAGCCCAACATGGGTGATTGCTCCATCTCCTGCACCATTCAAAGAAATAAAATATTTAAATATATTAATTTTGGTATGGATCATTATTAATGGTCTCCTCACAATGACAAAAGAGAAGGGGTGTGATTTGTCCCAAAGTTTGATGACAAATATGAGATGAAATATTTTTTAAACTAGTGACAGATATGAAAGGACAGGATATTCCAGGTGAATGAGGAGTAGGCAAAATGTCTCCTCCTTTCAGATATGTTTCTACAAGTTCTTTTTCTTTTTTTAATTCATGCTGACAAGCATACACTGAACCTAGCAGATAAATATTTTACTCAGATTTTATGCTGTCACTGACATGTTTGCACAGCAAGAATCAAGTCTGCTCCTCATTTACAGGGGCATGCCAAAGCAAGTGCCAGCCTACACAGCTCTGCTCTACAGAGGGCAGAATTCTCTCTGATGGCTATCCCTGAAGCAGGGCAGAGCTTCAGCAAATAGCAAACAACATCAATTCTGTTGTCCAGCAAGTCAAATGCATGCAGAACAAAGGGGCAGCTTCCTACATGATAGCAGTGGGAAAATGGCTTTGGCTACAGAAACTGGGTAAGTAGGTTCCTCCTGCTCAGAGCCATTCCTGTGTTAGCAAGGCTGGGAATAGTCAGCACTGGCTCTGGTTCACAGGGTTTTTACCAGATAAAACCAAAATCAAAAAAAAATTAATCAAAAAAAATGATTAATAACCAGTCCTGTTATTAATCATTTTACCAAGCCGGAAAGAGGATTTGCATTAGTTATCACTCAATGCTGAATTATGTTCTGAATCAATCAAAAATTTCAAGGCTTGATATAGCAGTTGCTAGATACTGAGTAACATAAAACATGTACTAGGGTGCTATTCAGATGAGATTTTACAGCTATTTGATGCATAAATGTAATACTGCCAGTTTAATACCAAACACAGAAATAGGAGACGATGGTACAAGAACTCCTCAGTTATGTAAATTTACTCTTTTCCATTTTAATATTTTAAGATATAAACTGGTAACCTGCAGAGATTTTTATTCAGATGACTAGCTAATTCAACAACAGTAGAAAAAGACATTTCGTAAGCACTACTGGGCATTGGTGCCAGCAGAATTTTTGTGCTTTTCTCTTTAGAATAGCAGCACCTTCAGCTGTTAGTGCCAGGTACTTTTTATCCTCTTATTTACTGTTCTCTCTTCCCCTCATCTTCTTTCACACACTCTTGGAAGCTGAACACAAGAAGTGCAGTTCCCAAGAGACCAGTGGCACGATAATAATCAGCTCTTTGGTAAGATGAAACAAAGCTAGAAGATGTAGTCAGTTACTGGCTTTGAGCTGTTAGTACAAGGCACTGCTAGACTACATCTGCTTAATCCAGGGAGCTTCCAGTCGAACAAAAAGCAGGTTCATAAGCTGATGATGCAGAGAGAGATGAATCACAAACTTTGCTGGCAAGCTTTCCTTTATCTTGGCATGGCCCAAAAAATGTCCAAATTATGAAATAATTGGAAGCTAATTTTCTTTGAAGAAAAGAAAATAACCAGGGAAGCTGTTATGCTAGGGAATGGAAAGAAAGATGGTGCTGTGCTTCAGGTGTTATGTGCAGTCAGTGCTGCACCTTTCTTGGAGCTCTGGAGAATGACAAACTGAGCAAGGCAATCACGAGCAAGGCAGCAGAATCTGGTGTGCTGAGTGCATGGAAACAGTGCAAAGGCTGATTGCTCCACTATAGTGGGCAGTGGGGAACACTGCAGTAGCGACAGGAATCCCCTGCCCAGTCTACTGATACTCCACTGGCAGCTTACTGGGAGACCAAGCCCTACACAGGATTAGCATATGCAGTAAAAACCAGTTTTGCAAATGCATAGATAAATATGATTATAGCTGAACTGCCTTGCAATGGTAATGCTCTTTTTTTCCTATTGTGAATGGCCTGCTTCCTCAAATTTGTTTTGATTCTAGCTTCACATTTGGATCTTTCAAACCATTCATTTAGAGCCTTGGTATGGGAGGCTTTTTCAAAGAATTTTACATTTAAAGCTATAAATCAATGGGAAACAAATGTTTGTGATGCTACCCAGACTCAAATTCAAATACTTCAATATAGTGCTACAAATTCCAAAGAGCAGCTGCATTTTGTTGAAGCTTTTTAAGGGGCTTTTTTAAACTGATTTTGAAGAATAAAAGAACTCTGCCATTTATTTTAAGTGTCACTTTCAACATCTACACATTTGTTGATGTTTTCCATGAAGAAACGTTTTGGGGTTTGATTTTTTTTTTTTTTGAGTGACACAAACTGCCAGCTAGTGTTGTTGTATAGAGTTATATGCATTTCTAACATTGAAATTTAAAAGTTATGTGTATGCACTTATATGCAAACTTACATGCATGTGGGCAAAGAGCTACATTAAAATGGCAGTCACAAGCAGAACAGTAGACACTTTGGCAAAGTTTATGAGTCATTCTGGCATATTGAGGAAATTGTTCAAAATAATTGGATGTAGCTCAATAAGGCAAAAGACTCATTCTTTCTTGATCAATATGTGTACAAACATATCTTGTGTGATTTTTTCTGGTTTGTGTTTTCATTATACATCTTTCCCCTTCTCTTCAGAGTTATCGTTTTTCCAATTCAGGATCCTAAACAGCTCTCCCTGAGCAGCAAAAATCATTCCTAAAGTAAAATTTTACTTACTTTACTTACTCACTTTATACAATAGCTTCTACAAAATTTCCAGGAACATATTTACCTGTGAATTCCTCAAAAAACTGTGTCCACATGCAAAATCTTTCCTTTCATTCCTTTCACTGGGCATCCATATCAAACAAAATGATAACAGGGGCTATGGAGGATACAATGAACCAATGTTTCAGGGCGGTCAGGAAGATGTAGTGGTAACAGGTGGAGCAAATAAATAAAAAGGCAGCCCTTGGTGAGATTTCCAATCCAATCATTCTGATTGATGCCAGGATAGCAGGAGCTGTGTTTCTGTTCAAGAACTTGCCATGTTTGGCCAGGGAGAGACCATTCCCAACTGATAGAGGCTCCTAAAGCACCCTTCATCTCACTTCAGTAACCCCTGGGAGGCTCTCATGATGCAGCTCCAGTAAACTTAGCTCTAGAAAGTACTCATATGTAAAGACCTGACTCATTATGTGCCAATTTTCAGTGTAAAATGCTTAACAAAAGTAGCACTTTTGCAATATTAATATTTTATTCTGCAAAAAGTTGTGGGTCAAATAAACCTTTAATAACTAAATAAAGCTAAATTATGGAGCTGATATGACAATATGTTTCCAGTATGCTTGCATTTTCATGTTAGCTATTGATTTGAAGGCGTGAGGAGAAACATGCTATGCAGTGAAACGTTTCAGATGTGGTTTTCTTCCTCGTTTTTTTAGATTTACAGAGAACACACATCTCTGCTGCAGAGCTTAATTCCTTCCCACAATGCAGAGACTTTCAGGAACTCTTTATGAGATCAGGTTGCAGATAAGAACATGTCAATACCACAGCCCCCAGGGCTGTGCACGGGTGCAGTCTACTCTTTCACTGTCGTTCTCACCTACGCCTAACAGGTGGTGAGGAGATACGGAGAAAGTCACTCAAGCTTTCAGAGGGACCTAGATTGTTCTTACATCAAAGCCTCAGTAATGCAGGATGGGGTGAAAACTATAATAAGGTAGCTCAGGAGCCTTAGTCTCTGAACATGGCCTGGATGCAGACCTCAATGAAGATAATTTTCCTTACTGTTAATTATATAGTAGCTGTGTTGGCCAGGGAGTCACAGTGATGCCTGGCCAGACACTATTCTTTGACCTCTGAAGAAAATCTTGAAGGCTCAACCTCTCTGCTCCCAAATTTTATTTGCACCAACACTTTGCTCATTGGTGGTTCAGTCTCTGTACTACGACCTCCAGCCAGCCTCCAAAGATCAGCATCATCAGAGAGAAGCACTAGAACTACACACCACAGAAAAAATTGCATGGTCCTTGTTCAGTGGTTCCACTCCCTCCACACACCTAGGGAATGTTAAAAAAAGACATTGCCATACAGTTCTGTCAATTACCTTAGGAGATTAAAAGCTAATCCTTCCCCCCTGAAAATAAAGTTCAGCAATCTGAACAAAAATCCACTAAAAGGTCAAAAAGAAAAATACAAAAAAACCAAAATTCTGAACTCCAAGCCAAGTGTCCTATGTGATACATCTAAAAAGACTCTTTCAACATATGTCAGACACTACTGAACTTTTGAGGAGGTGACCCTCATGGTACACTATGGTACAATGCTGTAATATTCCATCCCTCATGTCTCTGTCTTAACTACTCCTGCAAGAAAAGGCCACTTTTTCTTCATGAGATTGTTTATGCCAGCTACTAGTGACAGCTGGAATCTCCCCAGGGCAATTATTATTTCTCCTTTATATCACCTGTAGCAGTAGGGAATACAGGTATAAGTCAGCAGAGGAGTATCAGACCCTGATCTAGCCAGGTATTCAATATTAAACTTTTGACGTCTATCAGGGAAGTTAAACAAGTATTGGCTTTCAGCAAGCGAAAATTCCTCCACTAGTCTTTATCAAAACCACACTAGCTTCAGCACATCAAAAATGGAAACATTTATGCCTTATCAATTGTGCCAAGATGTTTCAAACCAGCTGTGCAGAAAACTGCCACAACAACAACAACAGGAAACAAAAGCCTGCTGCCTACTCTTCACTGAGTTCTGAAGACTCCAATATATCTGTGATGAAGCAAACTGGTCACTCAGTCCTGGCAGACACCTCAAACACAAAGCATTTTCAAATACACACACGATTTAGTTTATTAGCACAAGACCTGTGAGATAATCTAACGTGGGACCTCAAACTACCACCATGAAACAAGTTGTAAAAACATGTGATTCAAAACACCATGAATCTAGCCCAGACTGTAATTGAAACAGCAGGTTTGGTAGTTTTCATTAAAGCTGTGCAGATCGTGTATTCCTTTTTTTTATCCTGTAATGCAAACTCCCACGGAGTTGCACCTTTGATTTTCCTTCTTCTTCTGTTTTTATGCACAATAGTGCATATGCACAATAGATTGCCAGGTTGTGATTCATCAGCCTTGGAACTGACTAGTCAATCCACCCAACCCAATATCTCTCAAAGCAGATCTTTAATGAACAAATGTAGCAGAGAAATAGCTTAAAATTTTGAAATAATGGTGTAAAATATACCACAGAAGCACTTTTTTCTTTCTTTCATTTCTTTTGCTTGGGCAGAGGCTGATATGTGTGCTTCTTTTTGTGCAGAAGCCCCCAAGATTATCTGACTGCAAGCTAACGAGTTGATTGCCAGGGGAAGTTTTAGATTCCTCTTTTGACTAAATGAAAAGGCTGCACACATTCTCCACCATGGTTTGTTTATAATGTACACGATGGCTTAAGCATTGCTCTTCATTGAAAATAGTCCAGCTGCCCATAATCTGGCATTGATTTTCAGTTCATATTTTGCAGTTTTAAAATACTTTCTTGGCAGAAAAGTTAGAAATTTTAGCCTCTGATATTAAAATCTACAACTGGACTTGAGTGTGGAAACATTTTTCCACATCTTCAGTCTGCTCCATTTTAGGAAGGTCCATTTTGGTCCTGGATGCATGAGACTGTTGCATTTGAGCCATTGGCAGGTGTGAAGTGCACATGGATTCAGCAGCATCATTCTTCTGAAGCCATCCTGGAATGTTAGGAGGGCCTGTGGCTTGCATTGGCAACATGCATCTTTGTGATTGCTCTCCCAGTTTATGAGCAAATTATCACATCCTGCAGTTTGGAATTCTATACAATTCCTTGCTAACATATTTAAAATATTTTCAGTTCTTAAAATATTTAAACCTTAATTTCATGATTCAGTGCAATTTTTTCTTACTTTCGCCTAGTCAAAACACAAAAGCAAAATGAAAATTACTTCTTTCATGCTAATGATGCTTAAAATTGCTAATATTCTGAATCTAAGTGTACTATTTAGAATCTTCTGAAACATAACCATTAAGATTTGAACTGGCAGATTTGTCTCCCCATCAATGTTGAAGTTAATATGGATTTCAGACATTCAGTGTAAATTATGACTTTTTTAAACAGTTTCTTTCATTTATAGATGTGAACAATACAGTTTCAGACACATGCAGACCGCTACAACAAATTAAACCTCTGTGAGGAAAATAGACTAAAAATATGTCTGGAAATCATTGTGCTATAATACTATCCCCTTTCCCTCCTTCAAGACACTTAAAATGACAGGCTCAGTTGGAGTAAAATGAATTTGTTTACACAAAGTTTGGACATGATATAGTTCAAAGATCCAGCAATAGAATCCTGAAAGATTTCAGAGAACATATTATATTTCTGGTTCAAACATAATGGTGGCATGATGTGTCAGTCTTCTCCATTTGTGCATACTCCATTTGTGTATATCTTATTGAAAAGCCACTACATTGCCACACCAAAAAGTAACTATTAAAACTGGAGTCTTTTTGGGTGTTGTATGGCAGTTATGATGGAAATAACCATTAATTTCTGGCCCAGTATATGTACTATTATTATACTTTTTAAGCACCAAATAAAATAGCTGCTAAAGGCAGCCTGCCCTGACAGCAGTGAAAGGGGAAGAGGCGAGGTTTACCCACCACTACATCATTATTTTGGATTTTTCTCGAGTCTGTAAATGAACATATGGGCCATTTTCGGATCCAGAGTTGATTGATGCTTACCGAGATTTCTCTTGGCTTCATAAAGCCCTAAAGACAGAGCAAGCGTTGCAGGAAGTTGAGAACCTCATTGGGCTTTTTTTCTCCTCTCTCTTGCTCACTCTCCAAGGCCAGCTCTGCAGCAGCTGACTGTAACAGGCTGAAAGCCTGAGTTCAGTTTCTAGTTGATGTAATTTTTGGCTGGAGTGGGTTTTCACCAGCAGGGGACTTTGTCCCACCACTGTGTTCAACAGCAGCTTTGAAAAAATATTGCCTCCTTCAATCTCACTAAGTGCAAATGCCATCATTCAATAAATGTAAAGAGGGTAAAGAACAAATTTCGATACCAACTGGCATCAAACCAGAGCAGGGCTCAGACTCAGGTTGCCTGGCCATAAGCACTTACCTGCATGTTGACTCACCCCCTGGAATGGACCTGGAGCTGGCTTGTGAGGCAACAGGCTCAGACACGGGAAAACTCAGGAGCCCACACTCCACTCCTGCTCTCACAGACACTGAGGAGCCCTGTGCAACCTGGCCATGAGGTTTTGGCCCTATGTTTGGGCACTGTTGCCAAAAACAATGTTTGCCTCGCAAAAGACTAAAATTTGTGCTGGGTGGGTGATACTGATAATGCAGGCTTCTCCATCACAGACTGATGTCAAGAAACAACTCACTCTTAAGCAGAGATGACCTCAAAAGATTGTAGCTTGATTTTACTTCCATCATGAGATGGACTGGAAAGTTACTTTATGAAATGTTCAAGATGTAAAATAAGGTTTCAGTCTGGGTTTTATAATGGGAAAACAAGGATAATTAAGCATTTACAAAAAAGCTTGTCAAGTTTTGTTTCCTTCTACCGACAGCAGACAGGGAGGTTTGAATCTTGCTTGCATGCAGAGTCTGGAGAGAAAGTACGATGGAAAGGTTCCACTTTTGGCCACTCTTTCTCACCATGCAGACAATCAGTAAAGGCTTATTCAATTTCCTTGTCTTTGAAAGCATTTTACTCTTTCAGGCAGTTATGCTATACCAGTGTAAGTACCAAGAAATAAAATAAGAACCCTATGGGATACTGTGTATTCCATGATCTTTATGGATGCTTTCCCATAAATACCAGATAGAGAGTTGAATTCTACACTGATTGTGTGCATTGGTTTTAAATTACTCCCTCCTACTTCACTCCATTCTTGTCCTGCTCCAGTTACTATCTAAAGCCTGTCTGACAACTTCTGCTCCATCTCTGTTTTTCTTCTCCACACTTTTTGTGCATAATTGGATTACTGTTTTTTTAAGCATTAGAGTATTTTTGCTGTTCTCTTTTCTCATCCTGTTATAATTCCCTAGATTTGGTTTCATTCTCACTGTTCATCAGCATTTAATTTCTTAGTTGGCATTTTTCCTTGCATCTCTCTCTGTTTCTTCTCATCATCCCACTTATTCAATGCTACACACTCCTTCAAAAGCTAATTCCTCATTCTGGGTTTTAGTCCAATATCCTGCATCACCCCCCTATCACAGTGTGTGAGACACTCAGAAGTTTTAAAGAGGTACCTTTCCTTCAAAGTTACATCATATCTGTATTTCAAATTCCACAGAGTATCACCTCTTCTAATAACAAAGAAAAGTAAAAAAGGATAAATGTTTATTTTTAATGGAAATGATACTATTTTAACTGCACCAGATTCCTTGGAAAGTATAAGCAGCTAATATCTGTGAAATGCTTCCAGCATTAAAAAGCATGCCAAAAGTGAAAAGCGTGGGTTGAACATGAACATATTTGGAGATGTCCTATAATAATTACAAATGTTGAATGCTGACCTGCTTATTGGAATAGTTACTGTAAGACAGATTCGTTTATTTATTAGTTGGAAGAAACACTTAGGACAGGAGAAAGTAAGGACAGATGTCTCTTTTCTCTTGAAAAGGGAAGATGACATGATAAGAAAAAGCCTGGGTAGCAAGGGAGAGGAGAGGTTTAACAGCAGCAGGTTCTTAAATACCAGAACTATCCTGGGAGCAAGACTGAGGCAAAGGCACCCCTCCTTTGGCTGACTGGAGAAGACAAGCCTGGGCTGCCAGCCTGGACTACCAGCCTGGCTCTGGACAAGACCCCTGTACAGTTACACAGAGCTAAAACTTTAGTCAAGCAGTAGCCATTGAGTCAAAGCTAAGAGCATGTATCTCACAGGACCAGAGAATTAATATGAAGTGACTTTTGTGGTTTTCATCTGAGGCAATTAAAGAGAAAAATCTCATAACTTCAGTTGACTTATTCCTCTGAATATTTCAAATATTCCAAAGTTCTCTAAAGTAGTTTTAGCATTGTCTTGAAGCTTTCTTATAAGTATAGAGTGGCCAGTGTCTTTCCCACATGAAATTTCCCTTGAGCTCAGGCTAAGAATTTCTGTGTTCATGCCAATGTTCCCTCTCCATGGACAGAGCATTAAGACAAAACCAAAAAGAAATCAGCTTTTGGAAAAAAGGTCTCTTGCAAAAGTATTGCTAAAGAATAGTTAACAGAGTGCAGAAAAGTCATGTGAGCATACTCCAGCCAGAGTTTTGCATATTTTTCAGATTTATTATGCCTTCTCTGATGAACCTTAAAAATCTTGGTTCTCCATTAGTATCCAGCCTTTGAGTCAGCAATCAAGAGGGAATAATTCAGAACTGACATCACAGGCAACTTCACAGTTTAATGTCAACGGATGACAGGGAAAGGAGAGGCTTGCATCAGGTTTTCATCAAACTGTGTTTAGAACTTATCATGGGTTTCTAAACATAGATCTGACCAATCTCACATTTGGCACCAAGTGCAGCCTTTCACAGTCTACTCTGGAAAGGATTTTTGTGACTTGATTTCTTCCTTGTTAGATGCTGTAACCATTTTTAGGTAACTAATGAATATTTTTATCTGACCTCATAACCTCCAAGTGTGTTACATGCCAAAAAATAATAAGATAGGGGAGAGCATGTTGCAAAATAGATGATTTAACTGAAAATCAGAATCCCTTGCCAAATTTCACTGTAGATAAAGTTCTGCAATATGCCAAAAAAATCAGGTAGACAGCCACCAGTATGATTAATTTCACCACTATTGTCTTTTCTCCATCAAATGGACTACTAAGGCCACTAAACCTGCGTGTGCAAGCACACACTTTGCATGTGTTGACTGAAGTGTTTGTCAACAAATCACATTCCTTTCTCCACTAGCTGGTGTTTGGTCAGCCATCCTGAGCTATTCTACAAGAGTTAGTATCAGATGAATGGTTTGCTTTTGCATCTCCATCCATGCCAAACTGAAATGGGTCAAGAAGATTCACAATAGAAAGGGAGTTTTATTTACCAGAGCTAGTGTACAGATTTTAGTTCATTGGATCAAAACTCCCTTGAGAATATCTTGGATGCAGAACCATTTTGAGTGCTTCTAGGTTTTGAACCTATTTTCATCTAGGATCTTAGATTATGACTAATCAGAGGTGTTCATACCCAGTACCTGCCTTCTGGTATACAGATGTGATTATCACTGGTACCAGATGAAGTTTCATCCACGTTTCAAAGAATGAAGTGTAAGTTCTGTCCATTGAAATCCCTTGGCAATTTTAACTGACGACATTAAACTGGTAGATAGCTCAGGTCCAGAATAAAGGGTTGAAGCATGTATGAACTGCTTTTTATTCCACAGTACAAAGAATATATTTTTTCCCAGAGCAGTAAGTATAATCCTATCTTCTATTTAAAACATGCAGTTTATTATCCCACTTTTTCACTTACATTTTTCTATAAGGTCTCTTAATCCATTTCACTGAAAAGGGGATTTAGCAAGTGTAGCACATATCAGATTTCCTGATAGACAGATGGATTTTCTGTTTTTTTCTTTCATTAGTGAATGCAAAGCTATTTCTTTTTGAAACCTTTCATAAGTGGGAGCTGAATGAAGAGATTTTCTTTTTTTTTTAATAGCTACTGTAGAAGAACCCTGTGTCTACAAGTGTATTGGAGAAAGATCAGAGAAATATTCGTGTAGTGTCATGCATATGTACAAAATTTCTAATTGATTAATCACACATTATGCAAACCTGTCAAACATCATGTTAAAATGTATCCCAGAGTTTCAAAAAAGATGAATTATTATTAATCCTTGAGATTCCCAAAGCAGGTAAAAGATGACTGAATTAATCTTCATGATGATTATGTAAAACAGGCTGTATCTCATTTTGAAAGACAAGAATCATTGCTTTCTTCAAGGACTTCTCAGTTAGAATCTTCAGTTATAATCTTCCTAATATGGATTTTTAAGAGGTTTCGAGAAGCTAGAGATTGCAACATGTCAGATAGAGCTGTACACCTTGCTCCCTGGCAAGGAAAGAAACAGCCTTTGTGACTACCTGAACAGGCACTCAAAAAACCTGACAGAATTGAATTGCTGGGATTTCCAACAGAATTGTTGGGTTTTCCAACATCAGGCAAGGACCCTGACACTCTTCTGCAGAGAGGTCTGGACATCCAACACCACAACTTAACCATGAAAACATCATTTAGACTATCCTACACTAAATTCTAGGGCCCAGAAACCTCCACATTGGTCACACCTTCCTTGCAGTCGTTCCTCCAAACATTACATAGTGTTTTGTTGCCAGCTACTATTGTTTACCATATACCTGCATTCTCCTCGTTCTTTACACATGGTCTTCTTGATTCTTAAAACAGTTGCACTGTAACTTCATTACCTGGTTGCTCACAGAACTTTCCAGACACATACCCTAAGAAACACGGGACAGAAATTTGCTTATCTTTGGCCTCAAGGTGCTGCCTCTGCACATGTGGAAGTAGGAAATGAAAACAGCAGTCTCCAGAGAAGCCTTGCCCATCTAATCCTAGCTCCTTTGGCAGTTTCAGCAGTCAGATTACCAAGGCAGAGGAAAGACAAATGAAGGTGGAAGAATGTATTTCAGCTCTCCATAAAAATTTCCTGTGATTCAGGGAAGTTGTCTCAGCTACAAATCTAGAATTCATAAATCCTCAGCCACAGTTACGAGTGACTTCTCCAATTCTGACCACTTCAGAATCATCAACAAACAGCAGCATGTCTGACAGCTTTGAGAGAAGAAACCAATATTTCAGTCTTTTCACAAAATAATTTCAGTCAGTGAGACTAGACCTAAGTTCTGTACAGAACCACAGCAAATCTCCCATTTGGCCACAGTTGGGAAGCATCTGCATATGGAGCTTTCTAACACCAGGATGGTCTGCTGTCCCTGGGCTGTAACTCATAACAAAAATATTCACAAGGCTGAAAGGCTCTAGAGGCACACTGCATATCTTAAACAGCACAAAATGGAGGAACTCTGGGGGAATTTAATTGGCAAGGAGTGAGAGTGGTTCTCCAGGTGTTCTCCACAGCTCACTGAGCAGATGTCTGTGTCCCAACACAGTTAGGGAACTGTGTTTCAGATGCCTTAGGCTTCCTTTCTCCCCACAGCCCTGCTTCCAGATACTCAAGGCACTTCCCCTGAGGAGCCTCTCAGGAACAGCTCGAGTGCAACACAAGTTTCAAAAGCTGTAATTTAGCTACATCTGCTCTTGTGCACAAAAAAGAGACTTCTATTGATACAAATTGAATGACTGAGTGCAAATGATTTTTTTGTTTCTTCATCAGGAGGTGTTACAACCCATTCCCCCGGTGACCCAAGCAGGGGGTCCTCCCCGCAAAAGCAGCTCAAGTTTTGCAACACCTTCTAGGAGAAAGGCTGCTGCACCTCAGGGTGTGGGCAGCTCCCCTGTGTGCTTCTCAGCAGAGGGAGTATTTCCACCTTCAGCTCTAGTCAGCACAGCAGCCGAGCTGGAAGAGAGCCACACACCTACAGATGTGCAGGCAAAATATTCACAGAGCAAAGGAAAAGCCAAAAGCAGCTTATATTTCTGATAATATTGTGCTTGAGGAGTGTCTGATTAATGACCTTAGAAGTTTCAGAGCAGAGGGAGTTCAGGATGAGTTTAATTTAAATGTAGTTCACAGTTCAACATAATTAGCAGTAAATAATGAAGAGACTCCTGGTCTGAAATTCAGGGACTTGGACTGCTTTTGCATCACATCACTGAATCACCTGTTTGTAATTTGAAGTCTAACAACCTGATGACATTTTGATGTCTCTGTAATTATTTGGGGACTTTTTATAACTCTCAGGAATTCTGCCTAACCTCTTTCTCTAGCTTTATTTTAGCTCTGCTAGGTTTCTCTAGCAGAAGGATATTCTTCTAGAATGTATTCTTGAGCCTCTCCTTCAGCAAAAGCTTTAACACTTGCTTTGAAACAAGCCGATACTGAAAGGCTTTGCCTTACACCTTGCACATGAAATTGTAGTTGAGCAAAAAAACTAATTTTCAGGTGACTTTTAAGATTACATCAGATGATACACATGGTCCTGTTTTAGTTTACACTAAAAATCTCTAAGCATTTTTTTCAGAAGAGATTTTCTACTTGAGAAGAAGATTTTGGGGTTGGTGAGCCTTTTTTTTTTTTTTTAATTTTTACTCTTTCATGACTTGGAAAGCTGCTAACTAGAATTTTTTCCATAGATTTTGGGGAAGGAAATAGGAAGAAACTCACACTGGATTGGAGCCCATATGACTCAGGTCTAAGTTTTAGGATCCAGCATTTGCATTATCAAATTACAAACCCCATAAAACATAGTTTGAGCCTGCCATGGCAGAGGAGAATTTAACAGAATGGGGCAAAGGGAATGGCTGTATAAAAACCACTGAAGTAAAGCTCTATGGGAAACTGGACTGCACAAAGCCTGCTTACCCAGTATGTTTTAACTCTGGGTTACTAACCTAGCTTTGGCTTCCAAATAATTAAAACGTATTGTAATTATCCTCATTTACTATACCCTCTAATTTTAAAAAATGTCCAGCTTCAAAGATGCTGATATAATGAGGATAGAGTGTAATGGACATGTGCTACTTTGCTTCCAGGTACCCTGGAGGGATTAATATGTGTTTACACTCATTTTTGCCCTGTTTGGTTCTTATTCCACTTCCTCTGTGGTTGACTTGCTCTGTGCCTGTGACGACAATCAATGATAAAGACAGACTACACACAATTCAGCTGGAGACTTAGAGAGTGAAAAACAGAGAGTAGGAATGCACACCATAAAACCAATTTCTGGGAACCCCATCCCTGTCTTTTTCTCCTCTCCTCATTTTCCTGGGGAACAATTACGTTTAAGAATAACCCCCTGTCTTAGCATATTTGATCAAGGAAAATTAAATTAGCTTCTTCCCTGGCTACAGTTTCAACATTATTGTGAAATTCTTAACAAAGGCTCCTAGAATCTCTTCACACATCTTGTTAAACTAGAAGTCCATGGTTTATAACTGCTAACCACAAGAGCCAAGAAATGCCAATTAGCAAAAATGCCTTATCCAGAGAATATACAGAACTGAAATATTAGACACAGATAATTACTACAGTGGCTTATGTTAAGACAGAGGGTTCCTATATTACAGATGTACAAACCAGGTGGTGTTTGTTCTCATGGCTTTTTGCCTTGGCACAACTCTAGTTTATAAGGGAATGGGATGGGTGGACAGAAGCTTACAAAAGGCCCCAGCAATTAAGCCAGTGGTCTGGGCAGAAGAGAATAATGTGATGAAACAGCCTTTGGAGTATCCTTATCCTAACTATGCAAAAAGAGACCCCAGGGGAAAAAAATTCCCCTAAGATTTTAATAAAATGTAATTTGTGCAAATTGAACATCAGAAAGGCAAGAACATTGAAGAACAAATATAGAAATCCTGTAGGCTAGAAAATGTTTGCAGTATTTGTAGGACAGCTAGATATTATTAATATGCCAATATTGAGCTAGACCTTGTCACAAGTAGAACAAGAAATGGGGACAGACCCAAAGCCCACCAAAGTCGTTGTCAATATTTTGCTGATTTCAAGGTAATAGGGTTAATGTAATAGTTCCCTTCTTAGTGAAATTTTACTTTTGCTAGCATACCAGCCTTTTACCACCAATTTATCCAAAAATACTGATTTTTTTAGAAACATAAAATATAGATATGCATAAATAAATATATTGTCAAATATTGCATAGAAATACTTCAGTCTGTTTGGTCTGAGGGCATCATAGCATGTCTAAGAAGAATAGCTTGTTGTTTTTTCCCCAAGATAGCAGAAATATGCTTCACTGAAATATGCTACAGAAAATAGGGAGGAATTTTGGTACCTATACAAGACTAGAAAACCAGGACCAATAATCTAATATTGCCCACTGGAAGGTCAAGCAAAGTAACCTGGCTCATAGGTCTGAGTAAAGTAGTGCCTGTGGTCTGGTGTTGGAATAGTTTAGGAATGCTCAAGGGTTTCTGTATCCTGTTGCTTAAGGGGCTTAAGAATCACCTTAAATATTTTAGTATTCAAAATTAACAGGAAAAAAAAAACATAATCAAGGATTTAATTTTGATTCAAATTGTTTATGCATGCATGATGGTCTCATTTGATTCATCAGTAATTAAATATAAGAAATGTCAAGGTAAGCTAAACAAAAGTAAAATACTGTCTGTACTATTCTTCTTGGACTTGCAATCTATATTCACAGACTAAGTTGAAAATCACCTAAATAAACACATCTGTTAAGCTTACATTTTCCAGTGATAGCAGGTTTTATGTTGTGAAATGTGTTTGATGTGTTCATGTTACAAAGACCAGTTTCCAGTTTTTTTTATGTGTAAACTGACCTTTTTGCTGCTGGCTCTGTGCTGGCCAAGAAATATATCATTTAATATTGGCTAAAGCTAGAGGTAAAATGGTACAATTTTCTAGTGGTTTTATATGTACATGGGGAAGAAAATATTGTGAGTGTTGTATGAAGAAAGGGACCAAAAAACTTAGCCTCGTTATATATCTTTTCTAGAAGTCACATACATTGCTAGAGGTCACTTTGGTCAGTGGTTAGGTTGGAAAGACCATGCTGTTTCAGACAAATAGAGTTGGCCTTTTAGAGCTCCAAGGGAAGGTTATCAGTTACATGAGGTGATAATACAGACTCAGGGTCAGAATCAGCACTGGCACATAATGCAAATCTGTAAGCACATCTGCAACCATTTGTGCCTCTATGATTCCTCCATGTAGAGGAATCAAAATATCCAAACATATTCCCTTTGAAATTGATTCCATACATTCTTACTTACCTTCAAGGTACAATATGAGGTTCCTCACAACGATAGGAGAAACATGGCTGTAGGGTAACAAGTGATGTTTAGCTGCACAAGGGGTGACTAGAGAAAGGAGAAGGTACTTGAACTTCAACCCCTCTCTTGCAGTGGCTTTTTTTGTTGTTGTTTTTCTAGGTGTTCCCATTGGTAGCCACCCAGCCATGAGCAGTCCATCATCTCCAATATTTTATTTTTCCCTCCCAGATTTGGTGTCCAGTAGCTGGGATCAAATTTCAGAATTGAAACCTCATCAAAAGAGTTGAGAAGGCAGACTTGGATTTTCTTTATACCTCTGCCAAGCACAGAGAGGCTGGCCTGGCAAAGGTCAAACATCCCTTCACAGGTGAATAAGTGATTAAATATTTATTGATTTTTATTTTTGTTTAGAATACACCACCTGTATTACTTGCGTGAATGAACACTTACATTATTAGATATCCTCTGCCCAATCATTATCCCAGTAGCTTCCTTCTAGTCAGAAACCAGACTGAATGTGCAGTTGGCATCTTTGCTGAAGAATTGCACTTTATATACTATTTGTTTATAGTCATGACTGCTTATTTTTCTCCTTAAAGTCTCAAAATTTGACAAGGTTGAAAAGCTTATACTTGACAGGTTGCTATAAAACATCAATATTTAATTAAGTCAAAAAGAGGGCATTTAATTAGTGATATGCTGTCATAAGTACCTAGAGTGAGCTCATAAATTTACCCTTCCAGCCATATTAAGATCAATAACAAAATACACTCATTAGATCATAAAGGATAGACAATAGCCTGAGATTAAAGCATTTTAATCCTCTTGCATTACAGCAACAGAAGCACTTAAGGTCATCTGTTCTTATGAGGTTTGATATAATATTTATATGAGTAAATACATCAGAGAGTACTGTTAACACTGATTATACAGAATATTGAGTGGGAATTTCCATGACAAATGCTGAAATGAAGATTTATTCACTTATTCTTGGAACACATGGGACACATGGACTTGTCCAAAATTCAGCAGAATTCAGCAGGCAAATCACAGAAGTGACTCTGGAGTCATATTAGACAGTGATGCCAAAAACTTAGGAGTTAGACTCTAGCAAGGTGTATCAGGATGTCAGATTGATGCCTTAGGTTTTAACTTTTATATTTTTCAAATTCTGTACTGCCTTTTGTGTAACTCTGAAGTTCCTTGTAGCTTGTTATCTGCCTGTCTCCTATGTTCTCTCCTCGGCAGACTGTCCGAGGCCTAAAATGTGTAAACCAACATCTTGAAAAGGGGGGCTAAGCTGGGGGAAATGACATCATTAGCTAAAGTTTTAATTGGCAAATTTATGCTGATATGCAAATGGACCAAACCTATAAAAGTGTGAAGAACTTGCGACCTGTGATCCATCTTGGGATCCACTGGGGCAGGAGCCTCTGAACCCCAGGGTGTAACCTTTGAAATCCTTTCAATAAATACCTCCTTTATTCCCTTATTCCTGTCTAGTCTCTGTTTCTAGGTAGCCATTTAAGGCAGCAAGATCAGTACAAACTTTAACTGACAGGTGCTCTTCATCTCTGACCCACAGCTCCCACAAATAATGCCCTGATAAATATTGGAGAGACACCTTGGTTCTGACACTGGCAGCACTAACAGCGATGTGTAATTTCTCTTAACAAAGCCCAAAAGTCAGGATGTGGGACAGATCCTGAGGGACAAGTGTCACCTTGTGTCAGTTGCCTTTCAGATCCCCCAGCTGAAGTGTTGAGGGCTGGAGCAAGAGAGATGCTGATGAGAAAGGGCACAAGAAAAGCAGGAGAATTGAGAGCTGCAAGCCTTCATCAGAGAGCGAGTAGGAATGGTGACTGTAGGTCAAAGACAGCTAAAATGACAAATGTGCAAGGGCTGAGACCAAAACAACAAGAACACAGGAAATAGTAAAGGCAGCAAATATATCAGATGAGGCAAAAGCTGGCGACAGAAAAAGGAACAGGGTGTGAGTCACAAACTGGTTCTCTGAGACCAAAAACTTGGTAGGAGGAAGGAGGCAGACAAATGGTGAGAAAACAATTCCAAAAACAAAGAAGGACGAAATAAAAGGAAATACATATTAGATGTGCAATTTGAAAAACATTTAGATTTTTAAGAAAACAGTTAATTGACTGTTACAAGTAAAATTTCTCCCCTGCAAACATCAGAAGTGGAGATGCTTTGTAGAAGTGGAAAAAAAGCTTCATGATTGTGGCAGTTTGATAAATTATGTGACTTGGACATGCTAGACATGAGGGAAATGGGCAATAAAATTTTCCCCCAAAGTCAAAATATTCTATTTCAATAATTTTATGATATAAATACTTTTTTTAATGTTCAAAATATCATTTTAAAAAGTCCTCTCTTATTCTTATTTGACCAGGAGCTATTTTTAACCTAGTTTCCTTGAGAAAATTGTGGATTTCTATTTTGGATAATCCTTCACGGGACAGATTTTACCAACTGTAAAAATAGCTCACAATTTGTTCTGCCTCTACAGCCAGGGAGTAGCAGAAACCTGTATGAAACTATTTCCTTTCTTCTTTTAACTGCCAGTGAACTAAATGGAGTAAAAAATTTATCATTCATTCAGCTCTAATTCAGAAAATTTCCGACTGATGCTTTCTCAACAACCCTTTTGGGCTCCTGGTGATGTTCTGATTGCGTTTGCTCAGCTCTGGTGAAGGCCTGCAGATTATAAACTCTTTTTGACAAGGGCTCTCATTTATTTTCTGCTGCCTGGAGTTGCCTTAGGGCTGTACCACGTGGTATGGGAGGCCTGAAAGATTGCTAAAGCTCCCTTTCCCAGAATTGTCTCTGGTTTGTTACATAATTTAACATAAACATCGATTCCATAACTTCTGAATGTTTAGGGGAATATTTTTCTTTGTTCAGAGGACTGAAAAGCTCTCCTTTTGTGAGTTCCTGAAAACATTTCAGGAGCATAGGCTGACATATTATGAATGTTCCACTTCAAAATTAATCTTTACAGTGTTTTTTACTGACGATTAAAATAATAAGCAATTACTTTATACTGTTGATGGCTGCTTCCAGCGTCTTGCTCCAGGAATATAACCATGCTCTACTGAACTTGGAGCCTCAGGTTCAAAGCCAGAAGCAAGAACTGTGAGAACTGCTTTAATAGCTCACCTCACAATACATTTGAGCAGGAGCTTTACCAAGACTGGATTCCTACATTTGGCTTGCATAACTTGACAGACTGCAGTATTGAAACATGTTAAGAGAAAAAACAATAACTCAGAAAAAGAGGATGAAAGGTTTTTATCCCCCCATCTATTGGGGATATACTGTTTGGATTGGGACATTTTTCTTAGGGACCTCTGCACTCTGCTTTAAAGCATAAAATTGATAAAATGTCTAGGACTCTGCTTAACAGCAAGTAGCAATTACGAATGGGAGAAGAAAAGCATAAAACAGAGACTATTGCATCAAGATTCTGTAAAATAAAAATTGCCCATCACTTATTTAATGAGATGATTTCATTATGATTAATAGATTTACAGAGACTTTAATTACAAGTGAAAGATCTTATTTTTATGTTCTCAGTGAAAAAATTTCTCTTCCAAAAATGCTGAATTTGAAAATGACCATTCTGAAAGCCATATGTTGAAAATAGGTGTTTTTTCAAAGAAAAAGGGGGAGTGATTATGCAGATACAATTGGCTGTTATTTAGTGTTCATAAACCAGCAAACGTCTTTCTAAGAAAGCTCTTGCTGCTGAAAGGCATGGGAGGAATATTGGGGGTCTTCTAACATTTGTAGTGGTTATCAAAAATTGCAAAGAAGGTACTGTGAAGCAAAAGGTATTAGAAAGAAACAGTAGTTAAATGAAGTTTTATAGGTAATAGCTCACAGCCATTGTAACTCATACTGTAGGAAAAAGCATCTTGTCTCAGGAAAACTCAAAAATTAAGCAGACACTCAGGACCCAATAGTGACATATTTTT
>VZTN01036245.1:3553-35306 GCA_013400515.1 Erpornis zantholeuca | reverse complement strand
CATAGAAATAATGCCTGATATTTCATCCAAAAGATGAGAAAAAGACTAAAAGTGCAGGTTATTGATCCCAATAGAAAACATTTTAAAACTCCTTTTCTTTGTTACCTTGACAAGGGTCCATTATACCAGAACATTTTCTTTCTCAGTGTACACTCTCTCACACTGGACTGCCACCTGTCTACCTCAGGGTGAAAGTAGGGATTTTACCAAACTGGAAGTAATTCAGCAAGTAATAATACTTATTGAATAATATTTTCTATCAGTAAAATGGATATCGTTTATCTCTTGACTTCTGAATCAATAAAATTATATAAATAAAAATAATGTTTTGCAGGAGATACACAAAAAGCCTAAATTACTTAGTAACTTGAAAATAGTGACTTGTAAAAGCTATTCATTTAATTCATTAAGCTAAGGAACCAAGAAAATATTTCCTGTCGTTCTTGTTTGGAAAAATACTCTCTTACGTTCTAATTTTTAAAATATAAGAGCCCATTTTTTCATGGAAAGTGACTACGCAGCTAGATTCTGGCTCAGTGCATTTCACTTTCTTATGTAAGAAATTCAACACCTGAAGAAATCTGTAAGGTGCTCAAACCTTAGAATAAACATTTTCTAGCAGTCAAATATTATATTTCTCCCACAGCATTAAGGGAAATACGTGGACTAAGCTGAAAACATCTGTGCTGCTCCTTGTGTATGGAAAGTATAATGGCCTATGTGCAGTGCCAATAACAATATACTGCTTCTTATTTGCCAAACAACGCTGGCTATCATCAAAACCACACCTTTAATGGAGTAGCTGAAAGGCACAGATCCCCAACTGTATTCAAGTAAGAATGGGATAAGGAGGTGATTGTGCCTAAATCTGTTCCTCTTCATTTTATGTCCCAGATGAGGTGAAAGACAGAAACACTGTACCTCGTTCCCAGCTCTTTTTGACTGGGGACCTGCACTGGTTTCCCTCTAGCTCCAGTGCCAGATCTGTCAAAGTCAGGGCTAATGAAATGTGATCTTTCTCCTTCTTCTTGCCTACACAGCTGTTTGATTAGGAGACTTAGTGAGGAAATAGATCACAAAGGCCAAGTGTGCTCACTCTACACGTGTGCCATTAACAATATGCTTCAAGCCAGTCTCTAGGGATTTCTTACTGGTGGCAAAGAAGCCTACATAAGGTAGATAAACCAAACAAGCTCTTTTTCATCTACTGTCTAGTACCAACATCATAAACAAACCTTCTGCTACTCAAGTTCTCCACTGATAAAGCTCTTCTCACAGTGATCACCAAAAGTGTTCAATCACCCAGCATCCAGGTGCTGCATACTGATAATTTTGCCTTTAAATTCTCCCCAGAAGGAACAAAACATTAGTTAACTCCATGAGTTTCAGAGTTCATTCTTCATTTGACACCAGGAAGGATGTAACACAGCAAAGCTAGGATCAGCCTGACTTTCCTGAAAGCCAGATCTCCACTAACAGCTGTGGTTTTTCCACCCCTCAGGGCTGACATTATCCTGCTGAGGTCTGTACCTAAAATACCCAAAACAAGTCATTTAAAAATGGCTTGATGTGCAGTGGCAGAAAATAAATTACCTGGTGAGGGTGGAGGCCAACAAGCAATGTTTTAGCAACTCAGTAATGCCACTGACTGCACATTGACATCGTTTAGTACTCACTACTCATGTTAGCCAATACCACATATATGCATGAACAATGGATCTTTTATATGCACCTTTTTCCTTTCCAGGCTTGATCTTCATTTTCACAGAATCACAAAATATTCTGGGCTTGATGGGACTGAATAAGAGTAAATAGTCCATACAGGGATCAAATCCATGACCTTGGCATTATTGGCACCACGCTCTAACCAACTCAGTTAATCTCTTTTATCTGAGCCTTAATTATCCTTCCTTTTCCTCTTTTAGCTGGGCTAAAATTTCCCTTCTATCCTGTTTTCCTCCCATCTTGCCTTAGGAAACACCTCACTGTACTCCCTCCTAATAATTAGTTACAACATTAAGCTGAAATTCCAAAACTTGAAACCTTAAAATACTTTTCACAAGCATCCAAACAATAGATCTTCATCAGTAACTTCTGTATTTTAATCTCCTGGGTCTGCAAAACTGTGTTGGAAATTTTGCAAGAGTTGTCTTTCAAATTTAATTTCTGGTACTTCCTTTTTATTTTTTTTTTTTTGCATTAAATGGGGAGAACACTTCAGTGTAACACTTATTTCAATGTATCAGTATTTTCCTTCTGCTTCTGATCAACACCAGAGAATATGTAAGGGCAGACAAGGATATAAAGTGACAGCATAGGTTAGGAAGAGAAGAGTTCAATCAAATTTTCATGAGCTTCAGAGAAGATCTAGTTCACATTCTTCAAACTACTGTTAAAGTTGAATTTTTTGCCCACCAAATCTTCCTCATATATTTGATTCTAATGTAATTTTTTTGTGTAGGCTGTGTAATTGTCCGCTACTACCAAAGGATTCTTTTGTCAAGCAATCTGTACTTGAAAGTAGGATTCAGAGTTAGGGGATGGACAATAAGAATAAGAAGCCAAAACTAAGACCAAATCTGAGATAAAACAACTTAGCCATGCCAGCAGGTCTCAGAGAGATAGTGATTACATGGGAAAACCATAGGCAAACCCAGACATAAATGGCATGCAATTAAAAGGACCTTCTGCCTTTCTGTTTCAGTAAATGTTTTGGATCAGTAAAGCCAATTAGACAAAACTTTCTGACAGAAATTTGGGAAAAATTCCTTCTTGGAAATGTGGTAATCTCTGTGATAAACAGAGATATGTTTAGAAAAGGTGTCCCAAGGATTTCTATTGATGTGCAATTGGGACCTTTGTTTCTTAACAAGAAAAGCAGACATCACAGAATTTATGGTTTGTTTATTTAGAGCTAAGTGGAAAGAGACCATTAAAATGAAGGTGAACAGCATCCAGTGATGACAGAAGCAATTTTCCAAGTGTGATAAATATGCCAATGTTACTAGACACAATGGCAGCACTCCACAAAGCCTGATGACAAACAGCTTCTTCTTCAGAGTTGGTACAGCATTTAAGGCTCCCAGACTGACAGGAAAATGGGAGGAAAGGAAATGAAAACAACTTTCACATCGAGTTTCAGTTAGTTAGAAGCAGAAATTTGGGAGAGGAAGCAGTCTTACCTTTTGAAATGTCACTTGCCCCTCTTTAGATTATATTATGCCCAAAGGCTGAATAAATATTCTTTTAGCATTTGGAGTCAAATATTGACTCTCAGTATTTGAGAGTCATTATCTCAATGACTCCGCTCCACAACTATTCTCAGTGCAGTTATATGTGCCTTAGAAAAAGTGGAATCTATGTTGGTTTTTTTTTCCCTCTGGCATCAGCAGTTAAAGTAAAACAAGAATATTAAGCATTTGGGGTCAATTCATACTGGAGAGGAAAAAAAAAGAAAAAAAGGCAGATTACACTTCTATTCTGCTATTGTGAGATTGTTAGAAGGAGCTGACTGTAAAAAGGAACCTAAAAATCTGGCAATTTATAAGTGACCACTTCCCCTTTAGGAGCTGTCATCATATTCTGATTTACTGAGACTACATCAGACTAGAAATAAGCCCTCTACAGTACTTCCTCTTTGTTAGAATCACCAATAACAAAATAGTGATTTCCACTATCCATTCTAGCAGTCATTTGTACCTCAGTATTTGTAAATGCTTCATAAGCCAGAAATTCCAGGAGTTGTCTCAGAATCTGTTTGCATTACCCTTTGTATATACACCATTGTTTCCCCATTTCACTCTCTTAAAAACCACACTGTGCACAGTCCAACAATTTGCTTATTTCATATGAATGCAAATAAAGATTTTATTAGAATAATAGACTGTGTATAGCAATTGCTGATAACTGACACTTAGGGGATAGCTTGCCTGAAGTGTTAAGATCTTGCCTGTAAAATCTCGGAGGCCCTGATCTAGGGAAACACTCCTGTGTTGAAAAAATTCCCATCATTTTGATGGTTTTGGTTAAGCATTTTCTGTTGGGGCTTTTTAAATTTTATTTTAAGTTTTCCATCTGCCTAAAAGATTTACTGCTGATCATCCTGCAGAGCACCTTGGTTTTAAGAGAACCAGTCACTTGACTCTGCCCTTGCACCCAGCCCTGAGATCCAAATGTTCTGAGCACACAAACAGCTGTGGCAAGGGATCACTCTGTGCTTAGCAAGTTCACTGCCCATGAAGCTGATGTAGATCCTCAAAAAAATGTAGGGAAAGCCAACACCTTCTAATAAACACTTCTAGCTAGAGAAAGACTGCTGTGACTCTCTCCTTATAGCTTAAAGCCCAGTTCCACCAGTGGGGACAGAGATTATCATTCTTCTAAGGTAAGGCTTTTCTGGGATGTATAAGATGTGTAGGTTAAAATTCCTCTACTAAAAGAAATACTGAATCCCAGGATTTCCATTTCATCAGGTACCCTAACCATTACTATACTACAGAGTCCTACAGCCTGCATTCACCCCACCTGCAAACATCCTGCAAGAAAAAAGCAAAACCAGCAGACTCCCTCAAAAATGACAACATAGGGGACTTAGGTTTGACAGAGAAGCTCCAGCTGTGGATCACAACTGGAAAAGTCCTTCTCCCTCCAGTCCAGAGTGAGAGGGAGGCAGGCAAGAAGAAAGGGTTCACAGCTCATTCTCCTCTACATGGTGTCTCAGTGGCCTCTGCCGTCCATGCCCATGGACCCTCCTGCAGCTCTGGCTGAGCAGGTCTTGTTCATCACTGCACTAATGAGGGAATATCCCTGCTCTCCACAGAGGGAGTGTTGACAGCTGCTGCATCTCATCATCCCACAGGGACAAAGATGGCTTTTGGTGTTATTTTTTTCTTGGGTAACTTTCTTCAGCCTACAAACTCTCTCTTGGCAGGGTAACCACCACAGCCTGGCTCTGTTCCTGGTTGTCCTCAATCACTTCCATAATAAGCATGATTTTTTAAATTTTTATTTTATTAATAATGTGAGAGGAACTGTAAGGTCATTAAAAGGTACATCTTCCTAGCACAAATTTAATTATCAATTCCATCATCTGAGACCACGTCTCCTGTGACTCCAGAGCCACAACAGAAATGCTTCTGCACTCATATCTGAGGTCATGCAGAATTTGAAAGACCTTATCTCTCATTTTAGTTGCTCTAATGTCACAAAATTCAGACCATCCAATCACTGCCTCAAACGGTTTGTTTTGATATAACCTTTTTCTGTTATAACCTCTTAACTCTGCTGTCCATCTTGGTTTTATAGCATACATCTTCTCTGACATTTGGGGTTTTTTTATTGTTCTTTCTGAATAAGTTCCATACAGTCTTACTTGATTTTAAAATTAAAGTTGATCTGCCAGCCCTGAAAATGATTAAATTTGAATTTAAACAGTGGATATTTAGTTACAGTGATTATCTCTTTAAAAGGTTTCACATCCAGGTTTATAAAAACTTGCAAACAAAGGCATGCTTTTTTAACAGTTCTGCAAGCTTGGTATCTTCAGATTTTTTCCTTGCATTATTTTGGTGGCAAAACAGATATTATCTCCTGGCCCAATGTTATATCATCTCTGGAAGCCATAAAAAATAGGAGATGCAGACTTACACACACATACACACGCATTTCATATTCTCATCCCAGAACATTTACATTAGATCTTTAATCAAAATATTTTACCACTGTGAACAAGGGACAGCAACATCATGAACACATTATTTAATGAGTAAAAAGTGGACACAAGCAACACAGGGATCTTCCTTAGGATATAGATAGGGAAGGAGGTAAAAAATTATTATTATTGGTGGATGTTTCATTTTAGTGAATTCAAGTTTACAGAATTACAATCTACTACCCATACCAATCTGAGTAATACCTGTGAGGTTAGTTCTGCTCTTGAAAAATGGAAAAACCCAAGTAATTTCCTTATACATGCTGGACTTACTTGCACTAAGCTCAGGTGTTCTTCCCACAGAGATGAGTGTGAAGCCATACAGGTAAGCACAGCTGGGAAAACAAAAACTACCCTGAGAAAGGTCTGGTCCTGCTGCACTGCTGGGATGATCAGTGTGAGACCTAGGATGGGGTCTCAGTAACATTAGGAGCTAGTACCCATCCACAAGTAGAGGGATGGAGAAAGTGGACCTTGCTCGTGCCCTTAGAAGTCAGAGCATGTTGTGTAAGCATTCACCACATCTGTGAGATCAGCAAGTTAGGAAAAAAACAGGGAGTGAGAGTTGTGCACATGAGCTACCCAGAGCAGTAATTGGAAATAAACAGCTCCATCATGGAGTCAGCAGTCTCTTGGTAAGAGGGGAGTCACATCTCAGGCACATATCTCAGCTTCCTACTAAGGACACCTGGATCGAACACCAGTATTTTCTCAATTTCTTATTTGTCATTAAAGTGGCTTCATGACACATATGTCAGCCCTTTTCATTGCTTCCTCTGCTCATGCTCAGGAAGAGCAGTTTGCAGTCTGTCACAAACTGGAGAGAGCTGTTCTTTTGCCATTCATGTTGGAAATAAGTATATGGTACATTGGCAGTATTTCTGCTCCACTTTGTCTAGGTATAAATCTTGGAAAAGGCTAGAGAGCTTCAAAAATATCTTAGATCTCTGTGGAGACCAAACAAAATAAAAAAGACGAGTGATTTGTATCTGGTTAATTTGTAGAGCACCTTTCACATTTGGCTGAATTTTAAAAGCACGTTTGTGGTTTTTGCTTGAGGTCTAGTGACACCAGCCTAGTCAGCCTGGTGCTTCTTCTGCTAACACAAACCAATACTGAAGACACATGAGATTACAGTTTTACAGTTTCCAATGACTCTTTCCTGATCTCTCTGTGCTACAATGGTCTCACTTAGGGAGTAATGCAGCAGGGAGTAAGGATGGCCAGAAGGGAATGAGGTTCATTTGAACTCGACTTGTCTGTCTGAAGGACAGGCACTGAGCCAATATTCTTCTACAACCAAGAGACTAAGGTATCTTGTACCTAATCCTTACTGTAGGTTTCACTATTTTCCTCTCAAGTACCTCTCTCTCCTGCTCTCTCCAGCTGCAACAGAGCCCTTCTCCTGCTGACTTTTCCTCTGCCCACTTCCCTGAGCTCCTATGTTCTAAGCAAGATTGAAAGAGGAAGTGCTGAAACAGCAGCGCACTTTTCTCACAGTGTTTCTGGATGAAGCGGAAGCCCCAAACACTGGAAATCTGTCCTGTTTTGCACTCAGTAAACAGCTTCTATAGCAACATAGCCAGGACCAGACAAGTCATGAATATGAGCAAAAATTTGCAGACATCAAGGACTCCATGATTTATACAGACTGTATTACATTTTACCTCTGTCTCTCAATTTTATAAACCTTATTTGTCTTTTGAATTAAAATATTAAAAAGGAATAGATCACAATCTACAATCATGTCTTTCTTCTTTTTTTAAAGGAGGAAAAAGACCTGTCGGTTTCTTCCTTCCAAAACACACTTTGATATCACTGAACTTAGACCTAAAAATTGTGTGCCTTTTTTTTTAATTTTTGGTGCAAATAAGTATAGCCAGGTAATTGCTGAGGCACAAAGAGCACAACACAAAGAGTTACAAGCTCTAAACTTTTATTTATATAATTCTCTTACCTCTGAGTTATGTTTTTTTTCTAGAAGTGCCATATTACTGATCACAGAAGTATACAATCATAGAATATGCTGAGTTGGAAGGGACTGATGCCTTAGGTTTTAACTTTTATATTTTTCAAATCCTGTACTGCTAGTGTAACTCTGAAGTTTCCTGTAGCTTGTTAAGTGCTGTTCTCTTATGCTAAGATAGACATAACAAAGCCTCTCTAGCTTGCTCTCCAAGGACACCCAGATCATCCTAGACCCAAGAACTGTAAACCATCATCTTGGGGAGAGGGGGGCAAGCTTAGGGAAATTCCATCATTGGCTGGGTTCTGGTTGGTGAATTTATGCTGATATCAAAGTGTGAAGAACTTGTGACCTGTCATTGTCCATTTTGGGATCCACTGAGGCAGGACCCTCTGGAGCCCAAAGTGTACCTTTCAAAGGCTTTTCAAATAAATACCAATNTCCCTGGGGATCCTGTTCTTCACCTCTGGGTGAAAAACCTTCTCCTGATATCCAACCTATACTTCCCCTGACACAACTTCAGGCCATTCCTTCGGGTCCTGTTACTTGTCACCAGAAAAAGAGATCAGTGTCTGCCCCTTCTCTTCCCTTCACAAGAAGATTATAGACTGCAATGAGGTCTCCCCTCAGTCTCCTCTTCTCCAGGCTGAGCAGACCAAGTGACCTCAGCCACTCCTCATATGAGTTCCCCTCAAGGCCCTTCACCATCCTTGTGGTCCTCCTCTCTAATAATTTTATATCTTTCTTATATTGTGGCACTCAAAACTGCCCCTAGCACTGGAGGTGAGGCCGCCCCAGTGCAGAGCAGAGCAGGACAAATCCCTCCTTTGCCCAGATGGTGATGCTGTGCCTGATGTCCCCCATAACAGGGCTGGCCCTTCTGGCTGCTAGGTCACTGCTGACTCATGTGCAACTTGCCATTGACCAGGACCCCCAGGTCCCTTGCCATGGCACTGCTGTCCAGCATCTCATTCCTCAGGCTGTCCATACAACCAGGGCTACCCCATTCCAGGTGCAGAATCCAGCACTTGTTATTGTTAAACTTCAAATGATTGGTGATTACCCAGCCCTCTAATCTCTTGAGGTTTCTCTGCAGGGCCTCTCTGTCTTTGAGGGAGTCACTGGCTTCTCCTGTTACTTTCTTTGGCAAACTTGCCTTTCAGTCCTGCATCCAAGTCCTCTACGAAGATCTTGAAGGGCACTGGACCTAAAATGGAGCCCTGTGGCCAGTCACCAGTCTGATATAACCCCATTTACTCTAACTTGGTGCACCCTACCCATGAGCCAGCTGCTCACTCGTTGCATGATGTATTTACCCAGCTCCATTCTGACTGGACATTTTGTCCATGTTTTTCAAGTTGCAGTCTCAGATCTTCAGTATGCCCTGCCTAACTAACATTTTATGAAAAAAATGCTGATATCACTCCACAATTTCTTTGACCCTGTGTTATGTTTTCCTTGCATGAAACATATTTTTGTGACTGATGTTAATACCCATATGTTCTTTATTCAGTTAGGAAGATAGTTTCCAGCCTTAGCAGTTCCACAGAGTTGTGCCACGCTTTCTTCACAAGCCATGGCAGCTTTAGTCCTGCAGTCCAGTATTTACAATACAAACTTAATTGTCTTTATTAGCCATTATATTTTTCTTAACAAATTAACATTTGAAAGGCTTGGTAATTTTATTTACAGGGTCTGTTGTGGGAAAAGCAACCTCCAACAAATAACTGAATTCCTCGAGCTCAATGCAATCATAATTGCTTGATACAAGGTACAGATTGCCTTTGTGTTTTCCTAAATGGGATTAATGCTTGGAGGATTCAGTAACTCCTCATTAGCAGGCAAAATGATTGAGTGCAACTGACTTCCAAATAATGGCTTTGGTCAGATTATGAGTGTGCCAGAGAAACATACACCCTAAAAGACTGAAATAGTCCTTTCAGATTTCCCTTCTGTGCAGACCATGGATTTGAAGGGATAATAGTCTTAGCTAGCATAATTGCAGAGTATTTTCTTACTATCTCTGGCTAAATATCTATGTGGGCTAAGCAAAAAGGCAGAAAATTTGAATTTCATTTCCTGTCACTGCAGAAGAAAACTGTAATACCGTGGCAATTATCACAAAAGAGAAATCCTAGAGGCAGACATGCTTTTGTGGCCCGAACAGACCTGTTCGTAGGAGCAGCAGCCTATAATGTATTCTAGAATTGCTATGGAAAGGGAAGGAAACAAAAAAAATTCATTTGGCACTTAAGACGACTCATGTTGCTATTTGTTTCTTAGTGCTTCAAGCATTTTATGTCTACATGTTGAAGGAAAGCTGAGTTCTATGCTTTGATAAGGCATTATGCACATCTATTATATAAAAATATAGTGGAGCCAAACAAGGATTTGGCACTGTGTCCCTGATCTCTTTTTCTTTTTTTCACCAGTGATTAATGATGCTACCAGGTGTCTGATGCCAGGATTTTGTTCAGTTTCAAACCTCTGGCCAACTCTTAGACTCAACAGTTTGAAAGCTTCCAGAAAGGTGACTGAAGAGCTCCTAGGTGAGCCTCTCAGAGCGAATGGCCGTGGCATTAAGTGCATAGACCAGCTCCCACTGAAGGCAATGAAAGTCCTATCATGGACAGCAAATGAGGCCAGATAAGGCTACTGTAATAGGTCTACTTCCACTTCTTAAGATATAACAAACCCTCAAAATCCTCTAAAACGAAAATACTAACAGCAAGGAAAGTTCACCTATTACAACTTATTACTAGAATATAAATATAAAACATATTTCCTTTAGTTTAATAGTGTTGTTCTTATTAAACTAAAGGCCTTAATTTACCTTAGCAATGTGCTGCTGAATTTTGCCTTCTTTACTCCAGATGCCATTATCCTAAAACATAAAGGGGGGGGTAGGGGGTGTGGGTGTGTCCTCTGCACATCACACTGTGTATCTAACCAACGCACTGCTGCTAGCACTCTGAGAGAGCCCCACGACCTCAGCTGAGCCAAGAAGGGCAGGAAATACATTCCTTGCTCACGCAGATTTGTATTTTAAGTACTTCTACACTGTAATTGAAGTGCTTGTTTTTTATGCTCTGGTGGTTTACAGCTGCAGAATGGAAATAAGTCAGGCACTTCAAGGGGGGGGAAATTATTTACTCAGCATCTTCTCACTTATTAATACAGATCAAAAGATAAGATAACTGAATGATAATATGCAAAGATATTGCATAAACAGCTTTAAAGCATTTCTTATGAAAGCACTATGTGGTTAGACTAGATAGTGTATCTACTTGCAGGCAGCTATGTTCTCCAAGAAATTTTAATAGGTCAAAAATTAAAGGGCAAAAATAGAAAGCTACAAAATAAAGCCTAAGCAGGAACACTTCCTATTTAAATAAACACTTCATCAAAAATCTATAAGATTCAAATCAACTGAACAAGCAGAAAAGCAGGGAGCTATGTCTGGAGAAAGGAGAAACTGTCTTACAAAAATCAGAAAAAATATCACCCCCTACCTTCACCTCTGAAAAATATCTCAAATGGAGAAATGTTTCCTTATGTCTCACATGACTCAAAAATATTATCTTGATGCCACCCATAGACACGAAAGTTAACAGAGTGTAAATCTGTTGCACACAACTGAATTGTCTCTCATAACAGAGGGGGAAAGGCCTGAAACATGCAACTATTGGGTGTTAAATTCTTTCTTATCACATGTGGCTTTCAGTTCTGTCTAATTTCTCATTTTATTCACCTTTGTAAAGTAAAGATCTAACTGAGGGAACAGGTAGTATCATCCAGCAGCATTACTACTGTGCCAAGCAAAAAGAAACCCATCACATGAAATTTCTCTTTATCTTTTCTGCCCTTGGTAGTAGGACGTAGGGATTTTTACTCAGCCCTCCCATGGGAAGGGTTGGCTTTTCTTCTTTCCTGCTGGGGGATGCAGGAAAGGTGCATTTATCTCTCCAGAGAGAGCTGTGACAGTGCACCCAGCACATGGAACGTGGTTTCCAAAGGGAGCTGTTCCTCAGAGAGGTGCAGCACAGACTTCTTCAGGGCTTATGAAGTTATGCAAATGAGTTAAATACTTTGCCTTTGTTTTGAATGGAGAGATATTTTCATTTACCTAGGAACTTCATAACTACCTGTGAATTTTAAAATCTGGTCGACCTAGTTTCAAATATTATTTAGACCTAAGTTGTGGGGTGGGTTCTTTTAGAAATTTAGAATCAGATAGAAATTTTTCAATTGAATGGTATTTTTTAAATCTCCTTTGTAAATTATCTGCTCTTCTGGTTTCATTCCAAATGCCAATTAAACAGAATAATAGTCCAAGTGGAAAGAAGACTTTCCACATGGGAAAACAAAAGGAAAAAGGCAAATAATCAGTTTAGTATCACAGAACATTTATCACTGTGTTGGCAACTTGTGAGACTTTTCATCAAAATAACCCAGTCTGTCACTACCTTCTGCCCTGTTTTTCACGTGCGCAAAAAATGTCTTTCAAGAGCACTTGAGCTGATGAAATTCACTCCTCTATGCTTAATAACTTTCTGGAATAATAGGAGATTGCATTATCAACATTTTTTTCTTGTTCAATATCTTGCTAATATTTTACAGTGACAGAATAATTTATTAAATCATGACTGGCAGTTAAATTTTGGCTGGAAATCATAATACTTCTGTAAATACATTGGTTTTTATTTATTCTCAAAAGCTAAGGAATTTATATCTTAACCACCTATGGTGTTATCTGACAGATTTTTCTGGAATATTTTTTGAAGTGTGGGTGGTAATGATGATTAATGCAAAAGACACAAACAGCCTTCTCAAAGTTTTTCTCTCATACACTTAATACTTTCATGTCCAAACGTGTCCACTGCTGGGAAAGCAGCAATTTATGCTGGGCTATACCAGAACACAGCTACACAAGTTCTGGAGGCTTGTGCTAGTTGCCCTAAGCCAGCGTCCATGGGGGAATCACTGGGAATACCAGATGTGAAGAGTGGGTATGAATTCCAGTGCCTACTGCAGAAAGCTGAATTAATATGGGTTAAACTGTGAAGTTGTCTCCAGGACTAAAGAAGAACATGCTGGTCACAGGTAGGGACAAAGGCAGGGCTGGAAAATATGATTAATGTGCTAGTCAGCTGTAAAGTGCCAGAACAGGACTGTAGGGTGAGCAGGCATGGATGGTCATGTCCTATGCAGTCCAAATCCCTGTTGCCTCAGGCATGATGCCTGGGTCTGGCCACTGTATCTGGGCTTCTTCCTCGAGGAACCCGAGGTGCAGAGCAGGAAGGCGGGTGCACTCACCCACACCTGCCACAGTGGATCATGCCCGGGTCCCAAACCCTACACATGGCATAAGAAGACACCATACTTTTATAGAACAGAGAAAATTTATTCCCTGTTGTCTTGAGACTGGGGAAGTGAAAAGTGCACTAAAGGTTTACCCATACCTATGAAAAGCATGAGTTTAATGGGAGCTGAAAGCTTTCAACATCTTCCCAGAGGCAAGTATAAAATGCTAGTTTAGAATGCTTGGCAGAATTTGCCCAAATATAAATGAATGTGACAGTAGAGGGAACCCTGTTTGCCGGGTAAGATGGGCTTGTGCCTAGACTAGTCAGGCTGAGCCCTGATCTCTGAGCCATCCAGACCATTAACCTCCTGACCCATACTCTGACAACTCCTGCTCCCACCTCTGTGCCTGCAAAATCCTGCGGATGCAGAAGCCGAGCTTCCTCCTCAGCAAGGCAGGCTGGGGGCCCACCCAGCACATCCAGCTCTTGCAGTCTGAACAGCACCTCGATGGTGAACAGCCCTCACTAAGTGCCAAAGTATTTGAGCACCCTCGGTCTGTTCCTGCAGGGAACAAGCAAGGCTTGGCCCTATAATGTGAGAGAGGGAGATTAGTCACACAGCAGAAGCTCAGTGATGACTAGCACTGATTCTACCTGAGCACACTATGTCAGGCATCATGGACTCATCAGGACTAGTGTCTGGAGTCAGGATGAACTATAGATGTGTATATATATGAAATGGAACTGGACCTTGTCAAGGGCAAATATCTGGGCTCTGCAGTGGGTGTGCAGCAGATTTATATTTTCTGTTGGTTGGGGCTGGTAGTGTGCACTGAATCATACAGAAACAATTCTATTTCCCAGATCGTTTCTCACAGTTCTACCAACAATATTGCTCTTTATTATTAAAACAATTCATAGTTCAGGATAGTGGGGATAATCCAATTACTCATCTAATCTGACATACTGTATAATAAGAAATGAATCAAATTTTACATAGTCATTAACCTATGGCCACCGCCCACTCCAGCTTGAGTAAGACAGTCCTAATTTTGCTGGGAAATATCTTCAGGGCAGGGACTGAAGGAACAAATATTTAAATGCTGCAAACATGTAAAACACATGATAGTAAGCACCATGGGTACCCTGGCTCACTACTTAGTGAGACATTACTTCAGAGACAATAGACTGAACTTCGTTCAGGACCTTTATGTTTAAAAGGGCAAATAAAACCAGAATTAAAGTCATCATTTTTGATTGAACAAAGCCAGGGAGAAAGCCACTTGGGGTCTTCTGACAAGCATGTGGAGACACCCCTGTCACAAGTGACTACAGAAAAATCTTAGGGAAATAAAAATAGTTTCAGTGCAAACTCATCTGCAAGAATCACTGGCTTTACCCACATATTTGAAATCTGCCAGCAGGAATCCACTGTGAACAGTACTCTCAAGCCATAATTCTAAATTCCTGCCCTGTCTTCACTGATACTAGTACTAAATTTTTTCCAAAAGAGATTATAATCTTTATCATATGAACCACAGACATCTCTCGTGGTACAGACTGGTTTCTGTTTCACCCAGAATCTCATTGTCACTGCATCTTATCACACAGTGCCCAACTGTAAGAGTGTATTTTCTGTTCTTGATATATTTGTCCTTTTGCATATTTTTGGACTGTTTTCTCTCCTTGCTTACTAGACAGAAAACTGAAGAGCTGATATAATAAGGATCAATCTAATAAAGGATTTTTAACACTGTCATGATAAAATATCTTAGCAATAAAAATATTTTTTACTTCTCCCAAATATTGGTGGTAAAAAAATGTTCAAAAATATATTCTGAAAATGATTTTGTTAGAGAAATTCATTGCATATTGTTCAAGGTGTAGAACTGAGCATACTAACCTGATTGTTCCTGCTTTTTCTGAGCTGTATAATATAGCAACTTGAAACACTCATAACAGTGAGCTTCAGAAAAATACTGTAATATTAACACAACTTCAAATTACAAAATCTTTTGTAACTGCTCATTTCATCTGTAATGATCAATAGTGTAAACTTATAATGTTTTACTTTAAAGCTGTTAGCCTTTAAAGCCCCCCCCAATATAAAGCTGAATAAAGGTTGAGGCCAATCATTTGAAATGTAACTGTGTAGCTATACCTTAGGCAGCAAACCAAATTTGTTTAACACTAATTTTGTTTCAGTCTTGTGAATTTTGGTCATCAAAGTTTGCTTCAATAATCATGCTACCCTTACATCAAAACAGATGCTTCTAATTTTAGGACTAAAGTCTTCAGTTGAAGTCTTTACTCCAATGAAGCCTTTATTCAAACAGAACCCCAATTTATTCCTTTAAACACAAGCCAGAATACTTTGTGAGAGCTCTGAAGGAGAATTAGAGACTGAGCTAGCATTCTACACTGCTTGTCAATGGATGACATCTTCTATCTAAACAGAATATTCAGTAGTGTTTTTTAAATAACTGGGAAAAAAAATTAAAATTTACAGGGGTGGAATTCATTTTTTACTATAAATTCTCAGAGTAATGTGTTAACGTGGAAAGCCTGAAGAGTATTTTCAACTTGGTTGCCACTTTAGTTGCACAGCTCACAGTTGCAGAGAAAATAAGTTAAGATTTGGATGCAGATAATCTAACAGGAAATGATAAAAATGCCATTCTAGAAAGACAGGTTCTTATTTGCAGAAGGTCAGAAGGAATACCATAAACAGTGCAGTCTTCACCAAGTTCTCAAACTTTCCATGAAAATGCACCAACATCAATAACAGTTTTCTCTCAATCACAAGAATGAATTGCTCAGGCTTATACTTTGATATTACAACTGAGTTGTTCACCACTGTATGTTGTATAGGAAAAGTCAACTTGGACATAGTTGGAGCCTGAGAAAGGAACCCAGTGCCCCCTGGTACATTCACATAGGTACAATCACCTCAAAATATTAAAAATACAGCGAAGTCAAGAACTACAAAATATGGAAAAAACTGCAGATAACCTTTATCCGTATTTGGGGGAACCACTTCATGAACAATAACATAGAAATCTGAAAGAATAAATAATTTTCTCTTCCATAAAATGTTTTCATACTGCTGAGTGATAAAGGCTGCTTCATGTGCTGAACAGTGAAGAAATGTTAACAGTGGTCTTCCAAGACAGGTTTCGTGCACATACCAAGTTGTGAACACTCTCTGATAAGGCTGAACTCCTGTATGAATAGCAGTGTATCAGCTAATAGTTAAAATAAATCAAAGCAATTTCCCCTTTCAATGCTGCCTTTCATGAGTTGGATATAATATGATAGTTTCAGAAATAATGTTGAGCAGAATTATTTGCATAACTCATGTCTGCCTCGAGATGAGTCGATTCTGTTGAATCAAGATTATGCTTGGTTTGATTTTAACTCCATAATGTGCAGTTCTATTTTCAGGTCTGTCTGTGTTTTAACTCCCACATATGATTGTTATGGGTCCACCTACCATGTACCTTTCCTAGATAAAAGTTTTCTGCACTTAAGTCTTTTTAGTTTTTCCATTCAGGTATGACGGGTCAATACCACAGGATATTGTTTCAAAAAGTCACATTAAATGTGAAACCGTACAAGAATAATTTCCTGAGAGATCTTTGAGGATATGTATATATATATATATAACTAAAGAAATACAGCTTTTGACTTAGAGTGAAAAAGAACTAATTTCCTGAAATCTGTGATGTTCTGTTACAGTCCTTATCTCAACACTCTTGTTCATTTCCAAGAACAGATATTAGACATTGTTTGATGTGATAATGTGCTATGTTTATAAGTCTGATATGAATCATCTTCAAGAAAAGCTGTGGCACCAAACTGACTGCGCCCTGTACGTGATCTGGCATACAAATAAGTCTGCTGCCATAAATTTGAATTATGTCACAGGAAATACCAAATTTACCCACTTACCCACTAGTAAAACCAAAGTACTTATCTGGATTATTTGCCCTGAAGTGATTGAGGCATGACAAGTTTTAATTATGTGTTTTGTCCTGGACCTGCTCCACCAAGAAAAGCTAGTAGGCAAGAAAATGTACTTTCTGATGAGCTACACTCTTAAGAAGCTGTAGTGCAATGCAGTCAGAAGCATTTTTTTCTCATGTAGAAGTTAAGCAATGTCCCTGTGTGTACATCAACTATCACACTTAGGGTTCAACTGATGGCTGATCAACACCTATTGCTAGGAGCAGTCAGTGAAAATGCTGGAAAGCCATTTGAAACAGTGTAGACATCAGGATAGGTGTCAAAGAAAGGTTTCACATTTTATTTGCTAGCAGCAGATGCCTTCAAAAGAAGGAAGAGTCAAAAAGACTCAAAATGCAGCTTTTCATTACAACACTGTTTGTCAAATGCTGTTTTCAACAGATTTTTATTAATAAAGGGTTGGTTATGAGGTTCTGCTGCAGCAAGTTGAGTGTTGTACTCCATGTGAGAATGACTTTTAAAAGGAGATGAGGGAAAAAAAAGTCTAATAGGGAGCTTCTGAATCCAGCAACCAAAGAAAGGCAAGGCTAGCCCTGGCACATGCCCAGGTCCAGTGAGGGCAGTAGGCACACACAGACACTGCACCACACAAACATGCCTAGCCAGCCACAGAGACCAGCACAGGCAGGCTCCTCAGCATGCACAGCAGCCTCATGCTGCTCACCTCCCTGGCACACCAGGAGGAAGGTCTGTTAACAGAATGTGCATACGTACAGGGGCAATCCCTGCAGCAGCCACCCAGCCCAGACACTTGGTCAGCAGAGAAGCTGACCATGGATCTCAGTTGCCACAGCTGCTGACACAAAGGCACACAAGCCTGGGTTAGAGCCCTCTTGCACACACCAACACAGGTCTCAGTCAGCCCCAGACACCACAGTGTCTCCAGCAGTGGCTCTGGATCTCCCATCCCCAAGTAGTCAACTCCTCTGGCAGTCTCACACACAGTGGCACATATGTCTGCTTTGGACTCTGGCTCCCAAGACTATTATTCAATTTTCTGGCTAGACCAGTTTGATATCTGCTAGCTATCAAACACTGTACACTCTCATTCAGTGTGACTGCTGGCACCACAGTCATGTGCTTCACTTGACCATGGCCCAGCTCCAGCTACTGTCATGCAGAGCTCCCAACACACAGGCACAAAGCAGGGATCCCCCTCACAAGAGAAAATAGTTAGAAATGGAATTAGTAAGAAGGTAGGACAGAATGAGCTGGTCAGGAGCAGGGGATGGCCGGAAAAGCCCAATGACCATCAGTCTGTTAACCTACAATCAGCCATGACTCTATTTTGCCAGACATTGTTTCCTCCCCAACCTTCCTTCATCTCTCTCCTTCATCTCTCCCCTAAACCTCCCATAGTAAATCTATAATCTAAAATCCCAAAATATTCTTCCCCTGGCTGCTGCAATATGTCCCATACCCCCAGGCAGCATCCCCCTTGGTCCAAAGAGTGGTCTGGGGAGAAGCCATGACCAGTGTTGGGTGTCATCCCCAGCACACGGGGCTGAAGGCACTGCTGAGACAGCCCTGGGAGAGACCAGGTCCCTTTCCCTGACTGGGTTATTACAAAATATGGACTGCCATCCTGTCCCTGGGCTCCTTTGTGCCCATAGGGATGGAGTTGTTATCACACAACTTAGAAAAGGAGTTCTGTCAGGCTCGGATCTGATCATGCAGTTTTGTGTCTGAGACATTAGGGGACCCTCTTAATAATTCCTAGGAACTGAGGACAAACACTCACCTAGCTAGACTATGACAAGTCCCTGAAGTCAGCAACTGGAATATTACCGTCAAAAAATTCACCAGTTCATCCTGAATCTTGAAAGGGGCTCTGTCATTGTGAACACAATGAGGAATCAAATATACCACAAGAGACCTGAGGCAGAAATCTTCAAGGCCGTGTTCTCAGCACAAGGAGTCCCACAAATTAGGGCAAAAGCAGACAGCAAGATGACACGTGATGTTTGAAAATGAGTATAAGAGGCTCCATGTTTATATCTCTATACCAGAGTTTGCATTACCATTCAAGTGTGCAAAACTTGTGTAAATACAAAAGGCATCAGAGTTGCTCAGTCAGGGCAATTACTCCTGTATCAAAGAGCAAGATTGTAGAAGGAGATTACCAAACTACTCTTTTGCCTGAAAGCAGAAGCGCTTGCATTTGTTTTGGTAGAGATCTGTAGGTCACTGTTGGAAAGAACTGCAAATTTGGATTTAAACACTGGGAATCAAGAAAACCTCACTGCTCTAAAGTCTAAATAGCTGAACCACAAAAGCCATTGTAGCTGGTTCCCAGAACATCCCTCTTCTGCCTAGGCCACAAAGATGGTAACAACTCTTGTCTCCTCTGCGGTAGGCATCTCGTGCATCAGATATTATATGCCTCCAGCCTCCCACTTCATGCCTTTGCTGTGGAGGCAAAAGCAGTAAACAGTTTTGGCTGCTTTGTCTCAGGCTGTTTGCAAATGCAGATGAAGGCACTGCCTGTGAGTGTCCAATGGCCCTTCCACCTCTCCTTTCAATGGCATCACAGACAGTTGTTCCCAGACAGCTCTGCTGGGCCACACCGGTCTGGGTCGTAGAGATGTAGATGTAGATGTAGATCTTGTATGTATTTGAAATTCCCTTACATGGCAACAGCCACTGCTAGTTAATAAACCTCTTATATTTTTTTGAGAGAAAAGAAGGTGGAGGCAGGAGTACCTTCAGGAGGCACTGATGCTTGGAGCCACATATGACACACCTGAGCCTTTGCTATATGGTAACACTCAGACTGTGGAAAATGTGAAGCAACTGCATTCTGCAGTACCTCTCTTCCCCACATCCCTACCCTCCAACAGACTACTCAGTTGTCCAAACAGCATGTGACATGCCTGGGCACCCCCACAGCCTCTGTCCCCATGGTTGCACCCCATGGATGACCCCAAACTTTCTGGGACTGGTGCATGCCCAGGTATTGCTGCAGCATGGGAAGACAGCCAAGGCACACACCGGGAAGGAGCTGAGTCACAGGGAGACTCCTTGGCTCCAAGGTGCTGCTGGACAACACACGTTGTGACCTTAACCACCTTTCAAAATGGTCCTCAGCCCTTCTACACTATACATGTAACCGTCTTCCATTGGTTCTTCCATGTGTCCACCTACAAATCAGTCACAGTGAAAGCTGTGGGAAAAACTCTCAGTTACTTTGGCCAGTGAGATATATCAGAAGGAAAATTAATATTCTTTCTGTATCCTCTATTTATGAAGCAACTTTACCATTTGCATAGAGCCTCCTGAGGAAGAAGAGATTCCTCCAAATGGCAATGGAGGAAAAAGGAAGGGATAAAACCGGATGTTTTTTCTCCAGGAAACATGTACTTTCAATAAAATTCTTACACAAAATATTTCAGTGTCATTAGTGCTAGGAAAAAAAATAATCTCATCTGCTTTCAAAGTAACCCCCAGTTCTGTTATCCTGGGGGGGGTGTCATGTAAATTATTGTAAATACTGCTACCGTTGAGAATTCATCTTTCTGGCTGCTCTGGGAGATATCAACTTGGGGCCACCAGAGTAGCTCCTCTGTTTGGAGTGCCTTACTCTCCATCTTGCTAAAGGATTTTCCATCATTGTAAGGTACATTTGTGCTACAGTTAAAACATTTCTACCCTGAGGTAGTGTCAGAATGGCATTGCCCAGAAATGCAGTCATGACACAGCGATGGTCTTGTTAAATGCTGAATAAGATATGTTAATATGCTAGAGTGCTGCCTAGGGAAGGGGAAAGAGCTGCACCATCTTGCACCCACTGTGCAGTGCACTGTCAGCAAACTCTCTCCTTGCTGTACTGCTCAGCTCTGCCTTCAGTGGTGCCTTTGTGTGCCCTGAAAATCTTTTAGCCACGAGGTGTAAAAAGGTTCTGCTGATTTAGATTCAGCATGATATTTTGTTTTCAATGGTCGAGTGTTCCAGGAGCATTTTCTTAGAGCATCTAGAAGTATTTTTAAAAGGTAACTCACAGCACAACATTTTTAGATTCTCTTTTAGTGAAAATACGAGAAAGTTCATCCCAAAGTGCTTCCACTCATGAAACACATGTTAAAAAAATGTAATAATAAGACAAGAAACTCTGCAAGAAACTTTCCATGTCTGTATACCTCCTCTTTGAGCAGGGGAGCTGAAGTGGTCACCAGTTTTACAGTTTCACAGATTCCTCAGATCCATGATGAAGGGTATAAGAGTTCCCCAGGAGAGTTTTCTTTCTCAATTGTTGCTTCTTTCTCAAAAATGTATGCCCAGCTTTATTACTGATCAGTAATCACATCTAAGTCCCTGTAGAAGGTTGCCAACTTCACTCCTATGATTCCAGTCCCTTATGCTGACATCAAAAACCAGAACTTCAATCACAAGATCTAGAGAGGCATGGATACCATGAACCACTGACCAGAGGTAAAGTCTCCTGGACCTGTGAAGTGGAAGAAACAGCAATGAATGGGAGCACGTGAAAGCCCCAGGGAGAACTGGCACTCTGCTGCTGACACACAGAAAGACACTGCACCTGCCTCAGGGAGCCTCTGGCCCCAGAGAGCAGTGATGCTAAACTTCAGCTGCCAGAAAGCAGAGAGAACGTAAATGCAAGGTTTGCCATTTGCAAAGCCACTGATAAACACTATCTTTCTGTATAAGAGTAAATCACAGGCATTTGAAATTCTGTATTGCAAGAGATGCAAGAGGATTTTCCCAGCCTCATTCAATGACTCTCTTCACTCCCTCCCAACTCATGAGCTGTATTACAAAAATCAGTTTCTGTATTTACACTATGCTTTATGTCCTTGCTATGTATTCCCTGCTAGACACCTTAGCTTACAAAATACTGAATCGAACAGATCAGAGGTTTGATTGATTGTGGCTGTTCTTATGATGCCTTCTCACCCAATTCATATCACTTGCTCAAAAGACAAGGGCCACCTCTCCCTGGCTCTTGCACTTGACACATTGTCTTCCCCTTGCTATGAACTGACCTGTCAGTACAGCAGAACTTTGCACTCACAGAGAGTAGGACGTAAAAAACTAGAGCAAAGCCTGTGAAATCAAGATGACAGTTCCTATAAAATCCCAGACACCTCTCAGAAAGCACAGTAGTATATCCTGACCCTCAGAAACCCATGACAATGGTACTAAAGTAAATATTTTAGTATTACTTCTATTTAATTTGGTTTTCACAGTTTTTCTGTTAAAGTACCCACGGCGATGCACCCATTTGGTGATGAATTCCCAGCACAAGCTTAGCAGCTTTAAGACTATTCAGACCTGGCAAAACACAGAGCCAAAAGTACCTTTTGGGGAGATGGACCGAAAGGTAGAGGCCCATTTCTTTGTATTCATTCATCTAGAATGATATCTCCCTGCAGACCATTGCACTGACTGCAGCCTTACCTCGCCTGAAGCCGTGGGGGAAAGATACACAAAATCCCTCCGACATCCAGATGGTGCATTGAGAGGCTGCAGTGAAGAGGAGCTCCCGAGTTCCCTGCCTCCGCGGAAGCAGCCAGAGCCACTTCCAAAAGCTACACAAAAGAGCCTCTGTCTCTGCTGATGAGAGATCCTTTTGAAGCTTAGGAGTCGTGACTGGCAGCATTTCATATCTGGCCATCTTTAGGTTTGGAGCCATGAAGAATGGGAAAGAAGAAAAAGATGGGAAAGGAGAGAGCAGGGAAGAAAAAAGGTAGGATCTGCTCAGAAGAGCTCTGGCTAAGAGCCTGTCACAGCAACATACATTTTGCATTACCTCATGTATGATATTTTTTGCTTTCAGGCTTTCTTATCAACATGGAAATTTCCAGTTTATTTTTGACCTTTTCAGCAGAAAGTGGGCAATTTCACTCAGCTAAGAAGACGTGTTATAATTCAGTATTAAGAAACACAAAACTTCCTCAATGTAAAGGTACATTCTAAAACATAGTAAGCCTAAACCAAGAGCATGCACTTTCGTTTTAAAGAATGTATGTTTTGCTGATTTCTGTAGGAGATTACAGGGAATTCTTTACACAAACATATTCCACTTACTTGCAAATAAACTGATTATGTTTGACTATGGATATTGCCAGGTTTAAAAAACTCTTATTCACTTCTTAGCTCCTGTTGCGGAACGGTTACAAAAATATTTTTACCTCTCTCTGTCTTGCTTTTTCCACTTGTAAACCCTACAATTTTCTTATTGAAAACAGTAAAAATACTGTAGCTGATTCTTGTACAGCAGTAAGCATTTGTTCTTTAAAGACAAAAAACATTCTAGATGTTAAACTTCCAATGTTAACAGATTGGCTCCCTTAAGATGTTTTTCTTCCTGACTTTTAACTTAATTTTTCTCTGATATAGAGAACAGAAAAACTTTGTTCATGTCTCTGATCAACTGTTCTTCTGGGTATTCTTGTTATTCTACCTTATTCTATTAAATACCATTTACTGTGGCTCCAGTGACACAAAATGGCTTAAAAAATACATTAAGCTTTCATTTTCAGGTCTTTGAATACAAAAATAGTCATCAATTCATTTTTTTTATTCTGTTATTTTCTCTTCCTCTCTTTGAAATGCATAACCTACTTCTTATGAGTAAAGAATCTTAATATTATATATTTCAGAGGCAAAGTAAGTGTAAACGATAAGACTTTTTTGATTAGTTTTTAAAGGATTCAAGAAAATACTCTCCACATCTAAAATATGATGGCTATGATTTACCCAGGCCAAAGCAAAAATGGTAGAGAAAGAAATAAACCTCAAGAATTTGTGATTCTTGCTTTTTGGAAAGTGTCAAATTGTCAGTTTCTTCCAAGTGTGCTTCCCAATGCTCTCAACACTTGCACTTTTGTCATAAACTCGTAGGACTTCAAAATTCTATTCATTACTTTACTATCATGGGCTGCCTTATGAAAAGCTGGGCACAGGGACTGCCTGGCATGGTATCTGATCTGCATGCAGCTCAAAGGTGATGATATATGACCAGCCACAAAGCCCTGCTGGGGGCCTGCTGTGCTTAAATACCCACGCAATGAGCCCATGCAGCGCTCAGCTGCCCTCCACCTCATCCACGTCCAGCTGGAGGGGTCCCAGGAAGCCACTGCCACAATCCCCTGGCTAGCAACCACCTTTCTTGGAGATGCTTGTCCACCCCATCTTCAGAGAGCTGATGCTAGTCTGGCTGAGGTAAAAAAATGGGTGTGAGGGGAAGAACAGTAAGGAAGGTTGGTTATTCCTTGATTAGCACCTTCATTTCACTCCAATACATGAACACCTCAAAACAAAGGGAAAAAAAAGAGAGAAAAATATTTCAGCAATTTTCTCTTCCTCCTACAGTTCAACACAGAAAAGTGAAATAAAACCACCTAGTGATTAATCTAATGGGTAAGGATATAGGAATTTTTATTTTACACACTCAAGTAGGAAACAATGAATGCTGACATCTTTCTTTAAGGTCTAAAATCTGCCCTCAAATTGTTAGGAGTAGCTGGGTGCAAGTCTATGTTGTGGGAGAGACATAGGAGACTGAATTACCACCGCTTTTAGCCTAAGGGAAAAAAATAATAAAATATTTAAAGCCTATGAATATAATTTATTTGTGACTTGCCTACAACTATTGTGCTCACTGGTTTCACTTAATCTGCACTGGCAGAGTACGTCAGCCTGGCAGAAGTGCTGCAGCATCACAGTGCACTGACTCCATTAAAACACTGCACAGCAGCTAAACTGGGGCAACCCTGCGCTCCTGAAATCCTCAGCTGGCCCCCATGACCCAGGAGAGAAGTCAGCCCCAGCAGAGGGAACGTGTAGGCAGGCTGCCCTCCACTGCACACCTGCGGGAGACTCTGTTTGTCAAAAACAATCCCCAGCGATTCCTCCTGCCGGGGGACTGGCCCTTACCCCTCCGGGGATATTGTGCCCCTGGGAACAGCATCTCTAGCCCCGAGCAGAGCCACTCTGGTTGCACTTGGGGTGTGCTCACATGAACACAACTTCTTGGTTGCATTACAGTGATCAGACAAGTGAACAGGCGAAACACAGAAGCCATTGAAAGAAGAATTGACAGGGTTCAGACAGACCCACTGTTTCTACCACAATTCACTTGATGAGGACAGAGAGCCATGACTGAAATCCAGCTCATCAGCACCAAGTCAAATATTTGCCATCTTTCCAGGTAGATCCCACCTGCTGTCCGATCTGGCGCCAGCCAGGCTTCTGGATGTTAGCTGAAGAGACATCATAAAAACCCAGGAGCAGCAATTATCTCATTTGCAAACAGGTACTTGTTAACATCTGCTTACTGTGTGTGACATAGTGTAGCACGTCCTGTATTCTTTCTCAAATAAGTACACCCAGACACTGAGAGATTTTGTTATTAATATCATTACTGTTGATAGCCAGGACCATTAGGGCACTTATCATCAGCTGATTGCATTCCACCCGGGAACCTCTGCTGGGAACACAAAGTGGGTGGCTCACCCCTCTTTCTCTGGGACTTTGCTCTTCCTTCTCATGAGTATTTGAAATTCACATTATCATTACAAGGTTTTATTTTGATTTTTTTTCATTTTTAGAAGGAGTATTCTTTTTTTTCCTTGTAATCCTGTGGTATACTTGCCAGACTCTGTTACTCTGCATGGTCAGACAGGAACTTCACCAGGACAGTTACAGTTCCCAGTTTCTGATGAAACTTTGGGATGCAAAGATAATTCATTTCACTCAAACCGGCCAGGACCTTTCTCTTGCACTTACAACATTCATAAAAGAGGTATTGCATTCTCTCGTCTATCCTGTTTCAAAATACAGCTTAGTTTTGTATAGCCGTTTCAGTCAGACCATTTTACATTGCAGGAATTAATGAGCCTTTTTTGAGCTGGGAAGCTCAGCGCAGAAAAGTCAAGTGACATGCCCAGGATAGACAAGTTGGTGACACAGAACAGCAGAGACCCCCAGGTCTACAACACGCAGGAGCTTTCCTCTGCCACAGAGCAGAGCTGCTACAGGGTCCCACTCCTGAAGGGCTCCTTTATGATCTTCCACAGAATAAATAAATGCAATTTCTCACTAACACTCCAGGCATTTACTGCTGTTAAGCTGTTCTTTGTTTAGCGTAGCAATGTCAAGCAATCTGTTTTAAAAATTTTAGCACCTAGAACCACAATTAGGCTCAAAAAGATGTTGCCCAGACCCTGAGAGGCAAATAGCATTTACAGCTTGCCTTCTCTTGGCTTGTCCTACTGCCTAGATAAAAGTTACATCCCTAGCAGATGTCACCCAAGTCAAAAAAGTTGTTCTTTGCTATAAATTCACATTATTCCTAGCATATGGGATTGAGAGCTGTGATAAAGAGCTTTGTGTCTGGATGAGAGAAGCATATTTTTTTGTCTGATCTGAGCAACAACTGACTGCTCTGGACTTCTCTCTTTTTCATTGAAGCACCTAATTGTCTTGGGAAAAATGACCTGTTACCAACTCAAATAAAACAACTGCTATCCAGAACAGACCAGTAAAATAGAATTTATATGAGGAGCTGTGGGTTTATTGGCAATTGGTTTAAGCTGTTTGTCCTATTTTAGGAGAGTATAATTTTTATTAGGTTTTTCCCCCCTGTTGAAATGACTATTAGCTCCATTGTCATAAATAAGGAGCTGCATTGTATAATGTGGCCATTAAAGAGGAGGTTTATAGATCACATGACCACCAGGGTTCACTTGGGTCGCCTAGTAATTAGTAGAAATGGATGTATAGCAGCAGTTCACAACATGCTCTTGTTTGACCTTTTTGCCCTACATTTTCGACCACTTTGAGACTGTTTTATGTAACTTCTCCAAAAACTGATCTTCATTGCCCTCTGCTGGCTGCACCATTTTCTCACTGCACAGCTTGTCTCCCTGCGCAGAGCACAGGATGTGCCGTGGTTTAGCTCCAGCCAGTAACTGAGTTCCACGCAGCCATTCACTCATCCTCTCGGTGGGATGGAGAGAATAATAAAAAAAAAAAAAAAGAAAAAAAATCTTGGGGGNATAAAAAAAAAAGAAGTAAAATCTTGGGGGTCGAGATAAGTCCAGCTAAATGATTGAAACAAAGATAATAGAATAATAAAACCTACATTGTTTATAATAATGATAATGATGCAAGAAAGGGAGAGAAATAAAACCCAAGAAAGACAAGCACTGCACAAGACAATTGCTCACCAACCACTGACCAATGCACAGCCTGTTCCCAAGCAGCCATCAGTTCCTCCCAGCCAACTTCTCCCAGTTCATACACTGGGCATGATATTTACACACTGAATATCCCTTTGGCCAGTTCAAGCCAGCAGTCCTGGATATGCTTTTTCCCAATTTCTTGTACACCTGCTCACTGGCAGAGCACGGGAAACTTCAAAGCCCTTGGCTGAGGGTAAGCACTTATTAGCAACAATTGTAGCAATGGTGTGTTATCAACGTTTTTCTCATACCAAACCCAAAAAACACAGTGCTGGGCCATCTACTAAGAAGAAAATTACCTCTGTCTCAGCTGAAATTGGGACAGATGTAGCTGGACAAGTTACGAGGCACCTGAAGAAGGCTTCTAGATGCAGGAGCTGTCTCAGGGGAGTGCCAGCAGCAAAGCTATGGTCTAGCTTTTCTGTCTACTGCAGCCACAGTACTGAGCATAATGCACAGTTACCTACAGCTGTAATACACCAAGCACACTACCACTTAGGGCAGAGACATTTTCTTAGGAACCACCAGTGAACATTTTTACAACAAAATGAAGTTTCTTAAAAAACATATTACTTCAAATCTGTACAGCAGAGCCTTCTCTGATTGTCCACCAAAAAGGCAGTCACTGTACTCCACCAATAAACCCAAAAAACCTTTCTTAATGCCTGCATTTAAAACAATTTTGTTTCAGAATGAGTAAAAAAATAGTCCATTTCTGCAATATTACAATGTGTCTATTGGAGTTTCAAAGAAACAGGACAGAAACACTGCAGAATGCTAGCCAATCCTGGGTTACTGATAGGTGTTTTGTCTCATGTCAGCATTGAATGATATTTGTTGGTAATGAGGTGATTTATGTGAAAGGTAGCGATGGGGACAATCCAGACTCTCTTAGATGCATTTTCATGAATCCAGGGAATTCAATAATTGAGCATTTGGCTGACAGAGAGAGCTGAGGGGACAGAGTTGTAGTGAGCATTGAAGCAACGCTCATCTCTGCCTCAGCAGTAAAGAGCATTATGGGCACTGGAGGAGTATGGACCTTTACTTCCATTGTGGTTGCCTTTACTACACATATTTCCTGAGTAAGAGAATCTTTGTTTTGCCCCCGTTCATGAGCAGCTAATTCACTAAACACTGAATAAACTCCCCCTTCATACAATCTCCATGTGCTTAGCAGGTGGTGATCATACATGCTGTAGGAAGCTGGCTTTGAAAGAGTGGTGAAAATCCCCATTCTCACAGAGATAATGTAGCTCATGACTTTCTAGCTCATTTATTTTTTTCAGCCATATCCTATGCTTTGAAAATAGTTCTAAGATGTTTTTACCAAATAAAAGATGGCATATCTGGTAGAGCACCAGGTATGCATTTTTTCATGAAGCAGGATGATTATATTACAGAAGCTGGACTCTACAGGTGCTTTGTGTAGGAAAAAAGAATTAAATGAGGAGAACAGGACATTCTGGGTAACTTAAATTTTCAGCAGTTAAAAGAATATCACAGTCTAGTGGACACAGTCAACTGTGTAACAGAGTTGTATTTTTTATATGAGAAAGATAGGATTACCTTAAATAAGGAAAGAAAGAGGGGACAAAAAAGAAAGTTATATGAGTCATGTCTTGGAATGGAGAAGTGGGTACTTCTCTTGTTCTGCCTGAGTTCCCCTTCAAAATTAGCAGTGACTGTGTTTTTCTTTCTAATCGTTTGAAGACACATCAGACTGCACCTATTATCCCACGGTTCATCAGTGTATTTTACCAACGCTGTCTGTAAATTTCAAGCTAGTTACTGGAAACTCTCAAGACTCTGCAGGATCTGCCAGGTAAGATAAGATTTTCACATGAGTTCCTTGTGCACAAGAAAGTAAGAAATGTCCCTGTGTGTAGCTCTCATAGGGTGTCTTAGATCCGGATACCCCATTTCCTTTACAGGAAAGAGAGAGGCAGAGATTGCTATTCTATTAAATTCACTTTTCAGTAACAAGTTTATACAGCTCCATGGCTCCTCTCCCTAATTTATCAGCATTGAGACTTGGACTATTCTCAACCTTTTAGAGGGTATTATGCCACAAGAAAAAAGACAGGCTTTTCATTGGAGCAATAGATGAGAGAAGAATGACTGTTTACAGAGAAGATGCTCAGCCTGCAAGGATCTTCCAGGCTTCCCAAAGTCTCTTCTGGAGACCTTGGGAATAGATTTCTAGAGAATAATGAAAATCTGTTGGCTTCCCAACATGTCCCCAGTCAGTGAGCTACAAAACAAAGTCACAAGGTTAAACCTTCATTCATCTAACTCTGTCTGGTCTAATTTGGCTTTTAAATCTGCACATCTTGAAGGAGAAAACAGCTGTACTAGTCCTGAGAGCTGCATGTACCTAGAAATGTGACATATTCTCTGCTCTAGTTCAACAGACTCTCAGGTTTATCTGTCTGAGGGTGAGCCAGAAGAGATCAGCACAGTGTGGGTAGAGGAAGTCTCCTCAAAATGAGGTAACACTGAAAGTGGTTACAGTCAAATTCTTTAGTATCACTATGGTTTCTCACCTATGACTCATCTGTCTGTCTTGCCCTAACCACTTCTCTGCTTCACAGAGTCCCAGAAGGGAACACTTCCCGTCACACACCTCCTGGTTTGAAAATAAACAGCCAGAATGCCCTAATGCCTCATAGCCAGGACAACTTAACCTTAAGAAATTATTTTATTGAAATTATGTGCTCCTGGAGATTGCTATGAAAGGCATGTTAGAAAGCTAAATATCTCTCTAGTTATCTGACATTTTGCCTCTACATATTCATGATTCTGAACACTGGCTGGAGTTAAATGCCAAAATTGAAGTAAGATACATTGGGGACTTTTTTTAAGAAAACAGAAACATCTCGAAGAGTTGAAAGTAAAGCATTTACACTCCCAGGACATAAGACAGAGAGACCATAAATTCTTCCCTGTCCTTAGAACTGAACATTAGAGTATCTATCCTGTTCAAGAAAACCCACAGTAATGGGAAATGTCATTTATGAATAATTATCCCTTATTCTTGGCTCTTACTCAGTTTACCGAACCATCTGTAAAAATGGCCCCATCCCTGTCAGAGCAAAGGCAAAATAAAATTTATTTTTGACAAGATGACAAAATGTCAGGAGGGGTTCTCAGCAGGATCCCAGGAAACTGATTAAAAAGAAGACAGACTTCATTTTAAAATGGTATGAAATCTGATTTTCTAGTGGTATCCCATGGCTTTTTCCTATTTCCCATTAGTCTGGAATGGAAAATGTTCAAAGGATCTTGCCATGAATATGCTTCCTATAGAATAATGAAAATCTCTGCTTCCATCTTGAAAGCAACACGAGCCTGCTATACATTAAAACTACAGACAACCAGTGAAGTTTCCATGCGAGGTCTGGAAAAGGGAAATGTAAACTCATCTCTCCCTTGTCCCTTTTGATGTCATACACACATTCATGAAAGAAATGCAGAAATAAGCTGAGTGGAGGATAACGAGTCTGAGGAAAAGTTTCTGAAATTCTGGCACCTCTTTAACAAACATCAATTCAACAACACATCATTAGTTCATAAGAGATCCCATCCAAAATCAGTGACATCGATGGAAAAGCTCCCAGTTGGCTTCAGCAGGCTCTGAGTCAACAAAAGTTCAATTACAAATGCTTTTTTTTCTTTTCCAGTGAAATCACTTTTTTAATGAAAAATTGCTTTTTAATGAAAAATTGCTTTTTAACAACAGTGAAATTCTATTGGGATCCATCGTTTTCATTTATGCTTTTTTGGTGGAGCAGGCTAGAAATAAATGTATTTCATCTCACCCATCCCCCAAAGTTTTTAATTTCACTTCTTCATTTTTTATTGGAAAACAAATACAAGAAATGACATGAAGCAGAGGTGGGTTCAGGAAAGTAATACAGTGATCAGATCAGAGAGGCTGGCCCACCTGGAAAGCTGGATGCCTGCCAGAAATAGGGGACAAATGATTCCAGAGGTAGCGAGCTTACCCAGTTATCTTACTTTCTTTGTTGTCCCAGCAAGTAACTTCTCTTTCCATTGCTTTTTTCGGTGTTGCACACAAGTTGATCACAGAAATGCAGAAATCATACTACATGGAGTCTAAAGAAACACAGAGAGACAAAATATGTCAGCAGGATTGCTAGATATCAAACAAATACTACATTTGAGCAGAAGTAGAAAGCGTCAGCTGTTTCTTGGTCAGCTACACATATACAAGGACCATGCATGGTCAGCCACGACAGCCTGAAGAATTCCCTTTCATCATTCTTCCCTTTTCTGTGCATTCAGTTTCATGAAAAGCATTGAAATACTGGAAGATCACCTTGCTGAGCTTCTCTGTAACTTTCCTCTTCAGTGGAAGGCACCACATACACAAAACTGACTCAGCTTCAAGTGAAACGCACCCTCAGTGATGTTAAACTCCTGCTTTCCTGCATGTGTTCAGACAGGTACAGTGGTGACAATCATCTATGTGCAGTTAGACATGCTCTTATTTAGGAGAGGATTGCCATTTGGGTTG
>VZTN01036244.1:0-33881 GCA_013400515.1 Erpornis zantholeuca | reverse complement strand
TGCACTTTGCCTGGGTTTGTGTCACATTCAAAACACACAGGTTTAGGTGAACACACCTGTTCATGATTTTGCTCTTGGAAAGAGGAGCAGATTTTGTGGCATATTTTTTCCTGAAAGTCCTGAAAGGATAAATTAATCTTGAATAATTAGGTAATATTTCATATTTGGTTCAAGACTCTTTATGAATGTAGAGCTTTTTTTGAATAAGTTGTTGATAATTTTAATAAATATCTAAATAGTTGCTTAAAAACCAGCAGTTTCTTAAGACAGCTAAACAGGTATAAGGAAAATTCCTTTTGATTTTGTTTTTATTTAGTAAATTTAATTTTTGTCATGGCTTGTAGAGCTTACTCTTCCTCATTGCAACCATATGTGTACTTTGTTTCAGAGTAGAAATAGTCCTGCTGAGGTAATGTAAAAACTGAGCAACAAGACCTTCAGTAGAATCACAACTTTATAATTTTATGTTCTTCGTTAAGGTGACTCAGATTTGCTATTGTGAAGTATATACAGTGCGAAAAAAACAAGCATTAAGACTATTTATTTCTTTCAGTTTTGTGACATGAATATGCTGCATAGGTGAGTGCTCCCTATTGCATGAATTTTTAATTTCATTTAATTTTGTTGTGTGTCGGAGAGGGACATAGCACAGTGCTCAACTAATTTTTTTGAAGTTAATTTTCTGAAGAATTTTCAGTTCAGTACTGAAAGATTCAGTACTAATTAATTAATTAAAAGAAAAACCCTATCATTGTAACATTTTACAATATTTTATTAACTCAAAACAGCTTTATGGAGAAATCAAATCTGATAGAATGGGGTCTGTTGTCCATTTGTAAGACATCAAGTGGCTGCTGCATGAGTAAAATTAGAAGCATACTTTGTTATTGTGTTTTTGTATAAAGCTGCAGCACAAGAGAAGAAATGGGCTTTACAGACTTTGATTTATCAAAGGATCTTGAACTCCTTTGTACTTAAGGGGGGAATTGTGTGGAAAATCATCGATTCTCTTCCATCCTCAAATTTCAGTGCCTGTAGACTATCTTGCATTTTTCTGCCAGTATTTGCCATTATGGAGGTACACAATGGAGGTTGTGATTACTATTTTGCAGCTCAGGTTTCCTTGGCTTTTTGAATTAAAAATACCTGTTAAAAATTACTGAATACTCAGTTATGGATACTTCTATGGTCATGTATAGTCTTTTTTGCCCTATTGTAACAAACACTTTTCCAATATAATTTTTTAGTATAAATATGCTTGTTCTGGCTTTGGGTGTTCTTAGCTCGGTTTACTGCAGAAGTGGTTTAATCTAAGTAAAATAATCCCATCAAATTCCCTCAAAATAATCCCACTCTTAAGCAGGAACTCCCATTTTTAGGATTTTATTTGTATAATGCTATTGATTTGACTGATGACCCTTCTCACTGTGGGTTAGGTTTTGTGCTGTGCTGTATTAGTTACTGTCAGAACAGTTTTGTGCCTTTGGCCTTGAGGAGAATTTGCACACAACGTCCATACCCCATTAGCTCACTCTTCTCCAAATGCTTTCTTTGCTCTCTGGGTAAATAAGGGCTCGAGCATCTGCAGAACATCTGTCTCAGAGCTACCAACAGGACTGTGGATGTGCCTTGCTCTCAGAGGTGAAGGATCCCCATGTTTCTCAGTTCCTTTCAGCTACTTAGGGGAGCTTTGATTTCCTTGAGGCCAGTGTTACTGGGATCTTTACTTCTCAATTTCCCACACAGTTATAAGTCCAGAGAAGTAATTCTGGCTGTCAGTTTGTATATTTTACAAAGGATGGGATGCAAAAGGAATCTTGCAGATTTTTCTATGTAGAGTTTATGTATAGGAAGACTTAAGACAGTAGGGTAACAGAACATGCAAATTATTAACCCCACTCTGAAGAAGGCGACTCCCTTGCTGTCTGAGCTTCATATGCATTTGCTTAAGCCCAGTTTGTGTGTGTACACATGGCAGGCCAGCTTTGTTCAAATATACCAAACAATCCTTGCAGTACAGAGGTTTTATTTGTCTCCTTATGTAGTGATTTTAGTATGTACTCATTTGTAAATGATATGAAGCATTCCTACAGTCATTTATCAGAAATGTGTGCTTATATATATTAGAACAGATTTCATGTTTAATAACTGCTAGCTGAGGCACTGCCCAGCAGATGCACTGCTGACGCGTTTCTTTGACAGGTACTGATATAAAGTCTACGAAGTATTCATTTTTTTCAATGCTAGACATCCCCTCTTACAATTTATTAAGTGGTGAGGGGGTCTGTAGCTAGAGATACTTGGTGACCTATTGGATCAATTTCTGCCATCAGTATTAAATGATGATGACAGAGTTAATGTGTCTGTATGACCTCCAGTACCTCAATTCTTTATCTACATTTGGTCATGGAAAGGTCAAGGAAAAAGAGTTCTGAAGTGTTTTTTGCACTAGAAGGGCAGTATGGCCTCCAGAGGTCTTATTCAAAAAAACATTGTTGTGATGACTTTTTGTGCTGGGTTTTTTTGTTTGTTTACCAGCTTTTGACTCCTTGACATTATACTGGCACATAAAGTTTGTGTCATTTTCTACACAGCACACTACAAATAATTTTCCCTTGTTTAAATATCTTAGGTGTATATTCTATGTTTAGTTGTGGTTTTTTTCGTTAAGGCAGATGTTTCATAAACATGCCTTCTGGCAATTAGTGGGAGATATATTTTTTTTTAAGTTTCTCAAGGCAGGTACTTCTTTATCCTTTGGTTAGTTGACTGAGCTGATTGATTTCTGTTGGAGAAGATATCATAGTTTTTCATTTGTGTTGGCTTCAATTTATAGAAATTCAGCAAGCTGTTTGAATTGACTTTGGTTCATGCTGCACAGTTTTTCTGTCTCTCCATCCCCTCAAAACCGTTAATTTTGTTCACATATTATAAAGTAACAAAAAGACAATGTGAATAGGAAGAGGAGGAGAAAAAATGTTGTACATTCCTCCTCTAAATTATTAGTACGGAGTTTTTGTGGGGGAGATAAGTTTATAGTTGACCTTTCTGTTTAGTTGGGTGCCCTTAAGTATGATGGTAGTTTGTAGAGTAAACAGAAGTGATGTGTAAAGCTGAAAGGGCTGCTCGTTGTCTGCAGGCAGCTGCTCTGAGTCGCTCGCTGTGGAAGGGCCAAATGAAGTCGTGACTTTTTTTCCAAGTGCTCTTACTTGCAAAGCCTGGGGAACTGGAGTGCAGTACTGGGCTGGTGCCCACAGTTTCATTAACTCTTTTTTTCCATTTAAATCCTGGTCTCTGTTTCAAAGATGGCTGAAGGGATTTATGGATTTTCCTGATTGTTTGCTTTCATAAACTATGTAAGAATAATACAAAAGGCCACCTGGCACAAAGCTGCTTAGAACACAAGAAAAAGGAGCCTTTTATTATTAGAGCCATTGATTGGGCAACAAGTGCCAATTTTATATATTGTCTTTGAAACTCAATTTTGCCTTTGCTTTGGATTTCAGAAGAATGAGTTAACCTGTGACAATATTTTCAAGCTTGAGTACTTTTATTACTTATAATAACAGATGACCTTCTTTTGCTCTTTTGTCAGGCATGTATGTATGTAGTGGAGAACTGTGTGCACAATTAGCTTTTCAGCAGTGTTTCTGAGGTGATCTTACTTTGGATTAGTCAGAATAAAAAAAAAAAAATCCATCATTAGGCAGCTTTTGAATTGAGGCAACTTGTCTCTTAACTGGTATTTAATACATGCTCTGAAAACTTTCTATGAATATATTTATTTGTGAAGTGTTGTGTAGCATAAGCTGACAGTTCTGTGTTATTTGAGAGGCATTTCCCCCTTTTTTAATGTGTAGTCATTCAGAAATGCATTAAAACATGTAGAAATTTTATTTCATTTTCATCTCTTAAACTTGATGTAAAATGTTATTGTCTTCATGTTGCATGTTTTTGACTTGTCATGAAGAATTTCTGTTGCTGGCAGGATTGTTTAACTTCACCATCTTTCTGACATAAAGTGTGCAGTAAAGTAGCATTAGTTGGTAATGGGTGATTATTCCTATGTAATATGATCCAGATGACCACATAATTATTTTTATATATTAATAGGATAGGAGTGGGTATGTATTCTATTTATTTTATTGGTTTGTCTTCCACTGCATCCTGATTTGTTTGCGGTGATTATAGTCAATTTGTGCTTTACCCTGCTTGGCAGGATTTGGGTGGGTGGTTTGGATTACTGACAACAACGAAAAGGTGCACTTTGAACAGAAGGATTCTTGCCCTGCTTCTGTTAGTGTGGATAAATATCTGTTACCACTTTAAAGGTGGTGGGGGTACCAATGGACTGGCTGTCTTTACAAATACTTTTGTTACAAAGCCTGGGTTTTTTCTGTAATAGTGAATGCCAGCCTTGATTAGCAAGTGGTCTGTTCTTTCTACATAGTTACAGAAGTCCTCAAAGCCGAGAATGCCGAGATGTTGGTTTCAACCCAAAGTGGTTACTACGAGCACCATAGACATATTAAAGGACAATTTAGTAATTGTACTTGGCTGCAGCATGCTACCTGCAAAGTTGTGCAGCAGGCATTCTGTAACAGGGACTTCATTCGGGCTGAGGGACTGCCTTCTCAGCAACTCATGGCTTGCTCATCGTGCCTTGGTTGTCTGAGAAAGCACCAGAGGGAAAAGACCACGGAAGGAGAATTGCTAATATTTTGTTAGTGGTGGTTTTGTGTGTTTGTTTTTCTAAAATGTGTCATAGGTACTACTTAAAACAAAAGTTTATTCCAGAGTGCAACTCTGGAGGTTAAACTTTTATGTTGATCATCAGTATTTACAGTGGTAAACTGGTAACCTGGCACAAGCAGATACTGGCCTTCAACATCAGAATTAAAAGAACACTTATCCAAAGCTGATGACTCACTTAGATTGTGTAGAAAACATCCTATTTAGCTGGGTATTTAAAGGAAATAATTGTGTTTACTGTCTAAACTGCAGCTCATTTTGATTCCACTCTGCCCAACTTTGCTTTGAAAATTAATTAGAAAAAGAAAGAAATGAAAGAGAAAAAGTTAAGTGGTCAAGCAGTTATTATTACTGAATTAAAACCTTATGATGGAGTTCTGTAATTCCTGTATTTCCTCTGAACTCCCGAATGTTTTTTCAGCTCTTTTAGATAACATAAACCACATGAATACCAAAGACACTCATTTCATACAGCAAATTTGATTGAATTTCCTAAAATTTTCATAAACTCCAGATTTATACAGGATCAAGCTATAAGTGCTGTGATAATTGCAGTGTGTAGACTATTGAGAAATGTGTAACCTTGGCCTTTCCATGTGCAACTCGGATACCTTTATTTGGAAGTTCTATGCAGCCATTGTGGAATTACGTTGTTATTTGCATATTAAAATGCTGGTGTGTTGTGAATCCATCATCAGACCTTTGCTGTGTGGGATTTAATTTTTATAATTACTGAAATACAGGATGAAATTTCAAGGATGAAATTCCTTTTCATCAAGATGTTTTGGAGGAATTCCTCCAGCCATTAATCTTTGTAAAGTAAACCAGCATAATGTGTAAAGTTAAGCTGAAAGTCCTGCTGTTTGTCCTGCAGCCAGCTGTCCAATTGCTTGACACATAAAGGGCAAATGAAGCATGTCTGTCTTCCAAGCAGCTTTTTTTGTTTCTGGATTATTAGTTCAGGCTCTCTCACTCTTATTGATAAGCAAATCAAATATGGGAATCATCCAAGTTATTAATATAGCTAATATTTTTTTTTTCTCAATTTGAGTTGGTGATGGAAATTAATGAGTTGGTGTATAATATAATATACCAGAAGGGGTCTTTTGGGCTTTCCTTTAACTGTTCACTATTTATGACTTCCTTTACAGAGGAAATTCAGTCCTTACCTTTTTCTTAGCAATCAGTTATAAATAATTCAGCATAAGGAGCTCAGAAAGGGAAATCTCAGTTCCTGCTGCCTCTTAACTGTTGAGAGCTGGTCCCCTGCAGGCAAGCTGCTGCTGGCTAGCTGTGACTGTGAATGGCAGGGGCTTCTGGCCCTTGCTCTGGCCTCAGCAGCAGCCAGCTCTCATTCCTGCTGGGGAAGGAGCTCCCCTGTTTTTACAAGGACAAGCACTCTTCATCTCTGGTGGGAACTGACTTCAATTCCTCTTTCTCAGCAAGACAGTAGCTGTTAATCAGTATATTAGGCCTGTGAGAGGTAAACAAACCATTTAATTCTGGTTTTGTTGTCAGGCAGTGACATCTTCATTTGAAGAAATTTTGCAGGAGTGAGCAACCCAAGCCTGGATGTTGCTGACATTTGGTGTAATATTGTGCATAGGCAGAGCAGCAGTCCTTTTGCAGCTAGAGACCTTTTCCCACATTTAGTACAGCAGAGGCTGCTTTTCCCTTTTCATTATTCTTTCCCACATGTTTTATCTTTCACTTTTTAATGTTTGTAGTTGCTGTGCTTTCCTACTCACAATTTAAACACTTCGCTGTAAGTGATAGTTGGGTTTGGGCAGCTAAAGACTGTAAGATACAGGCAAAAGATCAGATTTTATAGCATCTTGACCCTAAAGGAGTGAAGGTAAGGCAGAAAAGTGAAGAAAGAGGAGTGGGAGGGAGGCAGTATATGAATACATGTGCAAAGCAGTGAAAGAAGGGTGATAGCAGAGTATTTATTTTCTGCTCATAATTCTGTCATGACATTTTAAAACAAAATAACTCCCTAATCTTTGGGATTCTAGAAAAATACCTTGAAAATATGAATCTCAAGGCTTCAGTGAAAGAAGGACAGACATTGAGGAACAGACATTGTCAGTTAGCTTAAATGTGTAGAAGCTGAGAACTTCGGAGCTAATCTAATTTTTGGGAAAGGTGCTGATGCATGAATTTTGTGATGATTGCTCTTGGCAATGTTATAATGTGAAAAACTTGGGAGAGTATGGCTAGCAAATACATACTAGTGTGGATAGCACTCATTAATTTGAGTACATCTAGATGCTTTATAATCTAGTACAAAATAGTTTAAAAGTATAAATAATAAATTAATGTGTAAACTTTATGTTAGCTGTGTCTGGCTTGCTTTTTTGTTGAATATTCAGAAGATAAGTTTTCAAGATAAGCAATTGGGAAAAAAACATACAACAGATCTTTTTAAAGTAGAACATAGTTACATTCAGGGGACTTGAACATTAATTTTTCATTTTACTAGCATGTGAATGTCTTTATGATTTTAAAAGGTGCCTTACTCTTTTCTTGCTTAAAATACTTCAATGCAAAAAAAAAAAAAAGAAAGGCCAAGCTCCTGCTTAGGTTGTCAAGGGTCAGTTTTCATAGCTGTCTGACCTTTTTAGACTACACCACGATAGTGTGTGTGAGATGTAGGGGGGGTTTTGTCCCTGAAGTGATAAAACTATTTTGCGCAGCTTGCCTTAATAAAGACCAGGTTGGTTAGTAAGACCAGGAGGGACTCCTAGCTAAAAAAACCCAATAAAATGCTCTTGTGGAGTGCAGTTGTCTTTCCTGTCCTTTTGATTATTTCTCCATATATTTTAAGTCATGCATTGTAGCATTCCCTTCTCCTACTCCCTTGACTGTGGCTAAAACATCATCACATTTCATCGTAAAAACTTTATGTCATGAAAAAATAATGTGGCCTCCGGGATTTTCTTTTCTGGCCTTACCTGTTGACTCAAAGTGCATGCTGTACGTTCTCCAGAAGGGTAGTTTGTAGGCTTTATTTGTAATGATTAGGAGGTCTTATTTGTTTGCTTTCCCACAGCCCAGTGAATGCTAAGGCCATTTTTACATATGTGCACGAGTAACTTCATGCTGTTCCTTCTTTGAGGCTTCTCAGGTGCATTCAAGTGTTCAAAGCCTGGTCTTTGCAGAATGGAGACTGATGCCTTCTGAACTGCCAAGTGTGGAGCAGCCATATGTTCTCAGCTGTAAGGAGGCTCCGGGCAAAAAATGTTGGCCTTTGTCAACCCATTTGTTAGTCCCATCCTTCTCAGAGGTTAGGTAAAAAATGAAATAACACAACTTCCCTGTAATAATTGGTGTGATTAACTAAATTAATGCAGTGCTCTGATAGGAAGTGGTGAGGAGACATTCCAACTATGCCAAGACAACTTAATAGCACTTTTATTCATTTAGTAGAGATTGCTGCTTTTGGAAAATATGTGAAGCTGCAGAGTTAGCCTGTGTGCCTGTTACCTCTTAAAAAAGTGAGCATGTACATGCCTTTTACCAACAAGTAGTGGTCTGTGGGGTGTTTCCAAACCTCATAGTTCCAGAATATGTTTTGATAAACATACAGTCAGGGTGGGAAAAAACCTACAAAAAAAACCAACAACAAAAGAAGCCCAACCACCTTTCTCTCAACTGTGTGGGTAGATGTGGCTCCTGATTGCTTTTATTCATAATAATACACTTTGGGCATCAGGATGTGTTTGTTTCTGCTTCAAACAGGCATATTATAAAACAAATTGTTTCATAAAAAGTTAATATTAAAAGAAAGCAAAATTAGGTTTTCTGCATTGCAGCCTCATCTATAATACAGTGTTTTCACTGAATCTTTAGCTCATATTTTAATTCTCCAAGAATGAATGGAAAAAGTACTTAAAAATGGGACAAGATGAGGTGTGGTGGACAGTAATAAAAGCACAGCACTTCAGTTCTTGTTGCTGGGTTTTATTGCTCGCTTGTTTTGTTTTGTAGTGTCTTTGATAAAGTGGCATATTTCATGATGGGGCTAATGCATTAAAATTGATGCAAAAGTGAGAAAGTAAGGAAATATTTATACAATCAGAACTAGATGGTTTGTTTTTTTTTTTTTATTTGACCCAGCTCCGTTACTTTTGAACTTAAATCAGAAAATTGTTTTAAGAGGAAATTGGTATTTTCACATCCAGTGTGTTCAAAGAGAGATCAAAACAGCAATTTCCAAATGTTAAGGAAGAGCAAATTAATAATCCTAAGCTTGAACCTCATTGAACAAATGTTTTAGCCTCTGTAAACAAATGCATCAACTTAATTGTAATACAGTAGACTTGTATTTCTTTGAGAACTAAAATACAGTGATAGATTGTCATGGGTCATCTATGTTAACAGGGTAAGGAACTAGGCAATTACCATAGATGCTGTTCCTCTTTACACTACATTTTCTCTTGAGAATTGTTCAGTGAGCAAGCTTCCTTTTGTACCTTGCAATTCTTTTAATATTATATCCAAATGTGGGGAAAAATAAAAGGTTGGTAAATGTTGTCCCTTGGTGACACAAATAATAAAGCATATCCTTTAGTCTTTGCATAGGAATCTATACCTGATTAAAGAGAAGTAGTTACACTCTGAGGGCTTTTCTCATGACCATATGCCTTAAAAAACCTACAAGAATTATTACAAGCACTCTTTGTAAGTACAAAACAATTCTGTTTGGTGCTGTTTGGCTTTTTGGGCAAGTGTCTCAGTGCCTAGAGAATGCCAGTGAGGAAGCTGAAGTGTACATATGCTGTGTACATGGGGAGTGCAGCAGTGGGACATGCTGGAACAAGCAGTGAGAGACCCACTCCACATGGTGTGGTGTAGCAGCCTGCAGGGAAACAACCTGGGCATCCCTGGAAGTAGTAGTACAGACAAGGTCTTTTTAAGGGTACTTTAGTATCTTTTCAGGTTTAACTTGAGAAATATGAAAGGATTATTTGAGGACTAAAGGATTATGTGAATTTGAATGCTGACCAAGGTAATACAAAAATAAAGGGGGCTTTGCCTTCTCAAAAATTAATGTTTATTTGTGCCAAAAGTGCAAGACCTCTGAATGCCACAGAAACATTAAAGTTCTGCTTGACACAGGCTGAATTAACAGTAATGTTGGATTTGTGAAGTCAAATAAAATATTTTTGTTGTGGCTGTTTATTGAAAATTAATTTTTCTGGGACTGTATGGCAGTCTGTTAGTTGGGTTATTACAAAGGTAGCAAATAATTTTTGAGGGGCTTTCATTGTATTGTAGGAAAATGTCATATTCTTCAAGGTTTTGCCAAAGTTTTGCTAAATTTCAAACTACTTTTTTTCTTACTGTTCTTGAAGACAGCATTAACATTGTCTACTATCACAGAGCTTGTGAAATGCAAAGTGAGCAGTAGAATTTTTAGATGCAGAACTTTTAGTTGAATTTGTTGCCTGTTTGCTGTAATGAAGGACTAGTTAGCCACGCTAACTAAGATTCTCTACAGGCCACATCACAGCTTGCTATGTTTCTGTAATTCTGGCTACCAAGCTCAAAATACAGAGGTAGAGCAGACAAAAGACATGTTGATTCAAGCTTGATTTTATCCATCTCTCAAGGGAATGTTTACTGTTTACTGCCTGAACAGTAAAGGAGGATGAACCTTCTTGATTGGTGACCATGAAGAGTTAATTGCCAGAGTTTTTGAAGACTGTTGGGAAAATTTATTCCTTATTAATTTAATACTCACAAGGTCAACTAAGTACTAAGTAGTGGATCTGTTTTTGCTGTTGAAACCTGTTACTATTTTACTTTTTGATTTTTAGGGATCCTAGAATCTATTTGCTAATTTTGCACAGTATGAAAATGTGGGGGTATTTTCAGGAGTTGTATTTAATAGTAATAAATCCCAGAACTCTTAGGAAAACCTTTGTGGTGGAGAATAAGAACAGAGAAGTTGGATAAGGAAGTTGGGAGCATTTGCATGCGTGGATTTTTTTGCTGTTTGAGGCATGACAGGTGTGTTCTGTCCTTTCATATAGTGCAGGAAAATGGCTCAGAACATTTGTGTTAATACCCATTGAGAGGCTTGGAAATAAAATTGTCTGTCAGGTCTCTGTAATAATAAGCTTGAAGTTGAAAGTGAAAATAAGAGAGGGAAAAAAACCTACAACAAATCCCAATAAATTAATTTTGACAGTTACTTGAACTCAGGAAGACTTGACTTCTGAGGCCTTTTCACCAAGGTAGCTTGCAATTTTATACCATGAATGAGCTTTAAGTACTTACATTACTTATTTTCACCAAATAGGAAAAAAAGAAATTTTGTGAAGGTCAAAGGTATTATTTTTAAGATAATACTTGTGAGAACCAACTCCTGTTAAAAATGAGTTGCAGTGTAAATGAAGCCACCTAAGCTTATGAAGCAGGTTTTGTGTTCAAACCCAGAAGAGAGCTGACCTTTTATAATCACAGTGTATTTCTAGCTAAGGGCTTCTGTGTGTGCTGTCTTGAGGTTATAAGGGCAAGTCCATACTGAATTCTGTCAAACAAAAACCTCTGTTTATGCTTTTGTCATGTTTTTGCAAAACTTGTTTTTCTGTTTTTAGCTGAACCTGAAATTTTATCCAAGATAATATACAGGATATGTCCCTGCTTACTTCTAGTTATTTGTGCTTATTGCTGCCACCATCCACTAGTTCTGGACCTGAATTATTGCAAGAATAGGTTTGTGCTGCAGTTAGAAATGGGCTTTTATTCTATAGACATAAGCTGAGCTAATTTTAAGGGGGTAGCTTGGGTTTTTAGCAGCATAGGAATAATCCTGTGTAATCATAGTCAGGTATCAGATGAAACAATTCAAATGTGTCTCGGTTTCTTGCTGCTTCCATAAACCAGGAGGCGTCTGTTCATTTTGTTTGTTCGTTTTAGAGCATCTACATTTTAAGTACTTTTTCAGATAGAGTCAAAATAATTGCAACAAAACTAATAAGATATGTTGATTGATGAAAAAACCCCTAACAGTAGCCTACATTACTATGATAAAAGTCCCTGTTAATTGTGCTCCCTTTGGCCACAGCTGTATTTCAGGTGTGGGGAATACAGCAGACAAACATGGGTTAGATATCTTGATTCCTTTAATTTATTTTCAGGTAGTTTGAGTTGGATTAAAGCTGTGCTCAGGGCAACCACTCCTTCTTAAACAATAGGTTGTGGTTGTGCGTGCAGGTATTTGAATGTACGTACATTTACAGGTACACAGAGAACATACTTATGTGGGGTTTAGGTATAGGACTTTCTAGGTATTTAATAATCACAATACCTGTCTACATAACAAGGTTTGACCTCAGAAGCTGACTTTTTAGCTCAAACATAGTGACAGCACTTGATTTTGCACTTGCTGGAATTCCTGCATCTTCCTTGGCTACAGTTAGAACCACAGGTGTTGAGAACACCTGAGCATAGGTTTATCAAATGGAAGCATGGAAATAGCTGTGGAGCAGTTCACATAGATACTTGGCACACAAGGAATTAGGATTTCCAGTGCGGTGTTTTATCACGTTTTTCCAAGGATCTGCTCATGTGTAAGAGTTCATGGCTTAAAATGTATTCAGCATTTTGTGTATTGTGTTAAAGGGTTTTTATTCATTACTGGAAAGCCTAATTTTCTGGGACTCTTCTTTATGGTAACTTTGACAGAGTGTAAAAGATATATGAAATGTAACAATGTTTTGATTTTTATAAAGTGCGCTATTTTAGATAGAGAAAGCTGATAAGCGATGGTCAACTTCTTAATTTCTGTTCAGAAGTACAAATCTTAAAGTGTCACCATGCAGTGACTTAAAAACATATTTTTAAAATGTCGTCATTGTTTTTTTAAAAAGTCTTCAGTAACTGCATGGGTTGAATGCTACCCTGCTTCCTCTGTTTTCTCTTGACAGCTTTTTGTTTGCACAGACAGTGTAGAATGTCGTATCTTGAGAAGTGATTTTTTTCTGTCTAAAGCGATGTAGTGATAATTTCATCTGATGGGTTTGTTAAAATTGGTTGTTTATTTGTAAAATGAAATATTACTTATGATAAAATATACAACCTTCCCCCCCACCCCTTTTTCAGGATACAGTTTGAAACAAACTTTAGAATAAATGCAATTTATCGTGATGATGAGAATTGGACAGTTTTTGTAGTAACCAGGAAACTTGACTGATTTGTGGGTTTTATTCTGAACTACACCCCAGTACTGGGAAGCACAAATGTTTAAATAGGCAAATTTAATTAGTTTTGAATGTCCATACTCAAATATAGCATAGTGCTCCAAGTAGGAAAAAAGTTGTTCAAATTTCAAAGATCATTGGAATTGTTTGATACACCTTACTCTCCTTTATGAAAACTCATTCAAAAGAGTTGTTTCAGTACTTTTTTCTTATTGTGAAGATGAGCTGTCAATATCTATGTCAAACTCTTCTTTCTGAACAAACAAAAGGAGTCTTTAACAGGTCTGTCAGCACTCAGCCCCACTGAGACAGAATGCAGCTTTACAAATATTAAGTGCTGACTCAACAAATTCATTACATCTGAAGCAACTCTATGTTGGACTTTACCAAGCACATTTGAAAGAAATTAATGTTTTTTCCAGTTCTGGTTGTTACAGATGTGGTGGGAAGCCCAACGTTGCTATGTAGAAATAGTCACTTTGAGAAGTACCTCCTTGCACATACAGTCATTTAAATGGGGCTGGTTAGTATGAAAAGTAAAAATTGACAGTAGAAAGAGTTTTAAAGTAGACAAGTTTTAAAACCAAAATGCTTAAGGATAGTGTATATATATACAATAAATGAAGATTTATTTTTGCCGCCTCACTGTGAATGTGTTTGAACTCTGTGTCTGGGCATGAATCACAGGATTGGAGTAGAATTAGACCAGAGCTTACACTGGTTTACATTAAGTTTATGTGAATTTGTTCCTAAGGATACATAAACAGCAACAACTAGAAAGTTAATTTTGGAGAAGGCTCCACCAAATATTTAGTATGTTAAATATGAATTTAGCTGGAAGTGGATGAAGATGCCCAAGTGTTCCAGTCATTTTTAATCTCACCCATAAATTACTTCTGCAGTGCTTTGCAGCTACCCATATAAAATTGTCAGTGTTGAGAACTGCTGACCACTACTTAGGCATTTTCTCTGTCATCCCCAGGAAAGATGTCTAGAGACCGGGCTCTCAGGAAGCAGCAGCAGCTGAATAATTTGGTAGCAGCAGTGACAAAGCTCGCAAAGCCTGGAGATGTGATTGTGGATTTTTGCAGTGGAGGGGTAATGTATGTTTTTGTTTGTGTGATGCAATTTCTTTCAGCTTTCATCTTTGCAGTTCTAAGTGGTTGCTACCACAAAGCAAAGCAGAAGTGCAAATGCTGAAATTCTAGCTGCTTTCAGAGGTTCTCTCATTGGTATGGGGGTGCTCATCGTGCAATGAGTGAACAACAGGGAACACTGAAAAGTGACTCAGATTTTGTTGTTTGTTTTTGTTTTCACAGGGCCATGTTGGAATTGTTCTCGCTTATATGATGCCATCATGTCAGGTAAATTCCCAATGAAAAGATCTCTGGAAATCATCTTCAAAAGATATGTATGTGGAGAGGACACATAAAAGTCACAGTTGTCTCAGCAGAGGACTTAGGTTTGAAACATGCAAATTTTTAGCATAATCCCCAAATGTGTGTGGTCCTTTCCAGAGAAGACAAAAGTTACAGGAAAATATAAAATATTTGCAAGTTGATTAATATTGGCAAGTATTAAATGCCTTCAATTATTGCTAGGTTCCCAGCTAGCCATTTTGTAGATCTCAGACGCTGCCACAAGTAATTCAGAGGTTTTCTCAACAAACTACAAAGTTTTCTGCTGGGTAGCACTTCAATTTCTCAGTCTTATTTTGCCTTACTTTCTCCCATGTGTGAAATCTAGGTGGTACTCATAGAAAATAAGGAGTTGTCTCTGATCCGTGCTAAAGACAGAAGTGATGAACTGGGTTTAAACAACATTTGGTTCATTCAAGCAAACTTGGACTATTTTAATGGGACTTTTAACATTGGGGTAAGTGATTATAACTTTTCCACTTCAAAACTTCAGTGTCTGTTTAATTATTCTTAAAACAACTGAAATACATGAGAGAATAAAACTCTGTATGTCCTTACAGACCATGAAAGTAAATGAGATGAAAGTCCTGTGTAGAATTTTGCAGCCCTAGTGAAGAATAAGGCATAAATAGTATTTTGTAGCTCTGTAAATATTCCTGTCATCTAGTTTTTTATTCTGTTAATAGAAAATGAACCTCTGTGGCAAGGTGCAAGCTTTCCATGCAAGACTGACTGTTCTTTAAATCATCCATCTGAAAGCCTGTTTTGGCTGTAGCTGAGGATGGTTAATACTGAAGGTTTATAGTACATGAACAGTGCTGTTTAACTGTTCGGTTGGTTTATTTAAGAAAGGAAAAGAAGTATAGTGCAGGAGAAAGAGGAGACAATAAATGGGTTTAGCCTAGTCCTTCCAAGTGTAAATTTCCAATTCTCTAGCTTTATTTTCTGTGCTACATTTTCATATAAATCTCAGTGGGTGAACTAGAGAGCTATTTCAAAATATCAGGATCTCATGAATAATACACTGAATTGTGTGTGTGAAATTTTTTATAGGTGTTTTCTGAAATGAGTCTCCAATTTTGTGGTCATTGGTATTCCTGTCTTAATTTTTGGGGGCCTCTTTTTAAGGTTAATACAATATTAACCCTGCTGAGTTCTTATTTAATAAAGAAGTATTATATTCTTTCTTTCAAGTTCTGTGACAAGGAAGATACTGAGGTATATGCCAGAAGAGTTCACTTGGAAATTCTTCATTTCCAGGCCTTCATTTCCAAATACCTGCATTAGTCTTTGCATTTTATTTTGTTTGAGACAGTGAATTCAATATATAGGATATCCTGAGAAAGCTTCGTCTTAAATTTCATTTGGGACTTTTTCTTGACTAAATGGGTTCCCAGAAAGCCAAAGAAGAAATCAGTTGGTGTAACAGGTCATGCAGGCCCAGCAAAGCTACAGGCTTTATCTGCTGCTGTTTTAAGGTCTCTTTTTCAAACATGCAGGCAAAGCAGAGAGCTTTGTTTTCTACTTGGATAGATGAAGAAGTAACTATAATTACATTCCATGATAATCTGATAGCTGTGATATTAAGAATCTATTTCTGATGTTAAACTAGTTTGTTGTTGTTAAATTCGTATCAGCAGAAAATTTCATTGTGAAATTATTTTCTTCTTAATTTTTTAATGTTCTGCTTGAGAAAAGAATATTTGTTTCCATCTGTATGCAATTACAGTTCAGTTGATGATTAATGGTCTCCTCAGCTGAGTTTGCAGCAAGCAAAGTGGAAACAAAAGACTTTGTTTTAATCTGTATCTATGAGCAAAGTTTTTATCTTCCAGTTGCTCTACCTTAAAAAACAGCTTTGAACCCTGAAATCTGAGCTGTGCAGTTTTAAACCTCTTCTCTAAATTTACAGTGAACAAAAAGCAAAGCAAACAATGTAGTTTTATAAATGCACACTGCTGCATGAAATCAAAAATGTGCCTCAAAAATGTCCTTAATTAAATATGCACAAGGCTTACTCTTTGAGGTACTGAGCACATGGGAGGAGGCAGAGAAAGTAATGTCCCATTTCAGTCGTGCATTTGGCATCCCAAGTAGAGATAGGAGAGAGGTGCTTGCCTTCCCTTGCGATATATTGAGTACTGCAGTAACTTGCCTTTCTGTAGGAGAGCAGGAAGAATTTGGGTGCAACCTGTGTGTTGCCCAAACACGTCAGTGCTCGCAGGTAGTTGTGATCAAATGTTATTTTAGTTTTAGTTGAAGAGCCCATCGCTAAGAAAACGAAAAGAATGGGGAGAGACAGAAAAAATTAAAGGAGGGCCTCCCCCAGCTCCAGTGTTTGTTTCCTATAGGTTTTACTCAGTACTTTAAAATCAAATTATCTAAATTTATGAATAATTTTTTCCTTTAAATGTGACCTTCAGGTATATCTATTACTTCTCTTACTGCTGAGTTGAAATCCAGTTTTGACATAGTTCTTTGTATTTTTAAGTCCTTTTTGCCTGACAAAAACTTTTGACAAATCACCACATAGTTTTTCTCTTACTATGTATTCCACAACTACTATTTTTCTGGAGATTTGTTTTTAGTTTATTTGATATCACAATGAAGTGCACCTGCCTTTTGGGTGCTTTTGGTGAGTGACCCTTCTTCAGTGTTGATTCCTTGATAATGGAATAAACCATAAATTTTCCTCAACACAGAAATGAAGGAGAGAAATGAAAAACCGGAGAATTAAGGACCAAGCCTTTGGTGTAGCAGCTTTAGTTGCAAAAACTTCCTCATGTGTTTATGCAACTCAGCCAACCAAAAACATGCTGGATTGTATTTAGAATGTTCCAATGATTGATTTTCTTGTTTCCTTGGTTGTTGTTTTTTACTGCTGTAGGTGGCTCTGCACGCCTGTGGGGTGGCCACAGACATGGTGATCGAGCACTGCCTCAGGGCACGGGCAGCCTTTGTCATCTCCCCCTGCTGCTACGGCTTCATTCAAAATACAGTCAAGTTCAAATATCCGCGAAGGTAAACTAAAGCTTGCAAGATAAGCCTTAAAATAGCAACTTAAGTGAAGGAATAAAATCCTATAGAACTAGGGAATTAATCAATTGAGCGTCATTGTGAGTGACTAGGCTAAACTGATTCACACTTACAATGAACCTGTTTCCTCATGATTGTCAACCCATCCTGAAAGGAAGACAGATTGGTAATTCCTGGATTTTTTTTTTTCTGGATTTATGTAGTTGTGGTTCAGAAGACTTCATACAATCAGCATAGTAGATACAGTAGCTAATATGCAGACCTTCTACCTTAACATCACAAAATTAATAAAAAACGAATGAAAATTACTTTAAGAAGGGGAATTGACATTTTAATGTTGGAGAAAGATGTAAGCAGGTAGTTTAAAGAAATGGGTCTGCTTTATACCAAAGTTTACTGCTTGTGGAACTCCTTTGATTTATTCCCAAGAAGATAAGCTCTCCTGTGTTTTAGTTAATATTTTTAATACTTTTTCAATGGATTGTGTACATATTTTGTCTTCAAATCTGCCTTGTGGGAGATACTAATATATCTTATGTTTAAGATTTTTAAAGCCTTTGATATCAATAAAATGTAAAAGGTAAGCATAAAGTGACAGAAGATAAGAGTTAAACAGACTTCTGAGTCAGAAATAGATAGGGGAAAAGGGTTGTGTTTTGGTTAGCTTTTTTTTTGTTGTTCATAAAACTGAGCTTTGCATTTTGGATGTCCAAGATAGATTAGATTTCATTCTACTAGGAATTACATCAATGATTTAAGTATATATTTGCTAAAATAAGAAACTGAAACATGCAGTCTTAAAAGGAATCAACAAATCTAAAAAGATATTATGCATTCATGTGAAATATTTTTCATATTTCTCCGTAATATCAAAGTATTCTGGCACAGAAGTGTGTGGAAAGTAATCATTTATAACTTGTCACATTGATAACCTTTGCATTTAACAGGGTTTTCATAGTCAATGTGATATTTCCATCTCTTCGTGTGTCCTTTTTGTTTTCTCTTGTGACACAATAAATTATAGAAGTCTTCTGATGAAGGGGCAATAAAATTTTAAGCCTTCTGAAATTAGCAGGCATGTAACTTTTCTCAGTTGATTTGTTTCAGAATTGGCTGGATAATGTTTAACTTTTGGCTAGCTGCGCTTTTTGACCACAAAGACTGGAAATGATCACTTACAAAACTTCTGTTGCTATAGATGCTGTAAGAATGTTGGTGTTTGCTAAAATTTTGAATCTAACCTCATAAGTCTATGAAAAAATTATCAACCTGAGCTTGAGCTACATTTTAGGATTTGCTTTTTCTTTTTCTCTTTATATGATCATAAAACATTATAGCCTGGACATTTCCCCATAATGCCTGTGTTCTGTACCCAATTGGATTGTAAAGATCCTTTACCTTTCTGATACAAACACAGTATATGTGTGTATTATTAAATATATATAAAGTGTTTGTGTGACAATGAGAAAACTACAGTATGTGTTAGCATTTATAATGGTTTAAAGAGAAAATTTTTATTAGTAGTAGGAAAAAACCCACCACCAAATACACTTCTGCTTTTTAGTGAATTGGAATGTAATGGGTTTTGGTATTTTTCAATGCCTTTCTGTATGATGCAGTTACTGTTGTTTTCTTTAAAATGTGTTCAAGTATGTAATTTGCTTCTATTTTCCACCTTTGCTATTTTTAGATGTTAATTGAATTGATCTGTTTATTTTTTTTCAGTCATCAGTTCAAAGAAATTCTGTCCTACAAGGTAGGTAAAAGGACAGGGGTAAGATGTTTATGTGCAGTTTCCTTGCATCTCATTGGGTCTTCTTATCAAATTAAATATATGTGGTTATCTTATAATTGCAAGGAGGGGCATATGTTATGTGAAATTGTTATGTGTCATTATTAGTGCAGGTGTCATTGTGTTTTCTCTCTGCCATCCATTTTTAAAGGCTTTTTTCTTCAATAGAATTAAATAGTTTCTCCACAAAAAAATCCCATTTTTTTCATAATGTGTGAGTGAGCCATTCCTAGGGTACTTCAATGTGTATCAGTTAAAAATTACAGGATACCAACTTGTTTAGGTGTTAAATACAACTGTTCTAATAAACGTTAGATTCCTCCCTCTGATTTATGTCTAAAACATTGGACAGTAGTAAGTAGGAAGAGTTTATTCAGATCAGCAAGAATTCCATACAGTATTTATATTTTATACAGTTTTAAAAATGTTGTTCTGAAGTGTTTTTAAAATATTGAAGAGTGTTTTGACCCTGTGGAGCTGGGGTCTGTGGAGATAATCTGAGAGAAATATGGGAGAAATTTTCACTGAAGCATACAGATCTGAGAGAGTGAAGATAAGATGGGAGAGGAAGAGGACAAGAACAGAGAGGTGGACAGAAGAAAACTGGTACTGGTCTGCTAAGTTTTGTCTTGTGAGTTTAAACTAGTTAGTGATGAGCAAAATTTGAAGGTTAGAGGCACTTAATGTGGCATGGAAAGAACATGTTTCCTTTAAAGAGAAGCAAGGTTATATAGAAACTTTACTAAATTTACAGGTCAAATCCTAGACAGGGCTCTTGGTGTTTACAATAAAATGAATGTTGGAGGTGCAGAATAATTCTTTGTAACAGAAATATGGAAATGAAGGAGGGTATTTCTAATATCCAAATGCTTTTGGGGACAGTGGGCAGTACAAAGATAATGTATGTGGCAGGAAAATAGAGATTATCCTTTTTAATCCCTAAATTAGGTGGAGTTTTAAAAGCAGAAAATCTCCATCTATCTTATAAGGGAAGTTCAATTATCAGATAATAAATGCCCAAAGATTGAGATGACAAAAGCCATGTGGTGGGTTTGGAGCTGCCATTATTTTTTCCCACAACTAATGTTCCTTTCAATGTCTCTGAGACATAATCACAAAGAACTTGGGTTTCAGTGCAGAAAAAAAATATTTACTGGCATTGTTAAACCTGCTGACAGTACAGAGAGAGATGGTGTCTATTATAAAGTCAAGAATGTCTAGATTAGGACAGTGTGTGTAATCTCATTGCAAATCAATGATTTTTTTCTTAATCTGTTAATCCATGGAGATTTAAATCACAGGGTTTTTCAACACTGTGGAAGAATTTTACTCCAGAATTTTATTATTTGTGTGGCAGAAGGGCACAAGAGTCAAAGATAGGCTAAAAAATATTGCTGGTCTTAGTAACATAAGAGTCTATATACAATTGGTCTAGGCTGGTTGGTGCCTCAAATAATCCTAGTTATAAATAACTTCTGTTATGCAGCTAGCTGTATGTGTTTTTATATTTCATATTAATAAATTCTTACAGGTGGTTGGCTAGCAGCCACAGTTGCCATGTGTTAGCCAGACATTGTCTGTCCCCCACTCCAGTTCCCATTTTAAATTAATTTCTCTTATCTTTCATTTTAGTGAGATCTAAAAAGACATCCAGAAGTCTGGCATTTCCAAAACTTTTTTGATGAGAACATTATGCTGTAATTCATTAGTTTATAGTAGCAAGGAATAAGGTTATGATGGCTGTAGATTTCTACCATGACACATTTTGAGACTCTGTCAAGACACAAGAATTGGAAAGTAAAACTGAATAAGGTGGAAAAGACAGTATTTGAAATTTTATAGGGATTGAAGGCGTGGATGTTCTAATAAACAAGTTAACTGTTTATGCATGCTCTGGGAAGTTTCTAATCATTATTTCAGAAATGTTTTCTTCTTATTTATGCCAATGGGGAATGTGACAATTTAATCACTGTGTCAGGGGGAAACAATGTAGTCCTAACAGGCTCTAGTTTATCTGTTTGGATCACTCTGTAAGAAGCTAAGGGCTGGAGTCAATCCAGGTTTTCAAGTTAAGTGACAAGACTTGCCTTGGGTCTGGTCTGCTCCACAGAGCTGGGAACTTGCTGTTGCAAAGAGCCAAGTTGTATTGGGTGCCTGAAGGCTGGTGAGAAGCTGTGAGCTAGCATGGATCTTCTCCCTCTCCTCTAAATCCCTCTTTTTCTCTCAGAGCTGCCTGTCACTGCTGCTTCTCCCTAAAAGTGACCATGTTGTCCATGGCACCCTTTCTCCATTCTCCAGTAGTCAAGTCTGGGTTTAACATTTTCAACTCTTTTGTACTACAAAAACAGCCACATTTGAACTGAACTGACTGGGTGTAATGTGTTCAAGGCCTAAATGTGTAATGACACATTTTTCTTTTGCTTCCATAATTTTTATGAAGCTGTGAGCTGGAAGCCTTCATGTCAATGAGCTGTACTAGGGAACAAATATCCTTGCATCAAAATATTATAAGTTTATTTAAATGAGTAATATTTGTGTATCATGGGAAAATGTTTTGCAGTCAGGTATCTATGAATTGGATGGAGTGTACTGGGGGAATTACCATCTTGATTTAATTTGAAGTTCTTTTGTGGAATGAAGACTTGGATGTTTATGTCCCTCTAAAAAAAGCTGGAGTATCCTTACTTCAGAATACTGAAAGAACCTGAAGTATCCTTAGGTGAAGTTGCTCTCTCCACCTGTTACAAGAACCAAGTCTTTAAAATCATAGTTTTATATCAGGCAAGAATTAAAAAAAAATCTTTTTGATGCAAGACACATCCTAATTTCAGAACTTTACCTTTGGAAGGTTTGCTTAGGAGAGCACTTTGTATTGTTGCCCATTTCTGTTTTCTCCTGGTGACACTGCGGGGGACTTGGGAATGTTGAGTGATTCTAAGATGGTTCTGATGGTTCTGGTGGTTGTCTGCCCTACTTCAGTTTCAGTGAAATAGCCAAGAAAGGAATTGAGGGTTCATACAGTGATAATCCAATTATCTGCCATGCTTCAGTTGCTAACAAATGGAAAACTATCCACCTCATCATGCACAGTGGCATGAACACAACTGTGATCTATTTTAATCTTACATTCCTAAATAAAAATGATGAAGAGTTTAAAATGCAAATAGCTGTTAAAGTTGATACTAGAGAGGAACCAAAACTAAACACAACTTCCACGCAAAAATCTAACTCTGATTTTAAAAGTGTAACTTCAGTACCAGAAGCTGAAGTGATATTTGAGGGTATTCCTCGATGGTTCTGATTTACTCTGTCCTGTACTAAATACTGGAGCTGTCCCACAGAGCACTCCTGTCATCAGAGCAGTGATTTCACTGCTACACCTGCAAGGCTCTTGCTCTCACCACCTGGCTGACTTGCCTGCCTTGGCTTGGCTGCTCTTTGAGGAGCCATTGTGCTGGCACAGGTGGTGGGCACTGAATGCAAATGAGAGTGGGGCTCTGCCTGCTGCCCTAAGCAGGGAGTGAGGTGCACCCTCCCCTGCACCATCCCCCTGGCTAACTGGACAGGGAGAAATTCTTCTGTAGAAGACTCTGCAGAAAATTTTAATGGAGCAGGGGTAGTTTGAAAGTAAATTGTGCTCCCTTTGATGGAGTAAACTTTCCTGTTCACAGACAGGTATTTTTTGCCTTCAGGATATGAATGGATGGTGGGGTAGAGTAATTTTGACCCACGAGCCTATCCTGGGATTCAAAACCACTGCTTGGAAGAAATGTTCAAATCAACTGTTAAAGAATTTTGTCTTGGCTATGATGCCTTAAATGGTTACCTAGAAACAGACTTAGACAGGAATAAAGGAGGTATTTATTTGAAAGGCCTTCAGGGGTACACTCTGGGCTCCAGAGGGTCCTGCCTCAGTGGATCCCAAAATGGACAACAGGTCACGAGTTCTTCACATTTTTATATCAGCATAAATTCCCCAACCAAAACCCAGCCAATGATGGAATTTCCCCAAGCTTGCCCACTCTCCCCAAGATGATGGCTTACAGTTTTTCAGCCTAGGACAGTCTGGGTGTCCTTGGAGAGCAAGCTGGAGAGGCTTTGTTATGTCTGTCTTAGCATAAGAGAACAGCACTTAACAAGCTACAGGAAACTTCAGAGTTACACTAGCAGTACAGGATTTGAAAAATATAAAAGTTAAAACCCAAGGCATCAGCTGCTTATTGATGCAGGGAGGCTGCCCTGTTATGACTGTGCTAAAAGGTGGCTGTGTTGCTCATCAGTTATTGAAGGCAAAACTAGTCTGCAAGATGTCTTTGAAGAATGTTGTCTGGTATACACTGCATCCAATTCTGCTGCTGCAAAGAATTAGGAAGTTTAGCAAGAAACAAATACACAGGAGTAGAAATGAGGTCATGATTACAAACACTTGACTTACACATGTATTTGCAGTATAAAAATCAGGATTTGCACACAGAAATTTTTTTAGAAATATTGTCTTCAATGTGGTAGCATTTCTGATACTTTTAAGGATTTAATCAGATATTTCTTGATTTATGGGCTTTTTTTGTCTTTTTTTTGTAGGAGCACATGATCCTTTGCAGATTTGCAGATCAGACAGCTGTTCAGCTTCCACCTGAACGCAGGCTAATTGGTATGAATTTCTTCAGCTGTTGTGTAAACCATCTCTGTAAGGGTTTTACCGTGGTGCATAAAGGAAGAAGTGGTACATTTATGAATGAGGCATTAAGTAGATGTCTTCAGATAACACCTGAAAAATTTAAGTTTCATTACATTTCACCTCTTGCTGTTCTCTTCTATGCTATAGAAACTCTTCTCCTCTTACAAAATCATCAATATGAGAGAGATATTTGTTGCTTCATCTTTTTTTTCTCCCCACCATTCTCTGAAAAGCATGAGATCTTTGTGAACTTCACAGAAGTCCTGCTATTGGCAGTTTATCCTACATTAAAAGCACTGGCTGTTTGTAGTAGTGATTTTCAGTGTGCCCCCTTTGTCCTGCTTGTAGTCACTGGGGATGACTCTTGGGAGGGCAGAAATGCCATGCAGTAAGGCTGAATTGCAGAGGTTGGGCTGGCTTTGGTCAGAAGGACAGCAAATACAGAACACTTCAAATATATGGAATAAACTTTGATTTACAAAAGGGTATACTGTATAAAGAATATATATAAAGGTGTATTTATGAAAAAGTAATGTAATCCTGTGTGGTATTGCTGTTCTGATGGAAGTTGTAAACTAGCTTCAGGTCAGAAAAGACAGAAGGGGCTAGGAAGACAAATGTAACTTTTATATGTTTTGCCCTGACAAAATACCCAAATATAATTTTATTCTCTCTCTCCCCCTACATCATCACTTCTGTTGTCAAAATTGTTACTTTTTCTTCTGTTGTCAAACATTTTACTTTTTAAGTTGCATGTAGTACTAATCTGTCTCATTGAAGATGATTCACATTTTTTTGTTCTGCTTCAGCTTTAAAACTTTTTTGTGGGAATCTTGTTTGTTGGTACTTTTAAGTTTTCTTGTGCAAGCAGTTGAGGATTGAATGAGATTAATGTTATAGCCATGGGGAGAATGGGTTTTTTAAATTTTGTTTTTGTGCAATACAGGATCAGATATTGAAACATTTAATTTCATTTAATAAAATGAAATATTTTAATGAAATATTAATAAAATACTACTATTTTAATGAAATATTAATGAAATATTAATAAAATAAATATTTCATTTAATGAAAGTATTCCTGAACAGGTGGAGACTTTCTTCTCTGTTGTAAATGGTGACAAAATTACTTATGCTGCTACTTTTTGAATATTTTCGGATGTATTGTGAACTCTGCTTTGGTAATTACCACTGAGTTTATGCAGCTTCAGAGAAGTGACAAATCATTTCCTTTCATTATCTCTAAGCTAAAATACATTATTCTGTCTGTCACTGTCATGGCTGAAACAACACATTTGTCAGATTTCTGTAGTAACTGTGACCATAAAAATATGCAGTTCAACTCAGTTGTGCTACACACAGCAATTCCCTCTTAAATGAACAAAGTTCCTTGTACCACTTTAACTGGACATGTGGCTTTTACCCCCTACATGCAGCAGTGGTACCTGAGAGCAAAATGAGTGGTTTAATGGCTTTGGGAACATTGCTATAGCCCATCTGAGGACACAGAACTGCTCCATGGGTTCCACAGGCCTGCCGAGAGCACCCAGGGAGCCAGGCCCCACTTGTGGCAATCCCAGATGCCCTTCAGCATGTACGTTTGGAATAGTAGTGATATTGGTGTCAGTGGCAGGAGTGTGTAAATGCCATTTTGTTCAACCAGCCACAGAAGGTGATTTTCTATGGAACCACAAATGTGGGAGGATAGGGCCATAGAAAGTAATCTGCAGAGTTCCATCCTGGGTTGGCTATATAAACTGGTAATTTTTCCCTACAATATGCAAATCCATACAGGACTGCATTGAAAAGTTCTTTTTCAGGTACTCCCTTATTATTGTATCTCTAAATTGTCTCCTACCTAATTACTACCCCTCTCAAATCCCAAACAGAAGCCCACCAACAGAAGAGTCCAAATGTCATAATGTTGGTGAATTCAAAGTAGTGAAATCCTTTTGTAGCTAAGGAATTTAGCTGAGGGGGAGAAGATAGTTCTGGCCATGGGCACACTGTGGACAGACAGAGGAGATTGGATTGAGCTCTGCATTAAAGTGTGATGTGCACCAGCTGCTCTGAGATACAAGGATACTGAAGGGAGTGTAGCTGACTTCTACAGGCACCTAACCAGGGTGCCATGACAGGGCTGGTAATGATACAGGCACAAAAGCTCTTTATATATTCAGGGAAGAGAGGTGTAAGCAGTTCCAGAGGGTAGTTTGGAATGCCAGACTCCTATTCCAAAGGTAAACAGGATGTGCTCCTGTCTCTTCATCTCAGACCCCAAGTACATTTAGCTATACAATTCTGTCAGGAACAAGGAAAGAGGTAGGGTCATTGTGTTTGAGTCTGAAGCAGGATTGTGCTGGTTCATGACTTGAAACTGTAACTATTAGTGATGAAACATTTCAAAGTAGCATTGATTTTTTTCTCGCAATAGAGTTTCAAGTTGCTGAAAATACAATCTGACAAGTCAATCCCGTATTTCAGAACATAATAATAAATTATAATGGATAAATAAGTAAAGACAAATGGTCCCTTCATCTTGTCATGGCTGTATTATAATAAAAAACTTCTAAGCAGAATAAAACCCTTTATCCCTCCCGTTTTTTTCTTCAGGTAAATCTGAAATAACCTCAATTTGCATTACCAATTTAGTATGTTTATAAGTAGTTACAGTAATATGTCTCAAATCAATTACACTGGATCACTTTTTGGTATTTTAGTCTATTGTTTATGTTCAATAACCAGCGATTTTCATATTTTTGGTGAAAGTACAGGAGGAAAACAGTTATGGATATAAGGGGAGTAGAAGTTTGGCAATTCAGAGAGCTAAGGGGTAAACTAGGCAATTTTCTTCTCCCCATTTACATTAAAGCATGTTTTTTTCTGTAAGTTTTGAGAATACTTTTAAATAGTTACTGCCTTTCTCCATATATGAAGAGTTAATAACCTCCTCAAGGTCTTTGTTAAATGAGGGTTAAAAGTCACAGATGTGATTTGGAACAGAAACCAGATTAAGATGTTTTTTAAAGTAGATTTGGGACTTATTTTTTAGATGGCTTACTGATGTGTTTTCCTAACTCTGAATATTTAAGTGCATGTTTCTAATAATGTTTGGATAATGTTTTGAGTTTCTGTGCTCTCCCTTGCTCTTGCTTTAGGGAAGCAGTGCATGGGACTTGTGGATCTGGATCGGGCATGGGCTGCAGAAGAACATGACTACTCTGTCCAAGTTATATCTATGGAGCCAGAGAGTTGTTCTCCAAAGAACAATATGTTTGTAGGCATCCCTACTTAGAGTGTGAAACTTGCATTCAATTTGAAGCTGAACATAAATCTTCAATGCATAATGACATCCAGCAGATAGAGGCAGTGCTGGGAACCAGACATCCCATCTTGAACACATTGCCTTCAGAAAGGGAAGCAGCCCCCAAAGTCCTAAAAAGCAAACTTCATGCAGAGCATCACAAATCAACTTGTCATGTGTCATTAAGCAGCTTTTGGTTCTCGTACTGAGAAGTTTCTGGATCTTATGACTGTGCATGGAATTATATCCATCTGTAAAAATTTAGAGAAAAATGGTTTTGTTGAAGGAAAGGTGATTTCCTTTTCAGTAAAGCTGTGTCTTAGCTGCTTGGAAATTGCATTTGTGGTCAAAACAGCATTTGTGTTCATAAGCAGAGCAGTTATCAGCCAGCAGTGCTGATTACCAGAGGAACAGAGAAGATCGAATTTACTGTGTTATACTGTATAAAGATGGTGGCTTGCAACAGGTGGTGGCTTGACTTTGCTGAAGAATTCCATTCTACTGTAGGAAGATTATTTTTAATAAAGCTTTATCAGAATACTTTGGGCCTCAATCTGCTTATTAAAAATTTATTCTAACTTGCCAATTGTTTTTTAAAAAGACTTCAAAATTAACTTTAAATATTATGCAAGGATTCTGTAACCAGGGTATTTGACATTGGGTTTAAAGAAACCAAACTCCTCATTATCCATTGATGGGAGGGTGGGAGCTAGATATGTTGTTAGTGAATGGATACTTCACTGTCACGTGAAGTGTGTTGATTGCGATTCATAAGAAACTTGCTGTCAGAAGAAATTTTAAGAACAGTTTGTGTGTCTACATACATCATCTTCATTGATCTTATATTCAGTTTAAAATTTGACCAAAGCTGGAACCTTTGAAAAGGTCATTTACAGTCATGCTACTTTAAAACGAAAATAAATGTTCTCTTCTGCTCAGTTTTCCCTCCTAATTTTAAATCACCTGTTGATAGGAACACAATGGAAGATTGCTCCTAATGAGATTTTTACTGCATGTTTAGGGGTTTTACACATCTGTGCATTCTGCCATGTTTTAATTTAATAATCTGAAGTTTAAAAACTGTGAACATTGCTTCAGGACGTGGCAAACTGAATTAAAAATAATAGATATTGGAGCAAAAAAAGCATCCAGAAATATTTTATTCTTCGTGAAACTTAGATGTCTGTAAGATCTAAATACACGGGTTTTGTTTTTTTTAAATGTGAAAACATAGAATGCTACCTACTTATTTAAAAGCACAAAAGTGAGCAAGTAGGGGTTAATTCCTACCTTCAGCCTCAGTTCTTCAGTAGGTAATGATGGAATACTTTTTCTGCAACTTTTTGTAGTTACAGGAGTAACTGGAGTTTTGAAGAGGGTATGGCAAATACAAAATATATGGTGATGGCAGTTGTCTCCAGGGTTTTCTCCAAAACTTGCCCAATGAGAATTCAGTCATAAGTTAGTGGTATGTCAATCTGAACATTATTCATGTTAAATTACTTTTCCGGAGTGAGAAAATTTCTCTTTGTGACCTTTTTGCACTGAAGGAAGAACTCATCAAGGTGAGGCACCTGTTGGAAACTGTGATGCTGTTTACAGTAAGGATTTTCATGCTGCTCTGCTCCAGGCAGTGGGTAGCAATATGAATGTTTTAATTATGGTGATATTGAACGTTTGTCATGGTCTGATATTATGCAATATTAAAGAGCTTTCCAGTAGAGCAAAATTCTGTGCTCTTACATGCTTCCCATTTTCTACAATATCTGTAAATAGTCTGTAATAGTTTTTGGATCTACCTGAAAAGAAGGAATACGTTTGGGATGTGCAATAGGGAACATGTGTGCTACTGGATAAAAGCTAAAAATGAGTTTTTTAAATGGGAAAAAACAGTATTTCTTAAAAAGAGAGGAGAAGGAGCTGTATTTGGACAAATGTCCAGGAGGTTATCAGGTGCTTTGGATGGTCAAGAAAAGCACGTAAAGTCACAAAAGAATCCAAATACCAATCTCTGTTTCATTTTTTGGATGTTTTTTTCCATCTTTTTAAAGTACCTGTTTTCATGCTAATAACAGTTTCCCACAAGTGTTGCTTACTTGTGACATAAGTAAGTTATTTTGTATCTGCTACCCCACAAAGAAATAGGCTTCACAGGAAGAAAAGCTTTATAGAAGCAAGGAAGAACACCTGTAAAGTAGAGCTGTGTTTATATGCATTGTAACATCCCATTTTTTCTTGGATGAACCAAACTGTACAAAGTGAGTTTATGACAAATTCTTTCCTCCCCCAAAATCAGGAGTGTTTTGATGCCATCTCACAGTATCTATGATTTCTATGTCTTACAGGATTAGTGAGACTGCATTCCATTTGTGATACTGGTTTGTGACCTTGTTGCTATTGGCATCAATGGGCTCTGGTTTCTTCTCAGGAGAATAGAAATTTTCTCATGTCCAAGGATGGAGTTATGTTACTATGAATAGTAAAGCGTGACCTATACTTCAGATGAACAGATGCTTATTGAAAACTGAAGAGAAGCAGATTAAAAAAAAGGCATAAAAACCAAGATTTGCAGCAACAGATAAAACCTAATTTACCACAGATTAAATTGCTAAACTGTGGCGTGTACTAGAAATGTGAACTCAATTATATTAATTTTTAGATGTCTTATTTTGCCTATGCTTCTGTATACGTAAATGGTATGGAACTAATAGAGTCTAAAATTGCCTAAACAAGGTGACCAGACCTTGGTGAACAAGAGCTGTTGTTCTTCTAGCAGCTGGCTACACAAGGACCTGTCTTCATTTCCAAGGTGCATATCTAAATACTGCTTGTATTTTTCATTTGTCTGGCCCACTGGGACCATCTATAGGCTGAACAAAATGTTGTTCTATCATAGTCATGGTTTTCCATTATCTTGACAGTCTTCTTTTAAGTTATCCTTGTAGCCTGTAATGCTGGAAAAAGTAACTTTATAACAGGAAACAGGACCAAGCTGAACTGAGATCCTCTCTGTTAAAAGTTAGTCATCTGTGTGTACATGTATCCTTATTTTTGGATTTTTGTTTTTGTCTTTATTGTGGTAATTATCTGCTTCCTCAGGCATATTTCAAGAGGTCTTAGTATTGCGGTATTTAAGCAGGGGTAGTAATAAACAAGGATCATTCCTAGTGGGTTCATTGTACCCCCTAATTTTTATGTGGCTTAATCTTAACCAAAACAATTAAAACATTAGTATTCCATTGATAAAGCCATCTTTTGATTTTTGTTTTTAAGGAAAATTACAAGAGTGGTCAAAATTACTCAATGATAATTCTTAGACAGACACACATAAAATTATTTACTTACAGGGCAGCCATAAATTTTCAGCTCATGCTTTCTGTTTCTCACTATTGCAAGACTTTTAGATAGTTGGTAGATGCAATGACAGGAAACAGAAATGTCTTCCTTGGTGACAGGCTATGCCAGGTATTCTCATTGAAAAGAGCACTTCAAGAAACCCTTTTTGGTCAAGTAAGTTTGATCTTAAGTAACGTGCAAAGAAATGGCACTCAGCTGATTTTACAATAGCTTTAAACTGATGTGAGTTTAACTCAACCTCATCAGCTGTGGCTATTTGCTTCTAAAATGGTGCTTTAGGGTTAGTCATGCATGAACCCTTTCAATGAACATATGTGTATAATTTTTAGAAAGTACTGATCTAGGAAAGCCTTGATTAGCAAAAGGAAACTGAACAGTTGAAGCTTTGGTTTCAGTCTTGGTGCACAAGGAAAAGCACATTTTCCTTTAAGTCTAATTAAGTACTATTTCCAGTGCTTTTCCCTGGGATCATTTGCCTGTGATAACAAATTCCTCATGTACAATCTCAGACTAAGTTCCTGTGGTTTTATTACCAATTTTTAAACAAAATTGAAACCTAGGTATCATACATTTGCCTGTCTATATGTATGGTATTACTTAACGTACCTCTAATAAAATGAAGAAAACCTCTGAACTTTCCATGCTCAGACTTGCACTTAAACTACCTGGCTCTCAAGGTTTCACTTCAGTAGCTTGTGCTTAGCAAGATTCAGCTTACTACAACTATCATTAAAAGAAATTTAAATTTTATTTATTATGGCATTATCTAAGTCAATAATATATTAAGATTCTATACAAAGAGTAAAACTGAAAGCATATTAATTTCCTTTGCTTGTAGCTTTAATTGGAAATTGCATGAGTAATGAAGCACCCTTCTCTGCACTTCTGAATTTTCAAAATAGGTAAGGGTGTTGAGGATGGTTTTATAATAAACCACTTAGGTCAATTAAAACAATAAAAGGTTATTAGCCTCTGAAAAGATGATCAGCAGGTGCAATTTCCCCTGTTTTCTGTCTCACTTGCAGGACTTCAGGCCGGAGAGGTGTTTTCCTGGGCATGAAACCTGCAGAGCAAAACAGGTGAGCCTTGGATGGCTGCTGTCCTTGTCCCCACCACAAGCACATGTCATGCCTCGGCAATGTGATGAATTTTCACTCTTGTTTTTCCCCTTGGTAATGTGGAAATAATGTCACTCATTTTCTTTTAGAATACACAGACTCTTAAGTATTCATGTGCTCCATTGGAAAGAGATCTCTGAAAGCCATGGGATTATTTGATCCATAATAGTTAGGGTTTCCTCCCAAATATGAATACTTGAAATTCTTGCTGTAGTAATTTTGGCCCTTAACTTTTCCTTATTTTGCTCTACCAGGTGTGCTGTCTATGCTCTACACTAATTCCTGCTGCTTCCAAAACACAGGGGCAAAATAACTAATTTTTTATGTCAGACAAAGCTATGGAAAATAAAAGCATATGTGCCTAATGACCGAGGCTCAGCTAAGGTTAGTGCATTTTCTTTGCACTGCAGTTGAATCCTAATGATTCTGCTCCTAAAACTGGCACAGTAAAGCAGTGTATTAGGTGTCCTCATTTAATGGGTGGGAAAAGAGTCTGGACTATTTTTAACTAAACATTTCTGGATCTAGAGGTTACTTTATTTCTGCAGTCCACGGCAAGGCCTGGAAACTGCAGTTTTTTAGTCAAGTTTATTTCCAAATGCAAAACAAAGATCTTTCTCTCCTTTTCTGAGCCAGATCTCTGCCTGACCATGGTGTCTATCTTATCCCTCGGAGACAGCTGCTATATTATCAGATCACCTGGTGCAGTTTAGGAAAATGTCAAGGGCCACACACTTTAATTTTATTCTCACAGAGGATGCACAGGTAGGTTAATACACACCTGCTTACCCCAGGGATGCAGGACCCCACTGAGGTTTTCAGTGTCAGGATTCTTCCTCCTTATACTTTAATTTATGACCTGTGTGAAGGTAGAAAACTGAGTGTGTGCACACAGTACCACCACAGCTGACCCAGCCCTGCTGTGTTGGAAAGGGCAGTTTTTAATGAAGCCACGTGGAGAAAGGCCAGGATGTGTTTTTGAGACTACAGATGGTGCAGGTATGACTTTTGTGAAAGTTCCACCAAGGAGTATATGGTATACATCCACCAAGGGGACAATCCCCAAACAGCTCATTCCATCACTGGTCTGTAGGCACAAGACTATTACTGTTTTTGAACATTGAAAGCCCAGACAAGACACAGCATATTTGCATCCTTCATTTCTCATATTCAGTGCTTTGGGACTGGTACAAGGTGCTCAGTTAATCATCTCTAAAATGTATTTCTGGAATTACGTTAGCATCTTAGCATTTTCATCTAATACATTAAATCTCCTTTCGGATTTTTCAGAAAATGGAAACGTCATACCCACCCATTCTTAAACACTCAACATGTTGTCAAAAGCAAAAACTGTAGTAACAGGGAATTTTTTGTAAGAAATGAGCCTCCTTGTGTAGAACAGGAGCTGAACATATCCTTGTGCTCTCCACAGCATTGGATCAATTTCCACAACTGTGCCCCCACCAGAGATCACTCATGGGACCAGGGGCTGAGGAGCATCGCTGCCTCTGGCAGGGCTGAGATGGGTTCCCTGCTGCACTCAGGACCCCCAGCCCATCCCTCTAAACACAGGTCCCGTGGCAGAGTGGCTAGAAGGAAAACTGAATATTAATTCTGCTTTGTTTGCTGTGTCACCTATCACAGCAGAGCAGGACCTCGGGAGGAAGGTGCTGTCCCCAGCAGCAGAGCAAACCTCCTCAGCCCTGTTGGGAAATTCTGGCCGAGGAGTAGCTGAACACTGGAAAATGTCAAGAATTCCGGGACTTCAAATGAGGACCTGAATGGTTACACTTTCCACAGTTTGGAAAAACCTCTTTTTAAAATTTAAAAAACCTTCAATTTTATTTAATTGCTGTTTACCTGGGTTAAAGTTGAACCACTCTCCTAGGAGTTAAACCAGCAAGAGACTAATGAACATGGAGGAGGAGGGTTCTGGAAGGATTTAAATTTGTTTTTTGTGGCGGTAGAGATGGACACACCACACGTATAGTAATGTAAAGCTGCAAAAGATTTTTTATTCTTCGCTGCTATTATTCTTATACCTCTAATTATTTAATTAAATACCTCTAATTAAATACCTCTAATTAATTACCTTTAGCTAATCATTCTTTTGACTATCAGTGTGGCTTTCACTGTTGCTGCAGTTTGTCACAGGTAAATTCTGACTCCTTATAAGTCAATTTCTGTGAGACTAATGCTTTCAGACCACCTGTCAGC
>VZTN01036243.1:125199-149030 GCA_013400515.1 Erpornis zantholeuca | reverse complement strand
ACGGCTCCCGGTGTAGCTCAGCCAGTCTGCAAGGCAGACAGCGCTCGATGGTTATGCCATTACAGTTCATTCCCCTCAAACCCCGCCATCACCTCCCCCCAGCCCCCCCTTAAGGCCAAGATGATTGACTGGAGGTTGAGTCACTCTTTCCTGTTGGCTCATCGCTCGTTCCCAGTTGTCTTGGGGCATGTTACAGGCTTCATCTTCATCCAATGATCCTCTCGCATTTATCCCTTTATGCTAAAGCCTCGCTTCAACTCCTCCTTCAATTACATCTGGAACATTCCAACCCTCCCCATCACTCTCATACTTTAATAACCCAAACCAAAACCATTATCAACTTTATTGATAAACAAAAAAAGAGGGATTAACCAAACCCAATCACAACTGTCCCAAACTCAAATTTCCCTCAATAGTTCATTATTGTAGTAAGCAATAATCGGCACTACCCATTAACCATGATTCTCCTCATTAATTAATCATCAAGTGCGAAAGCCAATTCCCGCGGCCTGGTTTTTGACACGGCCTGAGCCAGCGGAGCCTCCCTACAGCCACCACAGCTCGTGTCAAACCGAAGAAGACACCATGCAGCCAGCAGCGTAAAGGTGCGAGGCTTTCTCCAACGTAAAGCACAAACAAGATCAACTCCTTAACATGGTGACTCCAAGGTCAGAGAAGAACGGAAGGATGGGATCGTGTGAGACAAAGCTAAAAATGGTGGTAGGAAAAAGAGGGCAAAGGCACTTTCAGCGTGGAGCTTGAAAATGCTTCTTTCAAGCTGTGGTAAAAACTCTAATCACAAACTGTTTTTCTCTGTAATTCTTTTAACGTACATGGGGGGATGGAAAATCCATCTGTGCTCTGTGAAGATAAGAGAATGCCTACATGCCAGGCCATGTAGAAGCAGTGAAAGGCTTTTAGAGATTTTGAAGAAGAAAACCTTACTTTCCAGGCTAGAATAACTCATCCTTAAAAGACTAGAACCCTATGTTATTATGACCCATGACTGCAGTGTGAAAAGACTGTGAGATTTCCCAAAACATGGGAGAGATGTTTTCCCATCTCAGCAGATTTTTTCCCAGCAGATTTTTGCTGGTGACAGTTTGGAAACCCCATTAAAGCAGAAGAAACTCTTTTTCCTTAAATATTGGAGATCCTTTTAAGAACTGCAATATTGACCAAATCCCATGTTTTGTTTTTCCTTTGCGCCAGTTGGTGGGAAGGAGGGGGTGCTGGAAGAGAGGAGAGTTTGCTTTAATTTTGTGTAATTTCTTTTTACTTTTAATTCTGTTAGTAATAAACCTCCTTTATACCATAACTGTTTTAAGTGTGTGCCAGTTTTGCCTTGTAGTTTTCCCATTTTCCTCAATAATCTTTATTTCCCCTTATGCAAATAAATTAGATTTCATGTGCTTGCTGCTCAGCTGCGTCAAACCACGACAACTGCTTAGAAAGTTAATTAATGTAACGAACCAGGATAAGACATGCAGTTTGACTACTAAGTACTTGTGAGGCAGCAACTTCAATCAAGCAAAGATACTCATGTTATTAACTCACTGACTCTCCTCTCATCAAAAAAACCCCAGCTAGTATTACAAAATCCAAATTCTTCAATATTCCAGTTTATTTTTCCATTGGCCAACTCAGCTGTCGCCAATGAGTTTTTTAAGCACCCAAGTAGTTTTAAGCATGTGTTAAGGGAGAACAAATTATGTTTGTTCTAGCCAATATTACACCTGTAAGATTTTATTATAAAATGCATGAATTGCTGAAATGTCAAGATTTCTCTATGTGTTTTTGGTATTCTAAACCAAGCTATACTGTAGCAAGGAAAAAAAACATTTTTTATTAACTGCTTCTCTAAATATAATAACACAGCAAGTAAATCTAAGGAAATGAACTAATAGTTTGTCAAATGATTTAATGAATAAGAAACTTGAGACAAAACCAGAAACTGAGAGTGACTGAATGGCAATGCTCAGGTGAAAAAAGGTGAATTGGACAAGAGCATGCAACAAAAGCTGTACTGGGATTCTATGTGTCAGATCATTATCTAAGAATAAAAACTCTCTAATTCCACATCAAAGCATTTACAGATTGAAGGGATTTTTTGTGAGCTGCATGAAACTTCGTGGGTTTTGAAATGAAAATAAATTCAAAAGAGTTACTTTTCAGACAACCATCTGGAGGTGGAACTACAAAATACTACAAAAAGACAAAAGAAACAAGAATAAGGTGGTACACAAGAAAAGCAACTGTCATCAGGTCATTTTGCTATCTCTGGTCATGTTAACTAATAATTTAGTTTAACTAGACTGAATGAGACAGCATTAATGGGTAAGAGAACATTCATAGCAAGATTATCAGAACACAGATAGGGTTGCAGACACTGAATACATAAAATTTCTCAGAAACAAACTATGGGTGAGATCCAGAAGTTAGAGGAGTCTGAGATTCTGACCAAATCCCACCAAAAATCAATTAAAAGCCTCACACTAACTTTAATGAACTCTCATCAAAACCAACTGATCTAATCAAAGAAACATCTTTTTAAGTATATGCTTCAGAGCTCATCCAGCATAGAAGAATAACATTCAAAGAGCACAGCAGAAAATAAGGAAGACTGCCTAAAGCATGTAGCAACTCCCATCTGGTTGGGTTACCATCCTGTGACTGATGACACACTTTGGACTGTAGGCAATGAACTGAATTTTGTCAAACTAAATGAGACACAGGAAAATTTCAGCAAAGACCTTTAGAATCAAGAGCATAAAGTATTACCTTCTCAGATAGAGCTGTATTGTTATATAAGCAACATAAAGAACATAGCAGAAATGTTAGCAGAAAGGTTAATCTTAATGGAGCAAAACAAAGAACAACTTCAGAGCACAAACAGTACCACATATATACAAAATCCATTGCTGCATCCATGCTACTTTTCTAGTTTGACTCAGGAATGCACTTCTAAAACAAAAACTCCTGGTAAAATCAGGGTCTCTGATAATGGGGGCTGGAACCGAACAACGAATGATATGATCAATATGGTTAATCATGCATTATCCCTTTATTATCTCGACATGGCTGGTTATATAGAGCTCAGATAGTTTACAATTACAGGTGCTTTTTAATTGGTGTACAGAGTGAGAAAGAATGCAAACAATTTCAAACTTAAGGCAGCTACCGTGATTACAACACAACTGTCCTATCTAAAACACACCTTAATTAGAATTTCTTGCTGCACAGCAGGCTTTATTACTTCAACACAGGCCTAAATTCTGAGGCCTACCTGGATAGCTCAAAACTCATTCTATTACACAATCATGTCCACGTTCCCTAAGAAACCTGGCTACATCCTGGTTCCTGCAACCCAGCATGCTTTTGGATGCATTGCAGAGTGCTCTCAGCTTGTACAAACCAGATTTCTTTGGCAGAAAACTAAATTGGTGAGAAGATTTGAGGAACTCAAACGCTTGCTAATGCACATGCAGTTCATGCCCTAGAGGAGACTCAGGTCAAGGGAAGATCCCCAAACACTCACAATGCCACATGAGTCTTCAACACCACTATCAAACCATGCTCCCTGAGATGTTAACCACAGCCTACACATGAACAAATTGTGTCTGGAGAATCTACCCAACACAAGGGAATCAGATTTGGATGTAGCAGAACAAAGTCAGGCATCTGTTGAAACAGTAGGAAAAAGAACAATCAAAGCCTCAACCTGAGTTTAGTTTTAGAAATAATACAAGCACAAATGCAACAAAAAAAAGAAAAAAGAAAAAAGCTTATTATTAACTATAATACTAAAAAACAAACTCTCAGTCTGATACAATGGAAAAATGTACCTGCAGGTAATATCTCAAGAAATAGAACACATGTATCTGAGCTAGGCTTTTCTTTCATTCTGTTTCTCAGTTTAGGAACTGGGCAGTTAATTCTTAACACTAGCATGACTGGTTTATGGGTAGAAGCTATTTTCTTTGGTCTGTATTAAATGTTGCTTAGTGAGAACGTCAATAAAGTAAACTAAGAGAAAACTGAAGTATGAAAGAGATTTCTTATAGTGGAAAACAACCAGATATCATTGACAGTAATTTGCCCACTTATTGACTGTTTCAACCCAAAGGTCAAGGGATAAATGAACCATGAAACACTTTAAAGTGGTGTTTCTTTGAAACTCAGATACTTCACACATTTAGTCCTGTATTAGTCTGTTGGAGTCAAAAGGTCATGTGAAATGGAAATGGCTTAGTTGGTCTAAGGTAGCAAGGGAAAAGATTTTGGTTTTGCCTTTTGTTTGTTATTAATTCCTATGACAAACAATAGTGCAGAAGTTAACACTATTTTAAGCTGTATTTGCCAATAACCATTGGAAATTAATTTAGGTAAAGAGAGAATAGAGAAAATAACCTCACTGATTTCCAGTAAATTTTCTCCTAGAAATACTGACTTATTTTTCCATTTCAGTGGACCATTAGACACATTCAATAAGTTTAAAGACTGCAGACATCTTTTATACCATATTAAAACTCTAAAAAATATTTGAAACTCTTAGAAACATCTTACTACATCAGTTTATTCCTTAATAAAGTTGGTATTATATGTATTATAGTCTCAGTAGACCTTATTCTTGGAAATAATATTCATTGTAGTTCAGACCTCATGCCACATTTGGTAATTTCTGGAAATTGCAGCTACAGACTTTAAAAATGGAGGTGGTGTGAATTATTTTAAAGTCAATGGCTTGCATCTGATCACAGGTATCTGATGAGAAGGGTGTCCAAATCCCTATTACACTGCACATCTTTGAAGGGAATAAAAGGAAAGGGAACCAAAATATAATAGCTAAAGTCTGTTACAGATTAACTGATCATATGGTTATGCCTTTGGACCATTTGTATACCTCAGCTTCATCTGTAATATAGCCATTCTTTAACCTAAAACATAGCCCCTGTTACAGAATGTCAGACCATGTCTTCTTTTTGAGATGATTGAATATTGAATAACAGTGTTTAGAAACAATCCCATAACATCTGTGAGATTTTCTCTGTGGCAGGTTGCCCCACAAGGAGTTTGTCATGGATCCCAATTCTATTTAAGTCCAGCGTAGTCATTGCTGCAACCCCCAGCACCCCAAGAGCTTGCAGTGGAAATTTTCTTTCTTAAAAAGGGAATATTTTGAAAATGTCCATTCTCTGAATAACTTCTCAATCATGACTATTTTTGTTTTGGGTGAGAGGGGACTTCAGCTTTGTTTCAGATATTGCTATCAGTCTGCTACATAAAACATACACTTAGAAACAATCCATTGTGCTTCTTACTGTATTTGGTATGAAAAATTAGGAAAATTAAGATCATTTCCCAAGGAAATTTTGAACAGAAAAATGCTAACATGTAACACTGTATATTTTCCACAGTGGACAGTGTCTCAGATGTATTATCCTAGACCTTACAGGAATGACCTTGCTGCATACTGCAGGCAGACTGCAACAGTGACTATTGTCTAATTACTGCTATAGTATAATGACATTTCTGAAGGGTGCTTGAGTTGCTTCTGTCCTTCAAACATTCACTGGAAAACACTATAAAGATCTGCAGTTAGTCTATGCCAAAGGCATTATGAAACCTGTATGAAACTCTTCAGGGATGGGTGTTTAGACAGCACTCTTAAGCTGATTTGTATTGCTGGTCCATTTTATGTCCTGATGCTCTCTATAGGAACAATTTAGCTGATAGAATCAATGGAAAGAGTTACAAAACTGCTGACAACACAATGCTAAGCAGCAGTTCAAATAATTTAAGATGACACAGGAAGGATTATGAGGGACTTAGCCATTGAAAATTACCAAGTGTTTGTTGGCATTCAGTGTAGATGGCTACAAAATTAGCTGAGGCATTTGAAACAGCAGTTGAAGGACACAGAGATTTTGGTAAATATCCAGTCAAAAAGCCAACTTTTAACAGTAATTGACTCTTATTGGGGAGCCATGTAGGATAGTGCTCTTTTTCTGTATTAAAAAAAAGCCAAACCTAACAAAAATCTGATGAACAAAACAAATCAGAAGAGGTATGTAATTTTTAGATGGTTTACAATTTTATTTAAAGGTATGGATAAATTATTAAGGATGATAAAATACTTTAACAGGGAAAAAGTAAAAGCAAGAACAAAATCAATGATTGGAAATGCATTAATGATTTGAGGGTTTGCTTTGTTTTTCATTAGAGTTGTGAGAAATAGTAATTCTAATGCAAAGTGACATTTCAAGGAGCACAGTCTCACTGCCAATCCAGTAAAATCTTTTTCTAGTGTGGGAATCATTTAGAAAACATTAACTGTAGAAATTAGAATCTCTTACACAGACAAAGGCAATGAGTATCACAGGACTGATCTTTGTTTACTTACTGGTATCTAGATTAGAACTGAGATAAGACACTAAAATTCTTGATAGAGTGTTGATTTGTCAGCTAGAAGTTGAATTTACATCTCTGGAAAGTAAGACTTAATGGGCTGATTTGCATCATATGAATGTAATTGCAAAAAGCAGAATAAATAAAGCAGCCCTGAGGATTTCTGACCAAATATTTGCTTTCTTGGGAAATGAAGCTTTTCCATTTATTTACAGGCTGACTTGCAGGTCACCATTTTGGAGAGGCTTCTTTGTCCCAGCTGGCAAGTAATCACTACTGAGTTGTGTCCTAACACTGCTAGTCTCGGCAACATAAACCTCCAGCACAGTTATTCATCAAGAATATCCTAAATCCTGAACTTTCTGTCAAAGGCTCAGTAGTCCTTTCAACATCTCTATTGTGATAGCAATTAAAAAAAATTTTTTTGGAAGCTGCTAAATATGCCACATTTTTCAAGAAAAGAAAAAAAATACTACCATTTGAGATGCTAAAAATGCCAGGCTTCAGCTAGGCTGAACAGTTCCAGAAGAAGGAGAAGAAGTTAGCGGAGGATTTCAGTATGCTGGTATGCAGTCCTGGGAAAAAACCTCTTGCCTCGGCTCAAAAGCTAGCTAAAAGCAGGAATTGACTCTCTCCTGCTGCAAGCAGAGCCAAGCAGCATGGGGGAGTGTGTGTGCATCCTTGCACACAATCTGCACTGAACAATTCGCCCAGCTTCGCCCCTCTTTCCTCCGACCCAGCTTGACACTGCAGGACCCATTTCTGGGCATAAAGCAGACAATAGTGGAATACAGTATTATCATAAAATCACCCCAAGACAGAGGCCTAACAGGATGAACAGTCAAAAAGGAGCAATAGATTACTGCCTTCAATATCTCTCAAACTGATCCCTAAGTTATACTGATCAAGGGAGGTTCAGGGGGTCTGTGAATTCATACAACTCACAAAAAGTTGACAAAGCAGATGTAATTATTACAGTTTAAGTGCTTTTAATTGTCCTTTTTTGTGAAATGATTCTGGTTTCCAAAATAACTGGATTTTAACAGAGACAATTTTGAACTAACTTTGGGAATCATTATGCTGCTACCACATATGAAGATCTCTGTGGACATTTCTGTTTTCTTTTTACTTACCTGCCATACTTAAGGAGATTCTGCAGGATGGGATTTATTCCTTCTGTCTCTCAAAGTCTGCACTACCTTAACATGTTCATTAACATCAATAGCCTTATAATAATTCCATTAGAGAAAAGTTTTACATAATAAGTTTCAAAAATTAAATTTTTAGCCACGTATGAAGAAGCAGGACAAATTATGTTCAGTCTACTTATAAAACATTCTGGTTTCTTCTCTCTTGCAAGAGGAGAGTAAAAAATACAGGAAAATGAAAACACTATCCATCCTGAAGTTCATTTAGTTTCAAACAAAAGCACTGTTTATCTTCAAAGAAGACTGCTTTGGATCCAAGCACTTTGAAACAGAAATGACCTAAAAGTATGTGTGCTTCTTAGCATACTAATTACTCTGAATCTGAGCAATCCTACTTAACTGTTCTCCTTGCCCAGTGCATACACTTCATAGTTAAAACCCTAAAAAACATCAAAAGGAGAATTCTAATTATATGTTTCATTAACTTTCAGAAAAAATAGTATGCACTACTGACTTTCAGGTGCCATAATAAATACTGCTGGTTCTGATTTTTCCCCCTGAACTAATTCATTCTCTTTCAGTAAGTCCCTCTCCAGTAGGGGATGAAAATGTTTAGCAGAGAGTGGAAGGCGGGTATATTTATTTTAGACAATCGCTGGAGAATGGCAAATAAAAAGTCAATATATTTTAGTTAAGTAACTCTGTTCACTTAATATGAACAAGTTTAATCTGAATATAAAAAAAACCTGCTAAACGAGATGTTAAAAAACAGCTTTTGAAAGTTTAAGGAAAATATACAGGATGGGTTGGGTTTTTTTAATGCTTTTTTAAAGACTTCTCACAGTTGGCAGACTTTCCCCTAATATCTACCTCTTGAAAATGCATGGAATCAATTTTAATTAATTTCGTACATTTTTTTAAGGAGTTACATGTATATCTGACAGGAATGAATATAAATATAAAAAGGACTAGAAAAGTGGATTTACATTTTTCATCCACAAGCTCAGAGACTCCAAGGCAAATAAATTTGCCTCCCTACTGCCTGTACCTGAGAAGTATCAGGCACCAGTAAAATGGAGCTCTTGTTACAAGCATCCATTAAAGACTGTCTCAGGTTCTCCTCTCTGCCACACACCACCACCCCACACCTTTTTTCCTTCCCCTAAATCAACTAACATTATGATAATTTTGTCCCTGACTCCTGTTTTTGACTTGATGAAGCTGGCTTTCTAATCAGGAAGGGTAAACTTAAAAGTCAAGTGCAATCAGGGATCATTAGTTCAGAAGCGATCATGAGAGGTATTTAAAGATAACAACTAATGCTGTACAAGTATAAAAAGCAAACACCCTTGAAACAAACCAAATTAATTACCCTATCTTTCCTTACTTTGATTTAACACACAAATACCCTAAAAATGGGTTGATATGCTCCTATCTTATCGTCATTTTATAAGAGGAAACATTTTTGAGAGGGAGATTTAACCATAGAAAATCTTAGTGAAATCTGATACTGTTATTTATTTTGACAGCCTACATGGAAAGCAGAGACTGGATAGAACTGGAAACTTAACTCCCTAATAATTTGCTGTGTTTCAGACCAAGTGTGGATGTAATTTGGTTGATGAAAAGTGAAGAACAAACTCTTGATGTGGTATATGCACACTGCCACTGTTCTGTCAATGCTCGTTGTCAGCTCTACAACAGAACACACACAGCAGAAAATGACAGTAAATTATGTTCTGAACATCAAGGAGAAGAGCTTTGGTTTTGTAAGAAATTCAGATAAAGACTTTTTCAGACAAAGACAGATGCATTTTCTTCTGCTGCTCCCAAAATCTTTAAAAATCCTTCAAATCCACTTAATTTTTTTTTTTTTATGAAAGTTACGGGACATATATCTATGAGAATTTAACTTTTGGTATTGTTAGTCCTCTCTCACCCTAGAGATTGGACACTCTAGTTACAGTACAATTCCCATGATCTACTACAGGATTTCAGCCATAGGAGAACATAAGCACATCATGGCATATGTACTCTAGATATATAAATGGCTCCTAAAGGAAAATCTGGATCTCACAAGGCCTGGAAGTACAAATTTTACTAGATGCCTACAGGAACTTTACATAAACCGGTGAAATTAAATTATTATGAGAATTATGAGAATATGATCATATTCCCTAGTGAAATAGAAATTCACTGTTAAAAAAGTCATACAAAAATAATTCAGTGGAGGAAGAGGCTTCACTGAAAAATGTTCACATCATCACCCTTGGAATTACTTAAAGCCTCTGCTTAAAAATTCTCAAAGAATGAGCAACACCACTAGGACATCAACAGAAGTAAAAGATGTGACAAGCATACCTGTTCAGGGCTTTGGGAAGGCACATTGTTTTCAGACACAACATGTTAAATTGTGAGGCAGAGTTCAATTTCCATCTTCTCTGTAGGTGCTGACTGCACATGAACTTGTGACAAACAAGCTGACAAAATGACAGCATTTCAGAGTATTTAAAGAATGATTTCTATGTCCTTCCATTATTCAACTTGGTAGCTCGGAGTCCCTGGACAAAACATGTGGATTGCCCACTCACTGTGTTGTCATAGGTGACAGGAGTGGATTGTTAAGTGCTGCATGAGCAATAGATATGATCTCACAAATGCAGAAAGAATAGTCTATTTAGATAGAGCCTTATAGCACACAAATAACAATTTCTAATTTCCTTTTTCTTCCCCTTCTCTGCTGGGGCCAGAGCAGCAAGGTTGTGCTGGTGCCACCTGTTCCTGCCAGGGCACTGCCCTGCTCTGTCCACCCCAGGTGTGCCTTGGTCCAGCCTCCCATCCCTACCTGCTCCCAGCAGCCCTGGGCACCAGCAGGGAGCTCTACAACATGGAATACATGCAAGGAGTGGCTCCCTACTGAGAAGAAGGCTAGTTGTGGACTATTTCTGGCATGCACAGAGATGAATTTAATTTGTGTTTGTGAAGGCAGGTGCTCAGACATCAAGGGTTGCCTCCATGCCCTACCACTTGGAACTGAGAAGTTCAGATTATTCTGTATTTCCACATTTAATTCTGATATACTTCCATTAAGTATATTTTTCATAAAACACCCACAAAGAGAAAACTAATTAGAACTCGTTTTTAGGACTAGCTATTATTCTAAGTGGTAACATAGAATAAAAAAATACAAAGATTCTAAAAATATTTTAGTACATTAACAAAGACTGCTCGTTGCTTTGTATCTTAGCAACAACACCTGTTTGCAAATCAAGCCTTATAGACTGTATAAAAAACTGCAGAAGTCCAAACTTTCTACTTGAAACAAATAAAATAAAATGAAACAACTTGTAAAATGACTTCTTCCCACACATAATAATTAAATCAAAAGTCTAAAGAACTTTCCCAAATATTTCCTGAATATCTATTTCTGAATCAGTTTACAAGCCTCAGGATTGTAAGTATCTGTTGTATGGTTCCAAAAATTCAGGCAAAATCTAGGATCTCTGAAAAATACTTTTTAAGTGTCTTTTAAAGTTTTGGATGATCCTGTTAAAATATTTTATCTAGAAAATTATGAAAACATGAATGGAAAAATATTGATAATTTTGACTGGAGTTATACTTTACACCTGTATCATACCAGACAAATAATTAACTATCAGTGACATTTAAAGACAGTGCTAAAACCATACATTAACATATAATTTTGAATCTGAGTAATTGCATTTGTTATGGGCCCTTTGGGGAATCAGCATGTGAAGTTCTTCCTCCCCATTTCAATTATAAATATAATACAAGTAAATTAAGCAAGTCGATATTCTCATAAGTGAATTCCATATATGCCAATGTTTGCTCAGAAGTTTTAAATAATAATCTATGCATAGCAAGGAACACTTGGGATTCGGTTTTGATTGGCTGCTGTTTGTGGTTTTCTTTTTTTTTTTTTTGGTGATTTTTTTTGCCAGACAAAGTTACATGGATTAAAATTTATTTGAAAGAATCGTATACTCTACTATCATTCCACTTTTACCTCATTTTCAAAATCTCACCTCTTCATTTCAGAAGTTATGCAATATATTTATTTCTTTCAAATATTGAGACGTCTTGCAAACTGAGGAATATAAACCACCTTGGTGCTATTCATATTTTATGATAGTGATATTGGAATCTCTGTGCTGACTTATACTCCATTACTTCTTTTATATATAGTGATAAGACAGTAAAAACTAAAGGCAATTGCCATGGCTCCATGACAAAAACAGAGACTCAAAGATTTAATTATGCCAAAAAAGTGAATATAAGCAGAAAAGATTAGGCAATGATCTTTGTTGTCAGCAACAATTTTAGCAGCACAAGGAGGTAAGAGCAAGATTCATGGTTAGTCTGTCTAATGTCTTTTGAGGACCTTGGGGATTTTATTTGGATGCCTGCTGAAGTCTAACACAAAGAACATAGAAAAAAATCCTTCTCTTAGGTTTTGCTTCCTTACTTTGGGATTCTTGAATTTTTGGTGATTTAACAAAGCTGTTACCATTGGGTAGAGATAGGAATGAAATAAAGGGAAAAGGGGTGAGTCGAAGCTTGTTTGCTGCACAGTCCAGCTCTTTCAGTTATGGTTTGATGAATAACTTTTTTTTAAAAAAAAAAATTCTTGTGTATACTTGGAGCTGTTTATCTTTTGTCCAGAATACATTTTCTTTAACTGGTCCATTATAACACAATTTGAGTTAAACAACTGTCCTATCAAGGCCTTTCCTTGCACCCATCCCATCCTCAGAGGAGTTACCCACCATGATTTTAAGAGGGGCTGAGAAATTGGCTTCCCCTGGTATTGCAGCAGCAGGAAGCTCATATTGTTCCCTGCTGTCTAAAGCTCACAGACAAATCAGCAGCAACATCCAAGAACTAAAAGTCACATTTTAAGATTTCTGTGATTGAGAGCCCGAAGTACAAGTACTCCATCTCATCCACCTGAACTTTACCCCCAGTAAGAAAACAATGGGAATTTCTCTCCATTACAGGCATGTTCTCTGTGACCTTGCCACTGTGGCTTTCTGACCCTGCAGGAGAAGCTCTCGTTGTTACAGACCTCTGTACTATTTCCTTTCTGAAAGAAGAATTAGTACATTAATATCTTGGAATATCACCTCTCCTTTGATTTGTAAGTGTATACATAATCACACCTGTGGACTTCGTAGTGGATCTTAGAGACATCACAGCAACAAGCTTGGAAAAAACAATTTCTTTTTAAGTGTCCCGAGTTGTAACACTTCTCTATTTCTAAAGGGAGCAGTTGCAGCTGCTCCCCGGAGATCTCCCAGGAGATTTTTTGATCAGGAATGTAAACATGAGAAAGATGTTTTGGTTAAGTGTTTTCCTCAACCAATGAAAGAGCTTTATCTTTTTTTGGTTTCATATATTGTTTTCATATATTGTTCATTGTGCTGTTCAGAAGACAGACACAGAGAGACAGCCTCTCAGAGCAGCTGCTTGCCAGAGAGAGAAAGCCTTCCTGCTTTTTGCTCTGCATTTTCTGCATCTTTACTTGCTTGCATGAAATGAAATTAAATAATAAAATAAGCCTTCTGAATTCCAATTCTATGAACAAGGACTCTATTTGTGGAAGGCCCTAGCATTAGGGCTTCATCATTTCCCACACACACCCAATGCTAATTCATCTCTACAACAAAGTAATTCATTTTAGATGTTAATCTTAGCCAAATTCTAATAGACTGCAATCTAGAAAACAATAGTTTTCACATCTTCCCAGAAGGAATAAATTAACTGCTTGTAAATCATTAATTTGCAGCTCTCCAATGATCAAGGTTGTCAGACTAATGTGATTTTAATCCAATTAGGATTTGTTAATTTGTTCATTCATACAAGTAACAATAACACGAGCATAGTAAGAACTGATACTAAAATACCAGCTTTCAATTTAAAGAGAAGGATTGCAGATTTTTCTACTTATGTACCATTTCCCAGCAGCTGCAGCACATGGACTGTTAAGTTAAAAGAGTTAATTTTAAACACAACTGACAAGCTGTGACTGATGCACCTGACTAGCAATGAAATGTACCTAAAAACCTATAGTAGGTTTTCAACCTGTCTTCCACTCAATCCTTATCTGTAAGCTTGTTCCATTTCTCTGGTGATGTCTTATTTATATATCACACTACCTTTTGGACCAAAGTTGTCATGCATTGTATGTTCTATATTCTAGGCCAACAGAATGTCTACAGCCACGTAATACAATAATGCTGAATTATAGCCACATATTTATATTCACATTCACTTCTTCTGCAGTAGTTTGTGATTCCTTAAACAGCCACAATTAAGTGCTTGGGTTTTCCACAACAGTTTCCAATATTCATCCCTCGGTGCAATTTAATATAGACACTGAAGACCAAGTGGGCCTAGTGATCTTCACCAGCTAGACTGAGGAATTTGACAAAATAAATTAGTTTTCATTCATTTCCCTCTTCTGTTCAGCTTTAGAACCTTAAACTGTCTTGAAAATTCACCTGACTTCTTCCACTGCTCAGCCCGACAAACTGTTGCAGTCAAGCTTAATGCTTCATTTGTATTCAAAACCTAATGAGAAAAATTACTTGAAAAGTAGATGTGACATTTCTTTTAAACACTATTATAACAAGCCAGATGATACATTTACCTGCTGCTCGTGCATGGTAACAGTGAATTAGGAGAAGATACAGATTTGTTAATGAACATTTAATTGCCATGGGACTGAACATGGTTTTTATGTTCCAATATTTCTAAGGCTGTACCCATTAAATGCAAATGAGTAAGAAAGCCATCTTGATAGATAGAGCAGAAAAAATGGTACATGTTTTATGTCCTTATTGAATTTCAATACTGTTTGAGGTCTGACCCTTTCCCTGCCCTGGGCCTGTGGTTGTGATGCTATTTGCCTGCTTAATTTTCAGCCTTGAGAACTGCTGTTCAGCAGCTTTTCCCACTGCCTGAGGATTCATCCAAAGCCAGGCTCTCCACTCCACACTGTCTTTGAGCCATTTTTTATGCATATGATTTTTTTCTAACACACAAGAAAATTTCACATAAAAGAAAAAACCCAAACCAAAAAACCTTCCTGAATAACTCAGGGCACTCGTATGCTCACTGTGAACACTTATGGTAATTTAATGGTAAACCTAATGAAGAAGGATAAATACCTGACCCTTACCCTGCTGTTTTAGAGGGGGACAAGCTGAGGTGAAAAGAGTTAAATAGTTTGACAGAGGCATCTAGTAACACATGTGTGTTCCAGCCACCTGCTCCAGGGCTCTCTATGTAACCAGTCTTATGCATTAATCAGAGCTGGTTATTTGGGTTCTGAAGGAAGAGAAAGAAAACAAAAACGCTTTTAATCTAAACTTGTTTTCACGCCATCTTTCTGAAGAAGAGAGGTATGTCTGAAGAGAGAACACTTCTCTGACCAGCTCAGTTGCCACAATGAAGAATGCACTCTCAGAATCTTTCTTAACTAATGAGTATATTAATTGAGGGAAGACTTCAGGCTGAGAGTCGCCACTGAAACAATGACTGAGTGACTGACTGACTGTAAACCAACAGGACAAGTTCCTCAGATGTTATAAAATCACAGTAGCACCATCTGGCACTCAGTGAGTCCTTGTGGAATTGAACTGCCTGGCTGAAAAAGGCAAAACTGCACTCTTCTGTCCACTACTTGTTGTTAAAACCTCAAGTTTCTCATAGTAACTTTTAAAACTGCATTGTATTTTTAATCTCACATTCCTCAGCTGTCTTGACAGCATTTCTCCAAACTATAAATGTGGTATTTCTTAGTTGGCTTACCCTTAAGAGTATTTTATTCTTGTCAGAAATACACTGAGACAAGTACACTGGAGAAAACTGATAATCTAACATCAGGCAAATCTTGACAGTTGGAATCATTGCTAGGAAATGCCTCAGAGCATGAGGTAAAAAAGTATTCATTTTCCTTTTTACATTAGACACACCACCTTCAATGGTAGCAAATAGGGATAAAATCTTAGAACAGCCTACTGTTAGGTTGGAAGGATCAGCATCATTAGAAGTTCTTGGAGTTCATTACAGCAGATTCTGACTGCTACTGCCAAAGCTTTTGTAAGGACACCCTGCTGACATCTTTTGATAGTGACAGATTAAAATCATGGTCATGCAAAGACATGGTCACAAAATCAAACATTTTGCCTGGTTAGTCACAACTATCATTCCAGTTTCTTCTCAAACCTCTCTCACCAGAGGCAATAAAAGCATATTTGTCACCCCCCTTTTGAACAAGAACGTGGTAACCTTTCACTTGGTTATTTTCAAACTTATTTAGCCATTAACAATGCATGTTTACTAGAATCTACTTGACAGTTCTAAAGGTGTTCTTTTCCTCCACATTTACACCAAAATGGAGGCTGATAGCACTCCTTCTTAGGGAAACAAGGATCTGGCATATGAGAAATAAAACTGTGCTATTAAATATAACATATTGTATCTGAGTTTCATGACTTGGCCCATGTGTTGTTCCCTACCATACCCAAATAACATAAATAATATGTTATGATTCTATGCAAATGAAAAGGTAATATAGTTTTTATTTATTGCTAATAAAGCCACTAGCTCTGTTATCTTCACGCAAAGGAAAGATTGTGCTCCAGGTCATAATTCCTGTTCTGAGAAAAGGTTGTATCTATTTTTCAAAGAGAAACATTGTATTAGCAGCCATACTTGCATACTAGTCTGTCACCTGCAAAGGTGAGAGTATACACAGATACAAGATATACATCTTTTATACTATGTACTGTATCTTATATATATATAAAATACATGCAGGTATAAAAGAAGACAGACATGTATCCTGCATGATTCTTCAGTGAGTTCACCCTTTCTCATTATTGCAGCTGGTTCAGTGCTAGATGAAGCATAACTAGACTTTTCTTCCAGCCACGTGCCTTAAGATTTCCTGCTTTTCCATGAAGGCTCCATTGTTCTCTAGTGGTTTATGTTCTTAAGCTTCCAGATCAGATAATGTCTGAATTCAGCAAGGTGAATTCAAGTGTTATGTTTCGTTGCTTTGAGTGCTGTATTTTTCTAGTCTTTCATGGCACAAGATCCTCACCTAATATTAACTCTCAGCTGGAAACATTTACTCAGTCTTCAGTTTACCACCTATCATTCCCTAAACTCTTCTTGCCTTTAACTCAGCAACACAGACCAGCTTCTGTCAAATCTATTCTGACAAATATTCCCAGCAGTTTACAGTGCAAATATAACCTGGAGGTCTCTCTTCTGTCTCAAAGCAAATCAATGTTTTGTGGGCATCATCTTAGAAGCAAAATGGGGATATCCCCCAAAACATCTTTAGTGCTACCAGAAAAGTTCATTCTATTCTTGACCAAAAAAGCACTTTTGATCACTAGGCCTTCATGGCCCCGCTAGTGGAGGTACAGAAAAAAATTCATTCTAAACTAGGAAAGATCTTATTGACATATCCTAAATTCTTACTTAAGAGTCAGAAGCTACTCTGGAAACTATTCAAGGGCCTACAAAGGAAGTTGAGGGAACAGTGATTTAGTTCAAATAAATTGTAGATTGGCTTTGGTTCAGAAACTAGCACATGAAACTTAAATATCTCATACTGAAAGGCAGACTAATTGATTCGAATTGCTTTTGGTAGCTTACCAGCTGGGAGTAAAAGAAGCACTACCCCAGCTACAGAAAGCCAGAAATCTTGTTCAGACAGGCACAGCATTTATGAATGAGTGAGGTTTACACTCTATTGCTTGTAGGAAAGAAGTATGCCTTCAGATCCTCCTTCTTCAGTTATTAGCTTTTCAACTGTTATAGGATGGTTGCCTTTACATAGTAAGATAAATTATTGATGAAAATCTCAAAGAACCAGGGTCGTCATCTTTTGTAAAGAAACAGATAATATGTTAAGTTTTGTTCATACAGTGCCTGTCAGAGCACAGCATCCATCTCAGTTGGGCCTTCTAGGCATGGATGCCATACAAGGACTTTAAGCTACCACATATATTGGCATCTTTGCAGGCTCTGGTGTTTTCCTTGGTAAAAGAAGTTAATAAATGAGAGTTATATTTTGTGTCAAAATGTTGCATTATTATAACAAATCATTATCTTTGGGTTTCATTTTGTTCCTGTTTATTTTCATAGTGGCTCAATTACTACATTATTTATAACCTTTCCAGAGTCTAATTATATTGCATCAGACATCCTGAGATATTTCTGGATAGGCATTTTCTACACAAAAACTTCCTGCTTATTCTTATTATTACTGTAGCAGCTCTGCAGTTCCAGCACACCAACCAAAATTAATTAAGTGGGCACAATATTGCTGAAATCTCTCTGGTTTGCTCTGTCTACCATCACTGAGATTTTTACAACCAGCAAAAGACCTGCTAAAGAAATATGTGACTAATGCTGAAACAATCCAGTTTAATGAGACCTCCTGGGAAACCATTTCTCCTTAAGTGATCAAAAGGGGAACTTAAATCCCTCTTTGTTCAGATGGAAAGGGTAACAGGCTGCATAAATATATACAGTAACTATCTGTGTGGATCTGCTAAGCAGTCCAATAGCTTTATATTACTTTATTTGACTTTGCACTTAAATATAAATCTTGTTCATAAGGCTTACTGTAGGTTCTGCATCTATAGAGCACAATTCTACTGTTAACTACCTAGAAGAATTTATTTCCTAATTGCCTGACAAGTAATTCACTTTTCTTCTCTGTGACCTATTACAGTCTGGTAAACTCAACAAACCATGTGCTACTTGATAACTGCAGTCTGTGTTTATCAATGTGATTACCTGTGTGTTCACAAGAATATAACAGCACCAAAATTAATAGAGATGGTTAGAAAAGCAAAGCACCAACAGCTATGCTGAGATCACAGGAACTCTCCATCCTACCTACCTAATCTCAGGTTCTCAGCCTTTATGGATTCTTTATATATCAGATAGACGAAAAAAAGGTTCCTGCTGTGACTTTTCCTCTGGAGAAGCACCTGTATTCATGGAATACCAGTGATGTGTAGGCAGCTATGCTTCTAATTTTTCTAACTGACTGCCCATGATACCCTGTGAGGTTCCTTGTTACCCATTCTAACCATTCCTTTCTTGGGAGGCAAGAGGCATTAAATCAGTTCTTGCCATAAGAAGATAACAGAAGAGTGCAGATTCCAGAAAATTCTATCTGCTTTCCTTTATGTCCTGCTCTGCTCAGCTCACACCATTTATATGTCCTCCTGATGCCTTCCTTGGCTGGAATCCACTGTAGCTGCTGCTTTGAGGGGCCCTTGTCTATCATGTGTCGACGCTTGTCTAAACTACAGCCCAAAACCTCCAAAGGATGAGGAAAAGAGGCCACTAACAGAAAGCCAAAGAGTTTTTTTTTAAGCAAGTCAAAACTTGTATCAAAAATCAGAAAAGGAAATATATCCTAACAGCAGCACCCACTGTATTTTCTTTTCCTCTCCTTCTTACTGTACCTGACTGGTTTTCTTCTTTTCCTGGAGGACTGAGCGTCTTCCGTTTCTGCATCTTACATATTCTCCCACTCTCAATTTGTTTTTAATTAAGTTATTGTTGGGCAGAGTATCTTCAATTTCAGCCAATTTTGACCAAGNGGCAGAGTATCTTCAATTTCAGCCAATTTTGACCAAGCTCCAATTACATTTTAATTTAAAATGTGAAAGAAAACAAACGGCTTCATAGAGAATGCTTCTGCCTGATAATTTGGAAAATGCATATTTTAGTGGAGAAGTCATCTTCATTAGCATATTTTAAATAAGGTTGCATAATAAGACCTCTTCCCATCTAATATGGCATTGCAGGGAAAATTGAAAGAATCCCACTGAATTTTACTAACATGTTTTAAGACTTTTAGCATAAATTAAGTAATGTTTTCACAGAGAAAAAAATGCAGCATACTTTACAGAAAACCAGAGCTTAAATGGCTTAAGTTAAATACAGGTATAAAAAGAATGAATTCTGCAGGGCCATACATTATTGTGAAGGAAATACAGCTGAACAAGTCAAACAGAGTGGGANCTATGCTTCTAATTTTTCTAACTGACTGCCCATGATACCCTGTGAGGTTCCTTGTTACCCATTCTAACCATTCCTTTCTTGGGAGGCAAGAGGCATTAAATCAGTTCTTGCCATAAGAAGATAACAGAAGAGTGCAGATTCCAGAAAATTCTATCTGCTTTCCTTTATGTCCTGCTCTGCTCAGCTCACACCATTTATATGTCCTCCTGATGCCTTCCTTGGCTGGAATCCACTGTAGCTGCTGCTTTGAGGGGCCCTTGTCTATCATGTGTCGACGCTTGTCTAAACTACAGCCCAAAACCTCCAAAGGATGAGGAAAAGAGGCCACTAACAGAAAGCCAAAGAGTTTTTTTTTAAGCAAGTCAAAACTTGTATCAAAAATCAGAAAAGGAAATATATCCTAACAGCAGCACCCACTGTATTTTCTTTTCCTCTCCTTCTTACTGTACCTGACTGGTTTTCTTCTTTTCCTGGAGGACTGAGCGTCTTCCGTTTCTGCATCTTACATATTCTCCCACTCTCAATTTGTTTTTAATTAAGTTATTGTTGGGCAGAGTATCTTCAATTTCAGCCAATTTTGACCAAGCTCCAATTACATTTTAATTTAAAATGTGAAAGAAAACAAACGGCTTCATAGAGAATGCTTCTGCCTGATAATTTGGAAAATGCATATTTTAGTGGAGAAGTCATCTTCATTAGCATATTTTAAATAAGGTTGCATAATAAGACCTCTTCCCATTTAATATGGCATTGCAGGGAAAATTGAAAGAATCCCACTGAATTTTACTAACATGTTTTAAGACTTTTAGCATAAATTAAGTAATGTTTTCACAGAGAAAAAAATGCAGCATACTTTACAGAAAACCAGAGCTTAAATGGCTTAAGTAAAATACAGGTATAAAAAGAATGAATTCTGCAGGGCCATACATTATTGTGAAGGAAATACAGCTGAACAAGTCAAACAGAGTGGGAGATGTCAAGAGGGAAGCTGGAAGCTTTCAAATGCTGGGTTACAGCATGGAATGAGTGACAGCCCTTGCATCTCTAAAAGGGACCCAACGTGACTGGAATTGTCAAGGACTTTTGGTACAGGAATGAATCTCTTGGGTGGGATAATAATTTTTTCATTTTTTCATTTCCTTCTTTCTATAAACTGGAAGTCTCTAGAATACAAACAGCACAAAATCTACATGGAAGAACAAATTAGAAAATATAGTCATGGAACCGATAGGGAGATTACATCAGGTATTAGTTTTCTCTGAACTAATATTAATTCTGAATTTGTTGATCATAAATACAGGCTGGAAAGAGGTGAAAAGCATCCAAGTATGGACCATTTCAGGATGTTTGCATTATTTTATTTCTCTTCCCCTTTCTTTAAAATACACACAGAGGTAAAGACAGGTAGAACTTGTTCTGCTGCTTCTATTACTATTCTCTTCTAGTGGAGGCCTGAACCTCCAGAATTCCATTCATGCCAATGAATCCTGACAGCTGCAGTATAAAAAGCTGCTCCAGTATATTTTTCTTTCCCTGCTGAATGACTACAACCTTGTATGGTGATATATTTATGAGAACTTTCTGAAATCAAGTCCTTACCTGGAAAAACTGCTAGGAAACTGCAGCTGAACCTGCTCCCCTGCCCCAATATTTAGTACTGATTCAAATATTGAGTAAGCATAGAATAGGGAGGAGAAGGGGAGATGGTGGGGATTTGTACACCTCCTCCTCAGGAGAGTGGATGTAAGGCTCTGTGCTACAGCAGGTAGGTCAGTAACTAACAGGACCAGCTCATTCTGCACCAAGGCAGATGGCAGCTACTCCCCTTAGTCTCCCTCTTTATCTGCAAGTCAGTGATTCTTACTCCTGAGGCATCTTGGTGGCATCCAAGATTTGCTGTTCTCCATCTTCAAATCTGTTTATGCTGTTGAATAAGCATAAGAATTTGAGCTTCAACAACCTCAGAAGAACTTTTTGACGTTTCTATGTTTATGCAATCACTGACAATTCCAGCAAATGACCATTTCTGTTTCCCTATCACTCTGCCTTCCTCTTCCTGCCATTCTGTTTTCACTCAGAGACCTCCCTGAGTATGGCCTGACAGCCTCCTGCAGTGGGAATAGCAGATTTAGAGAGGAGCATACACTGACAGCTCTGTGTAGCTGCCGTGGTCCTTGGGTAGCTCTCATCCCTACCTATACATTTAGTAAGAAAATCATAGACCCTGAAGTCTTCAACCATGTCATTCACCACAAGATCACTTTGGTTGGACAGGACCCTCTTGAAGTCATCTAGATCAATCCTCAAATCCTTTTTCTCCATTTCCTGTTTAGTGCCCTAGATCATTGGTTTTAGGCCATCTCACTTAAAGGGATGAAGCCACAGCTGTCCTGTTTTCTTCTGAACTTAAATATGAGTCTTAAGCTTCAAAACTGGATATGAACATGGCAGTGCATCTGGTATATACATTCCAGAATAAAATCTAAAAGTGAGTAATACTTTTTTTAGTGACATGCACTGTATGCCACCCTAGTTATGCCGCCTAGTCCATGCTTGCACTAAGGTTTTTTCCATGTTGGAAAAGTATAAAATCAAGTCTTTGATTTTTGGTAGGCCACATGATAACTTGTGTCTTTGTGCCATCTTAATAATGATTTGTATCATTATTATGGAAATGAGAATTCAATTTTGTGTCTGTGCTACCAAGGGACACAGGGGCCCCTTTTTGAAGGTTTCAGAGCCTTGAAGCTGTAGGGCTCAGAATGGTATTGAAGCAGGAAATGTAGGAAGGGTCATGACCCAAACAAACATTGCTTCTATTTTAAAGATCATCCTCAACTGTGCTGCATAAGAGATTTATGCATAATCTTCCCTAGGAAATGGAGCAAAACTGAAGGGGTTCATCACTATCATTGCTTATTTTGTCTTTTTATGTAAAAAGCTCTGCTAATTCTTGAGGAATTATTCCAGACTTGGAATTAATGAGATACATTATCACTGCACCTCGCCAGCCAAGATAACTTAAACCGCCCTAGCTCAGCTTCCTGGAGCAGACAAACTGAGATAGCACAAAACTCCACAGGGACCAATTTCTCATGCTTCTTAGCAGCTTCTGTTAACCCAAACAAACCACCATGATCCAGCAGCTCTTTGGCTTTCAGTGCCCTTTTCAAGCTGCTCAGACAGCACTGCTCCAGCAGCTACAATACAGACACAACCTGAGTGAGGTGACTCAGCCAACATTTAAAGGGGGACTCAGACCCCTTTAAGTCTTTTCACGCAAACTTTGTTGGGTTTAAATACTTGTAACTGAAAAGACAGTACATGCTAGAGATTAATGTATATACATGAATGTATTGATGAATGACTGGCCATTAGATCATCAACAAAAGGTTAATACACAGAATTGATTTATAAAGCTAGAGGGTTTATGATTGTTTCTAAAAGTTTTTGAAGATATAACCAGTAAAATAAAGGATTTGAGACACTTCTTCACTTACTTGGGGCATAGTGCTGAATTAAAAAAGAAAATTAGAATGTAGTTTTCAATAAGCATAGTACTCAAGGTTAATACTAATATATCTGAATATGTGCGAGAAAAGGACTGACAATGATAACCATTACCATTGAAGATGATTTTGATTAAATGATGATTAAGTAATTAAACATAATTATTTAAAACCTTTCCATTTCCATCTTAGCATGTATGATTAAAATGTCACATAAAATAACCAGGTCCTGTATTAAAGGAAGCATTATTTCAATATTACAACCAAAGCTTGTCTCCAGAGCAAAGACTATGGAGAGGTTTATTTCATTACTTTCTGTTCTAGTGTGTTAGTTATAGGTGATCATTTTTTTGAAGTAACTTTGAACTGGGGAGGAGCTGCTGTGTGTCGTTTCTTTCCTTCTCACACCACTCAGCTGGAAATCACAGAATCACAGAATAAGCTGAGTTGGAAGGGACCCACAAGGGTCATCGAGTCCAACTCCTGTCCCTGCACAGCACTATCCCCAAGAGTCACACCCAGACTGTTGTGCCTGAGAGCCTTGTCCAAATGCTTCTTCAGCACTGTCAGGCTTGGTGCTGTGACTACTTCCCCAGGGAGCCTGTTCAGTGCCCAGCCAACCTCTGGGTGAAGAACCTTTTTCAGATATACACCCTAAACCTCCCCTGACATAATTCAGG
>VZTN01036243.1:95750-124754 GCA_013400515.1 Erpornis zantholeuca | reverse complement strand
TAGTGCATATATATATATATATATATATATATATATTAGAATCTTCTGAAGACATAATGACTGCCAATCTCCAGTCACTTGCAGATACTTGTCACTGACAGGACAGACAGAAAGAAATATGTTTGATATTTTTGGTCTAAATGTTTCAAAATTGAAAAAAGAAAAAACCTTTTTCTTCCTTGTTTTTTTTTCAGAAATTCATCAAAACCTGTTCTATGGGGCAAAATTTTTCCCCTAAATGATCAGCATTCTGTCTCTTCACTTTTCCTGCCTCATAGTCATCAAAAATTTCCTGACCAGCTGTAAGGAACTAGGAAAGACAATAGCAGAGTCTATTATTGTTTGAATTAGTACCTTAGAATATTGAAAGCTCCACTTTGAACAAAAGACTAAAATTCCAGTTGTAAAAACAAATTTATCAACCATATGGAAGGGGAAGCTGAAATCTTACTAGTATGTCCTAGAGAGTTTCTACTAGAGTACTTACATAACTGTAGCACCTGTAGAAAGGGGTAAAAACAGAAATGAATGCAGAGAAATAGAACTGGTCTGATGCTCACAGATGGGGAAGAAAATAGAAATTGTAATTCAGTTGGGATTTTTTTAGCTAAAAATAATGAAATCTTAAAACTATATTAAGATAGCATATACAGTACAAAGAAGGAGTTAGAGGTTACACTAAAGGGACCAACTCAGAGCAAAGATGACCATGCAGTGATGCAATATTCAGGACCTGGGGTGATGCAATATTCAGGCTACAATGGGGCCATTCTACAAGTGAGTTTCCCCATTTCCAGTTCATGATTGTGACAGGGCATAGTACTGAAAATCGAGAGTATGGAAAATTGGTTATGGTCACAACATTTGGAGTTCTTCCAGAGTAGCCTTCAGAGGTTTTAAAATGAGCACAATCATTTCTGTAAGTGCTCATTCATTTTTCATATTCCCAGTCTGTCTTCCATTCTGCATTTAAATGTATTACACTTGCACTTGCACTTTTAATGGATATATAAGATTTTAATGGAATTTCAGTGAACTGCACTTTGTATTTCCCCCAAAAAGGAATGATTCATTAGGAGCTGAGGCCAGGCTCCTCTTTTTGTTCTGCCTAGTGAGAAGACAGCCTGGAGGTATATTGTATTAATTCCTAATATAAATGAAGTTAGATGACTGCAGAGCATAATGGTTATTTATGCTGAATAGGAAAGCAAGCATAGCAAGGAAAATGTGAAATGGAAGGGGACAGAACAGAAAATATGTTTCTGCAAACTAGGGAATGAAATAAGAGGGTAGAAAGTTACAGAAAGATTTCATACAGAAATGCATTCAAACTATAAGCACTATTTTCTTTCAGATATCATAAACAGACTTGAATTTCATATCATATTAATCAGAGTTTTATAAATGCAACAGAAAAAACCTATACAGGCGAATGATCACTAGTAGCTAAGAAATGAAATAAAAGTTTTAGGTACGTTGTTTCATTTGCCAACTCCAGTCACATTCCCTGCAGAAGCTGCCTGAGTGCTGATAACCCTACTTGGAATAAATATATTTGACTTTTTTAAAAAATATATTTTAGAGTGTATTTCTTCAGCTTTTTGGTAGAGCAGACTTAATAAAAGTTGTGTGCATGCCATGGCAGATGAGCATGCAGAACTTTAATTTCAGCTATGTCAATTTTAGGCCCCAAATCTTGTTAAAAACACTATTACATTGGAAAAGCTTGATTGCATTACTGTGTAGTTATCCTTTACATTCTGGAATCCTTTACATTTTGGAATGCATTTGTTAAAGGTGACATCATTTATCTCAATTTTCTAGTTCATCAACATGTGCCAGAACTTTCTTTCACTAACCTCAAATGTTTAACGTAGCATCTTAAAATCCTAATTAAAGATGTATTTTGTGCCAGCAAAGAAATGATAAAGTAATAGCTCTCATGAGCAACCATCAGGAAAGCAGGTAAAAATCTCCATTAAATGATTGCACAGGACATGTATTCAGGAAGGTAAAGAAGCTTTGTCTTCCCTGATACAAGTCCAGATTAGTGGGCCAACAGCATTTGCCTGTGTAAAGGACAACAGAAATAGAGCCCATTGAGTTCACTAATTTTGCTAAGCAATTTAAGTGTCAGTCATCTCACTAAGACTGGGGCTTCTATGCTAAGAATTGATTACCATCAAGGCAACTAAGGGATAACAGATCAAAAAGAGATGGCAGAACTTCAAGTTATTGAACATGTAGTTTGATCTTCAAAGCTGAAAATAGAAAACATCTCCATTTTTAGGTTTGTTAAAATGTAAGAAATAAGGGCAGGACAGTTCAAATGTTTTTACTGCCTGCCACTCAGCCAGATCAAAAATTAGGAGAGCAAAGCATATGGTCTGAACTGTCTAAAGATTCCCACTCAGGGGTGAGAGTTAATCTTTTTTCCTAGGAACATTGGGAAAAATCATTGTGATGCCTGAATAGAAGCTGCTGTTCAAAGAAGGCAGGATTAGCCTGAGGTATGTGGCCAACTCATACAGGTAAAGTAGGCAACACACAAGTCACTCAAATCACTTTGCCAACATAGAATTTACATTACATTTTTGTACCCCTTATTAATACACCCTTTAGGCTATGTCCGAGGCCAAATTTCCTTTCCATCCATAACATGTAATGTCTACAATGTCCCCTAGGAATTACACAGTGTGTGTTGGGGACAGTATCCATACCTGCTCTAAGGATAGGTAGTCATGCTGTTCTTGGCTCAACACCTCTGAAATATTCTATCAATCCTTAAGAAAACATTGCTTGGTTATTGTCAGACAAAGTGACCAAACTACAAGAAAGCTACTGCCATGTGTCACCAAGTTAAATGGAATACATGACTGGCTAAGTCCAAGCAGCCTGGAAGGAATACACAGGATGCAGTGTCCTGCTCCAAAGGTCCGAAATGTTGGAATTGTTTTGGTATTTCATGCTCTTATTACATTATGCTCTTTATCAACTCATTGTCTTCCTCCTTTTTCTTCACACTAAACAACCCCTTTTTTTGCAGAAACAATTAGTTGAGATTGTTGTATCTAATTCTCTGAGAGTCTCAGAGACTTCTCACTGACTTCACTAGGGGTTGGACCAGGCCATATGAATAGATTTGAGACCAGCTCTTTCAGAGGCATTTTTACTTCACAAGGGTTGCTTCTCATTCACAAAATGGAATGATTTGATCCTGTGAATGTGTCATTTCTTTCCAGAGAAATTATTTCATCTGTACTCAAAATAGTTCCAAGAAAGTAATTGTTCTGTGTAACACCCATGATAATTGAACTGTTTGCTGCTGATAACTACACTGGAAAAAAAAAAGCTGAGTTGCAGAATTTCCTCTTTTGTAGAAAATAGTTTGAAGGCTTCTGGATTTTACATCATAATCATGAAACATCTGTCACCCACATGCTTGTGAAAAAGAGTGACTCACTGAAGAAACAATTCTCTTCTACTTATCAAGCACAGACATATGTTTCATAGGTATTATTTTTCCTATTAGAGACTCTTTCTCACACTTAACAATACTCCCAAGCAAATTTTTGCACCTTTTATGCAGTACCAACCCTGCTTTTTACCAGTCTGAAATAAGTGCCTTATACAGTGTATTTGTAGTCAGAGAGAATCACAAAAGAAAAAGCAGTGGATTTATCAGTTAAAAATGGAAGGATATAAATAAATCACAAAGGAGGTACAAATTGTTATTAAAAAACCTGTCAATTAACAGTATTTTCACTGTTAACACAAATAAACTCCCTGCTGCAGAAGTGGTGGCTCCCATTCATTTCACCATACATTCTCAGAAAGTCTGATTATTGTCCTGTTGTGCTCTGCAATAGTCTGAGCCCATTTCTATGGAATGTGCCATTTATTTATTCAGATGAACACGTCTCCTATCAGAAGTCCTAACTATTTCTCAAAAATTCTATTACCTGCTGCTTGACTAAAGACTTCTTGATACATTTATGATGGTGGGTAAAAGTAGTAGGTCATGGACTGCCACCTTTTCACCAGTTCCACAGAGCATCTGAGTCAGAGTGCTGGAGCCACCAGTCTCTACAGCTATTGATCCATCCATCCACTCCCACTGCTGCAGACACTCTACTCTCTTCCTCAGCTGCAGGACAAGGATGCCTTTACAAGAAATCTCAAGTTTATGCAAAAGGTATAAGGAACCTTCCAACCTACCCACCTCAGCACAGGGAATATCTCAAAAGCCCCATTTAAACATAGTGATATGTTCACTTGATTTTAGCACCATTGTCTTTCAGACCCTTTTCAAACAGGTTAATTCTTATTTAACTGTTCCCATTATGCCCTGACTCAGTAACAGATCTGTTACCATTGATACTGACAAGAGTTGAGCCACTCAACTCCACTTTGTCCAAGATGCTATTTTGTCTGTGGGGTTTTCTTTCAGGACCTATACAGACAAACTGTAGCAATACTCATTGTGCATAATATTAATGATTTCTGCAACACCTGAGCCAAAAGTTTGTGAGAGACATACACAGATGTTTGGTTGCCAGCCTGTCCCCGAGTGATTAGGCAAGAATTCATGGACAGAAGGACTATACGGCAGGAGCCATAGTGAATAAAATATGCAGGAGCAGTAGAGAATGAAATAATGCATGAATACATTGGCAGCAGCGATGAAGAATCTTCTTCCACCTGAGGAATACAAATAATAAACACATCTTTTCAGATCAAAAAAGGCTTTAGAGCACTGTTTCAGAGGCAGTGGTCCACTGATCTGGCAGTTCAAGAGGGAAATATTTTCATTGCCCACTGAATTAATCCATACCTTGAATTATTCATCATATCCCAGGAAAACAGGTCTCCATTAAGGAAACATCTGCATGGGGCATAATACTGCCTGCCTGTTCGCCTACATTTGCTTCCCAGAGCTCATGCTGCAAAACGGCTGCTTCTGTTTCTTCTCAGCAACCTTCCATGAAGGCTTTTATTTTTTGGTACACAGATTCCTGAAAGAATGACCTTGAGGGGATGGATGCAATGAAAGAATAATCCCTAAAAAAGGCCAAACCAAACTGTAGGGAGAAAACAGGTCTTTCCAGAGCAAGTTTTACAGCTGTTTAAGTAATTTGAGAGTCAACGATGAATAATACAAACAACAAAACAACTACCTTAAATATTACACAGGAAGGCATTACTACAAAAAGAATGCCATAATGAGAATAAAGCAATCTGTCACTTGAACTCTCTTTAAATTTGTGTTGTCATACACTTCCACAAAATGAGGCATTCCAAATTTGCCAAATGATCCAGGCAGCTCTGCCAATTTCTCAGCATTAATCCTAACATACCTCCCATGAAGTATTAATCTTATCATAGATTACTGCCCAACAGTAATTTGTCTTGTACTTCATTTATATCAGTTAGATTCCTTGAGTGATCTGCTCCACAATGGAGGTTCTTGAGACAAAAACTCTAATAGAATAGCCCTAGGCTTGGGGTTTTATTTTCCTCTGCTTTTTCTTCAGATACTGCTTTAACATAGGAATTAATCCTTACACAACACATCTAATATCCACAGAGCAGTATGTTTTTTCATTTCCAAATGCTTCAGAGACAGATCCTTGTTCTGCAGATGTGTTTATGGGGGTAGCTGTCCCACCCAGTGACCAGCATCAACTGTGTCACCCCGGGGAGCCCAGACATACTTTTAACCAGGCCTTATCCTGCACTTGAAGGCCAGGGAGTCACAATTCTCTCTCCTGTGGATCATTTCCAGAACTACTCACTTTGGTATTCAGCTGACACAGGCAGGCAGGCCGGACATGCCAGGCTGCAGTTGGCCTTTCTTCCTGTCAAGGCCATTGCATTCATTTTGATGGATGTTCTTTGTAAACAGGGTGGAGATCACGCTGCTCTTACTGCAAAGGCAAAAGGATCCAATAATTATTTCAGTTATTCATTACTCTGCTGAGACAAATGTTATGAAGAACAAAACGCAGAATGCTAATCTGGTGTGAGCATTACTCGGGGAATTTAAGCACTATGAAAAGATCTTGTGGAATCAGAAATGCTGCCTGGTAATAATAATAGAAGAAGGGACTTGTTCTCTAATTACCAGACATGAATTTGAGAAATTTTTCTTCCAAGGCACCATGACTTTGCAGTTCATTACATTCTCAATGACTCATATAATGAATATGTCCTTTTAATTGCTCTATGTTGTCTTGACCCTTATATTAAGAGGATCATCCATTCCTTCAAAGATAGTGGTTACCCTTCTGTTTAGAGAGTACTGCCTTAATCTAAGTGGACTTGCTGCATTCAAATTCTAGCAGGTAATGAGAATTCAAGTGAAGAGCTACAGAGACTGGGGGATAATCCAGAGAGGGAGAGAGAATCTTCTCGAAGTACAAAGAGACCTGACAGAAAGAGCAAATGAAAGGAGGATGTACATGAGCACCAAAGGGTTAGACCTTTCAATTTTTCTATTACATTGATATTACAGGTTTAGTATCATATGGTGAGGTCCTCATATAGATACACCTGCAATAAACTGCACTGTGTCTGCTTCCCATGGGAAGGTATTAGAATTTCTAAACTAGACAGCCCTTTACCACTTCTCACTAGAATTATACATGGAATATGCACATGTCAACATATGAAACATCTTACAGAGGCACTAAATCTTAGGAGGGCTTTCAGTATGCTTCAGTATCAGGAACGTGGTATTGCTGACTGAATGCCTTCAAAATAGTAAGCAATAAACACTCGGGTTACACATGTTCCCTAAGACTTTAAAAATTCCACTCCAACTAATTTTCGTAGTTAGATCGACATCAATGTGATTTGAATCGGTTTAAAAGCTGCTGCAAACCACTGATTTATACAGACACTTTGAATTCTCAGTGTAATGGAAAATCATGTATGTACATGTTGAATAGATCAAATTTTATTGATTTAAAAGCCTTAATAGTCTATTTTGACCTTGAATTAATATAGTCAATCAAAATCTGAGATAAAGCCTAAGTTACTATGTCAGCTTACTGCTTTTTGCTGATTTCCTTTAGCAGTGACTCATCTTAAAAATGATGAAAAGGTCAAAACTTCTGACTGCTAAAGAACTTTGAGGAAGCTTCTCACCCTGTTAGTGAAAAAGATGTTAAGAAGTTCAAAGCAAAAGAGAACATGAACTTATGGAAGAGCAGCCACTAGCAAGCCTAAAATCTTGGAGTTAATCATAAAAGCAGAGTAAAGGAAGACTTTTTGTATTTCTGAGAGACCTTTTAAATCTTATCTGTTATTATCCAAGAATAAGAATGTCTAGTCTTTTTGCTTAGCATTACTTTCCCTAAAAAAAAGTCCTTTTCACACAGATGCTGGAGAAGTCTTAGCATATGCATTCACCTCTATGGTTTTGTTTGGTTTTTTCTTTCAAAAACGAAAAGTAGGCAGAAAACTTACTTGTATTTCATCTCATAGCTTCTGAAAACTTTCTAACTTGTTAACACTAAACTAATAAAGTCCTGCTAAAGTTTGAGCTGCCTGAATACAGTTTTTTCTAGGACAGAGGACATAATAGGAGTTTTCCATGTTTCACTGTTAACTCTATCCATTGCATAGAGGCTGAAATAGCAAATTATAAAATGGATTGTCTTACATTATGAAACCTCAAGAGCTGTAATAAAAACCATGAGTACTACACCTAAGAATTGAATTTTCTAATCTTTTACAAGCATAACTATCTAGAGGTATATACAATGTGCACTTAGTGTAACACCAGGACAACGACACAAACACAAAGTTCACCAAGAGTCAAAATTATTTGGTTTTACGCAAAATATGATTTACACAAAATTTTTACTCTCATAGATTAAAAGTATTCAAGCATAGCAATTGATGCTAACATTGATTTATCAAGATTGCAGTAAGAGTGTGTGGAAAGATTTATTTATCTTCTCCCAAATTAGCCAGCAAAGTGTTTTTCCAAAATGCAGTTTTACACAACTCAGCAAACAAACAAAAGAGCAATTTTGCTTGTGATTATATTGTATTTTTTCACTGAATGTTAAGGAATATTAAATTGTCTTCACTAATTTTACTTTTTAATTATGGCACAATATGAATTTACTGGACCTGATTAAAAATTGATTCACCCATTCTTTAGTGAAAGGTCTAGTCCCAAATTCCTAAACAAGAATGGGCTTATTTAAAGTGCTATTTAAAGTTTAAAATGAGAAAGAATAAAGAGTAATTTTGTATAGTTTTAAATTTTCAACTAGTTCTTAATATTTTTTGTGTGATATATGAATACAGGTAAAAGAGAATGTTCTTTCACTAAGAATCCTGATTATGTAACATTTTCATTTTGGTTCTGAGGCTACATGTTTCATGAAGAAATTAGCATGGTACAGCCAACACAGTCTTTCTTCAAGTATTAGTGGTTTCAGGCTGGGCTTCCAAGGAAAACAGAAAACATCTATATGGAGTTTATTTCTGGTTATGTATGTCACTACTGAAACACAGTGGTCACATAGAGGAAATCCTTATTACAAGAAGCAGATATCAACAGACTTGCAAAGTGTGGCTCTGGTGGGAGAAATCAAAGCATAACATAGCAACCACTGCTGTCAAAGTATTTTGAGATAGAGACAGATATAGGTATTCAATTAATTAATTAATTAATTAATTTTCTACCAACACTGATTTACAAACTGTGGAAGCAAGGAACAAGAAGAATGATGATTCCTATCTGCAAGTAGTCTACACTGTGTGTAGACTGTACAAATATTAACATTGTGCTATGTACAAAACTTAAACAAAAAAAAAGGTGTTCACTTTGGTCAAAAGAAAAACCTGTATTTTACCCTCACTGAAAAGAGGCACTAGCAGCTACACATAAAAAGTCAATTTAGTAATGTACAGAAATAACTCAAAAACTCCTCACAGTGGGAAACACTAGATCCTTTTATTAAGGTAACTTGTGCAGTAAAATAGAGGAGCAGGGTACAAAGTATAAAGACAGAATGACAGATACCAAAACTCCTCCTTGGGATAAGCAAAGCCTATGAGGTTGGGGGCACAGGTTCCTATAATTGGTTCATCCACAGCTGTTTCCTCAAAACCTCTCAAAGACGCTGGAGAGCTCTGCAAAACTCTGTGTCAGAATTTGTGCCATGGATTGGGTTCCAGGTGACAACAATGACAGTCGTATTTCTGCCTTAATACCATAAAAGGCTGGGGCAGAAAGTCAGCTGAAGCAGAAGCTACAAATGAACCAAGCAATCTTTAGTTCTCTGCTTTTCCTCAGAGGTTTGCCCCCGACAGTGAGAACTGTGCAGGAGTTGCTCCCTTTTCAAAGCCCTGTTCACTCCAAATCACAATTCATACATGTTTCTNGTGTATCACTCCAATGAGGCTGAGCTTTCCGAACAAAATACCTTGGATATTTTTGAAATTCTTCTCTCAAGAGATATTAATTTCTCCTTGAAGTACACAGAGATTTCATGTCACTGCTTTCCTGCCCATGTAGGAGCCAGAATACCACATTTATGCTACACCTTGGCAAACAGCTGACACTGACATCAGGACAAGACATTCATGCAAAAAAACCTCCAGGGAAAACAGTATAACACTATGTTTTGAAAAATATTGTGCTATATTATTTCTCCTGCTTCCAAGCACCAAAAGCTCTTTACTTTCATTAAATAAATTTTACTATCCATGAAAGCAGAAGAAATATATGTATGTATATTTAGGGAGTTATGATCAATTTTGCCTGTAGATGGTATGATAATCTAATTGAGTAGATGTAAAATAAAATTTGAAATTTATATGCATTATATTTCAATATCCACAACACAACACTGAATGTTCAAGAAATTGTCATAAATCTCAGCCTTTAAAATTTTGGATATCGAGTTGTAGTTTCTGTTCATAATTCAGGGTTCCTTCTGTTCTGTGAAGTACATTTAACAGGCAGACAATTTGGTTTTTGCTTTCTTGGCCACATAAATTGCAGGAGATAGGTGTTTTTGAGAGATTAGTTCTATTCATAATCACTACCCAACCTTCTGATATGTGCACTCTCGTAAGTGGCATATAAACACATGGATAGGCACCAGGATGCTTCCTGCTGTGGTGAATTTTGTCTGTTCACTTTGGATGGTGGATTTATATCAAGTCTAATAAGTAACCAACACTTTTACATCTGTGAGCACTAACTTTTTTTAATTTAGGCTTTTGGAGGAACCAACCATTCAAGATTCATTAGAGCTCCCAAAACACTTTTTGAAAACATGTTGTTTAATTTATGTGGACTTCAGAGTATCTGTTAGTAATTGGATTTCTCTATCTGCATGTCTGGTAAATTCTCCTGACTGCAATTTGCAAATGGTCCATCTACAAAGGAGTTTCTACCAAAACCTCTACAATATATGCCTCTTTGGTGACTGTGGAGCAGTGATGTGGGAGTTAACTATCCAGCCAGGGGTCATGTGTACATCTATACCTGTATGCATATATATACACAGATTCACACACATACATACATATTTTTTATATCTATACACACACACATATACATATATACACATAGATTTTGTAGATCACTGGCCAGCAGAGTGAAATTTGGAAATGGGAAGGAATCAATGTGAACATCGATCTGTGAATCCATCACAGTTTTTTTATTACTCTTAGATTTTTTTTTTTTGAGAAAGTTTCCAAAACCACAATGTACTCACTTGACATTCATTGGGGTTTAGGGGATTAAGTCCATCAAACTTCATGGAAAAATCCCTCTGCCAGGATTCATACAAGGCTGCTCTTCTAAAGAAATCCCAGTGGGGAACTTAATAATGTCTTGGCCAAGGGGTAAATCTATTCAAAGTTCCACAGCAGCTCATGCATACCAATGGGACTAAAGCATGATATAGGGTCTGGTTTTCAGTGAACACTAGAGACAGCTCCACAAATTTAAAAATATAATGAAATCAGCTTTTCATATACCTTGGCATACTTTTTTTGTATAGTTAGCTAATGAAAAACAATCACGATAACAACCTGCACATTTATTAATTATACATTCCAGAGAAAAAAATTATTTTAATACTACGCCAATTGAAACCCAGTTAGGATTTGAAATCTTAAGAGATATAATGATATACTGGAACAATCTTGATTACAGGGTTAATTAGAGAGCAAGTAGTTTGTTTTTTAAGTAAAAAATTAATAATTCATGCAACTTAATTGTTAGATTGTGACATATTTGCCTGCTATATGCATTTAAAAATTATAAAACTGTGCTTTACAGCTATTTCAAGTATTCATTTTACTTAAAATACATGTCAAAGGGTGGCTGTTAAAGCAGCTGTCAAAAATCTAATTCAAATGAAAATACTGCTCATTTAAAACAAAAAAGACCCACAATCCTAATAAATTTGAGTTGCCAAGGCTTCTATTTCTTGCTTTGTCATGGAAAGCCACAAAGAATTCTCTTGAGTTAACAGTCTGAATAAACCAGGACCATAAGCAGTGAAGAAATTCAGAGAGGTCAGTACTCTTAATAAAGGTAAAGGCTCCAGACAGGAGCTCAGGAGCTTTCCTTCAGATTTAATTCTATATGTCCTTTTCTTCATGCACATATGAATAAGTGGGAAAATTATTTCTGTTAGCTAAATATCCCATTTAAGCAGAAATGCAATCATCATGGTAGGTAAATACTGTGTCCACACTCTCTAACTCAGTTTTCTCAGTACTATTTAGATGTGCTCGGTGCTTAAACCTGAGAGAAGGAAAGTTTGTTTGTAATCTACAAACCATATCAACTTATTTGCCCCTATTTGTCTGGTTTTAATTTCCCAAGAAAATAAATTAATTTCTCAATTTAAGCTTATGACAAAGAGCACTCCCTTTCAGAACACCCTTTCCCTTGGTCTCTCATTTCACTTATACCAGTCATGGCAGTTGTTATGTGGAAAGAATTTTTGATAAGGGCCTCTCTGGGCTCCATGGGTGAACTCCATATGACTCTAACACTGCCTGCTGAGTTTATAGTACATACCAAGACAAAAACTGTGCATTGAAATTACCAAGGAGCACCACAGTCTCTTTTGAATGAGAAAGCAGATATGCTGACAATCCATACCCAGCAGCATCATAATCAGGATCATGTTGTCATGTTGGACATATTACATCCCATACTGTCTAAATATCATCAGCACTAGAAACAATGCAAAATTTATATATATCTACTGAGAAGCAGTTAATGGAACTTCCCACAGGAATCATAGAATAATTTGGGTGGGAAAGACCTCTGAAGGTCACCTACTCCAACCCCCCTGCAAAGAGGGGTTCTTAACCAGATCAGGTTGCTCAGAGCTCCATCCAACCTGACCTTCAGTGTTTCCAGGGATAGGGAAACACCTCCACCTCTCTGGTCATCCTGTTCCAATGTTTTGCCATCTTCGTTATTAAGATTTTTTTTCTTTATATCAGTATAGGACAACAGAAAAAGCACACAAATGGAAATGTAAAGAAAAATCTAGTTAAACATAAGGGAGTGCCTTACTGTAAAACTGATCAAATATCAGAAGCAACCATAGAACAGGCTGCCCAGAGAGGCTGTGGCTTCTCTGTCATTGGTGATGTTCCCAACCCAACAGGACACAGTCTTGGGCAACCTGCTTAATCGATTCTGCTTTGAGCAGGGATTTCGACAAGATAATCTCCAGGGGTCCCTGCCAAACTCAGCCCTCTTGGATTCTATGGTCCTAAGTCTTTTTCTCAGCTTTGTAACTCCAGCCAGCCTTTTGACTCTCATATTTCCTTGGAGCATAAATAATTAGGGATCCAGTTCAGTTTAAGTTTACATTTTATCTTCAAAATTACAGAATTTGCCTTGCTGTTCATACCCTATATTTTCTAAAATGCTTAATGTCTTTGTTAAAGTCAAGCAATATTGCATTTGTCACACTGCCATGCACTAAGTATTTTAAATCGGTGATGTTCACTGCAGAAAGTGCTAAGATGACTACTTTTTCTGGACTGGAACAGAAAAGAAAAGCACATATTTGCAAGATAAAAAACATGTTAATAGAGGCCTGTTTATGACAACACATAGTATAAACTGATGATTAAACAAGCTTGCACATACGGTAAATGAAAATTATGCACAAAATCAAAATTCATGCCTGTATCTGTAAAGATAAATTGAGCACTGTGTAAGTCTAGGGATGTTTTTCTTTTCTTTTGGAAAATGTCTACTTCACTTTGAATGATAACATAATGTAACTAAAAACAGCACTAAAAGCAAGAAAGATCAAGGAAAGCAGGAACAAACTTTATACAGCAGTCAAAAAACCATGACTAAAAGCTTCCTCTTCCCTCCCACCACTACCATTTAAATTCAGTTAGGACAAGGTGTAGTTTTACATCATGTAATACTGTTATGCATGAAGAATCTCTCCCCTTTTTTGTTTAAACAAACACTGAACGTGATTCTGAACACTGCCCTTTGCTAGTGAAGTCCAGAAGTCATAAGAGCAAATAGGAGATATATGCCAATATTCTTTATGTTGGGATCAGTAACATTTTATAGAGACTTGAATCGTAAGTATTCTCAAATCCTATTTGGTTACCAGTTCTGGACTGTGACAATGAAGAGAAAAACACTTATAAGCATAAAACCCAACAGCTTGGACATGCTGTATGAAAGAAATGAGTCAAATGATGGCCCAACCTACCCAATGCTTGGGAAACTTGAACATTAATGCAAGAAGTGTGGGGAAGAAACAAGAAAAGATGAAGAGAAATACTTAAAAATAAACATTTAAAGACTAGCAGTAGAGAACCATAGTATATTAGACATGTTACTGCAATGGAAAAGGCCACCATGTTCATGCATGACACTTGAGATCCAAATTTGGGAAATTATCCTTGCTGAAAGTCTGGAAATGTGTTAGTGTCTATTGCAGATGACTAAATCATGACAATTTTGTGAAAGAACTTTTGTGAACAAATACCACAACTACCAAGGTACAATAGAAGGTAATAATTTACATTACCCAGAAAACCTTTAAAACAGAATGAATACAGTACAGCATGGATTAATCTGTAAATCAGGGTGCTGATAAATCTTAGAGATGCACATGCATATGCACATGCACATACATACAGGAGACAGAAAAAAGCAATCTGTGCAAAGACTGTTGTATATTTAATCAACAGAAAGGAAGAGAAACAGCTTGGATGAAAATGGCTGTGGTATGGAAAGAGTTAATGAAACTTGGGAAAGAAAGGGGGCTGGGTAGCAGAATAGGAACAGATAAGACTTCAAAAAAGAAGTTCAATAGATTCAGCAAATCCTTCGGGAAAGCAAGTAATGTGGGAATTTAAATTGGAAAACAAAAAAATTACAAGGAGTGGCAGTTCCACAAAAATTACCTATCCCAATATAGAAGTTGAAAATAACTACATCAGAAGCTCTTCTCCAGTGCCAAGCCAAAGCAGGAAGCACAGAGAAAGTGGATATAGGTCAATTATCATAAAAAAATAGTAGGAGTATGTAAAAGAAAATTAGAAATGTCACAGCATAAGATGGAAAGAAGCCAGCAAAGAATTCAAAGACAAAAAGAAATCATTGCAGATGTTAGGAGTAAGAGAATTATGTGGCAGTCTCGTACTGACTGGAGAAGGAGAGCTATCAGAATGCCAGGATAGCTCACATGCTGAATTATATTCTTGCTTTAAAATGTTAACTGCAAGCAGGTGGCTAGAACGATTAAAGCCAGAGAAAAGAGTTTGAAATAAAGAAAAACTGATTAAAACAAGCTACTCACACTGCCTGATTAACTCATTGAACTAGCTGTAACACATTAGACGTATTAAAACTCATTAGGTATCTGTGAGGAACTGGAAAGCCAAAAATGAAATCTGCAGTATCTGTCATTAAATGAGAATATAGGAACCATAAACCACAGGCTGAATTAATTAAATTTTTCTTCACCCCCAGACTGATCACAAATAACAAGGAAACTGAAAAATATGGTCATGCCCAAGAGCTGGTATGTATTGGCCCAGGACAAAAAACGTCAAAGTAATTTTCTAATTTTCTTCTCTGACATGGCAACAGGTCATTTCAATGAGGAAAAAATATTGTGCATATCAATTTTTGTAGAGCTTTTGAGACAACATATTCTATTAGGTGAAACAGGAAAGTACAATCATCAGAAAAGTAATGAAGAATAGGTACAAAACATTTTTGGGATAACTGGGCTTATGGAATTATTAATAGTGGTTTACTATGAAATGGTAAAAGTTACTCACCAAAGTTACAGAGGTTGATTCAGAGGTGTGTTCTATTCATTATTAACCTAAAGAAAGGAAGAGAGAGTACATTTATTGAATATGCACCTCCCAGCAGAATAAGAAAGGCCCTATGTACATTGGGGGAAAGGTCTAGAAATCACAGCAGTCTTGACGAACTGAAAAAACAATAATAATCTGACACTAAATTGTTAAAGATTAAAACCAGATTTAAATTCCTTCCTAAGTGAAGCACAAGGCAGGAATATCACACCATTACAAACATATAAGAAAATTAATGTTATAAATGTTTGTGCCCATTTAGTAAATATATATAACATAAAACCAAAGAAACCACAGTGCATATGCACAAAAGCATACATACACACAATAAATAATGTGAAAAATCCTTGTCACAATGGTTCTGTAGTCACTGTCAGCAAGGCTTCAGCAAGACTAGTATTGCCTCTGTGAAACAAATGAAGCTGTCAACTGTGCTTTAGCAAAGATGTGGACAAACTGAGGTAGATAATCAGAGATTTAGGAAGCATAACAAAAGAAAGAGCAAGAGCAGGGAATGCTTCAATTTGATAGTTACAGTAGATAAGTAAAAAACTAAAGGGCTTAAACTACACTAACACACCAGTTTAGAGACTCAGAAAAATCTCTGGTAGTAATGAAGAAAAAGTGAAATTAATTGCCTGGGATAGCCATGGCATAGTTATCACTGGAGGATTTTATAAACGGTTATACAAACATTTGTCAGGAAGTACACAGCTGTAATTTATTCTGCCTTGAGGGTGTCCCAGATTTCTTCTTCCAAGATTCTGCCATCCAGAATAGTCATTAATTTAACAGATAAGGTACCCACACAAAATAAAGGTGTTCTGGTATCAAGTTTCTGCTCTTACCTAGACAAATAAATATTTAACAAGTGCTTTGGCCGCTGACTTGCATGCTGATCATCTGCATCTGACATAGATGCTCCAACTCCTGCACTGGGAATCTCACGTTTTCTCTCATTTGTTTACCTACAGGAAACTTCTGCACCTAAAAGACAAGAGACTGACATGAATTTTGTGCATATTCTTTTAGTTAATGAATTTTTCCACAGTAAAAACTATTTAGGCTGTGATTCTTTCCTACTTGACTTTATGCAGCTTCCTGCATTCATTTGAATATCTTGGGATGGGGCAAACAGTTCAGTTGGTATGTCCAAACTTTAGCCAATTTTTGTGGACTTGACACAGTAACTTTGATATAGCTACACATAAGGTGGGACGAATCCTCAAATTCAAAAACTGCTTACTTACATTACCTTGCAAAATTAAGAGCATCATAGTCTGACCTTTAACATTTTTATCTTCCATTCCAGCTCTCATCCAACAGAGATGATAGCTTGACACCTTAAAGTTATTTTATGCATAATCTGATTGTATTAACTATTTTTAGCTGTCTTTTTTAAGTGAAGTGTGTGAGTAAGCATATTTTGCCAAACTGCAAATTTCAGCAATGCTTTTAAAAGCGTAAGCTCCTTTGAGGTTTAATTCCGTTTTTTCCCAAGTAGTATGATTTCAATCCAAACTCCAAAGTATCATAATTTCACTTTGTGTTCTCAAGGCAACAAAGCAGATTAAAAAAATAAAAACCTTAACCCCCAAACCCCTCATTACTTCAAACTTAACAAGCCTCTTTTATTATTAATGTGATGTAAAATTTTTCCCTGATCACCACATTCTGAGCGTACCTAGCCATGACATTCCACCCTTTAGCTACAAACACATGGCTTTGAATGGAAATAGCTTAGAGGCTTCCATTAGTTTAAATTCTCTGGGAATGACGGCATTGCAAGCTTTGTAATCTTTGCTGCATGCAGGCCAGGCCTTGCTGTTCTGCAGAAATAGCTGGGCTGGATCCTGCAGATGAACTCCTGAGCCCAAATGCTGCAGCTCCCAGGACAGGCTGCTCCTCCTCCCTGCTGCAAAGCGAATGCCATGGACAGGCTTGGAGAAGGACAGCATATGGAGGCTGATAGAGGGAGGAGAATGGGATTATTCCAAAGTGATGAGGAAAGGCAAATCCAGAACATAACATGACTGATGCTAACTAAACCACTAAAATGTAATCACTGCCTGGGTGGGAGGTTTAGTAAGGAACGATGAAGGGAACAACTTGTGGCAGTGCCATATCAGTGGTAGTAAGGGAACATCAATTATCAATCCACTGAAAATCCTGTACTATAGAATTTTACTATAGTAATTCTACATGAGAAAATCATCGAGTGAATACAGAGAGAAGTTGGCTAATTCTTTAAAACTGATTTTTTAAAGGAGAATTTAGACAGATTCAAATACAAAAACAAACATAATTTTATCTTGAGGTTCTCTGTTTGGCAGTCTAGGCCAGAAAATTGATGGGAGTCTTGCAAGAATGGTTCTGCAGTTCAATCAGTCCTGAGATAAACTTCTAAATACAGATAATACAGAGGGCAATCTTCCCTGAAAATATTAAACAAAGTAAAATTCCTTTATTCCACAGAACTATAAACATTAGTAAAAGTGGAAATATATAAAGATTTTACAGGACGATATTTTCATATTTCAAATTGTGATGAAAACAATCATAGAGGTATTTTTCAAAGTAACTCCTTACTGATTAATCTTACAAATATGCTGTCATCCATATATGGTGTAAATAGCTACAGCCAGCAGAAAGAATGCTATTTCACAATACATGTAACTCAAAGTAGCATCTTAATTAATTTTGTATCTCCTTTCACCATATATATGATCAGATTTTTAAATTATATGCTTTGTGTTTTTATCTAAAATTTGGTAATGGTAAATCATATAATATAGAAAACATATAATTTATGCAGGCATGCAACGCAGAGACAATTAGAAGCACCCTAGTTTGATTTCACATAGCAGAATTTTGCCTCCCTAGGCAGTGATTGCTTTTTAGTGGTTTCATTAGCATCAGTCTTAAGAGTTCATTATGATTTTTTAGATTATTCTTTTTAAAATAAATTTCCCTTAAGCAGAAATACTTTTTTATTACTCTTCCACATCTCTGGGTTCTTAAACATTTTATTCTTCCTTGTTTATACTATATTTTACCTCCAGAAGTATTTTTACTGGCACAATTCACTGCTTTGCCTGATCAGTGACATAAACCATGCTATGCCCTGTGAACAGGACACAGTCAGAGGCAACAGCCACTGGGGCAATTACGATGTTCTACAGCAGCACTGTGACAGTGCAGATGTTCTCCAGGCTCTGGCCTTATGCCACTGAGCATCTTACTGTGGAAATACAGTCAAATGTCGTAATTCCAGCTTGCTTCTGCTCAGTTGTCTTTTATCCCTGCACACAGAGCACCTGTGGAGGGGCACAGAAGCCAAACCAGGCTGGTAGGAGCAGTCTGTGCTCGCTGGCCTTCCACGGGAGGTAGCACCAGACACTGAAATTCCTCATGGTGTTTTCTAGCCCAGGTAAACAATACTGTGTTTCTAATAGAAATGCTACTCCAGCAGTATGTGAAGTTATAAATGAAAGAATCTGAATATATCCTACAACATTAACACAAAGAGAAAGGTTTCATTTGCTGTAATGACACACCTCTGATCAGCATTTTAACATCTCACAACTGTGAATTCCTTTACATAAAAAGGCATCGTTTCAAGCAAACGTGTGCAGAAAACTCTTCAATTCATGTTACTGTCTGGAAAAATACTGCTTTAGATAAACCCTTCATCTTCCTGGATATTCTTTATAACATTATTGTTTAATTAGCTCAGATGTGAACATTAGAGAAAGGACTAATTAATTAGAAAGCCTTTTGTGCTAGACACCTGATGTCTAGAAAAATTAGAATTTTTTCTTTAGACATTCTGGGAACTGATGAAAGAAGTAATTTGAATTAGCTGAAGATAGTTCACATTAGTGGATAATTAATTTTCTTCATATTTTGTCCTAGATTTCATTAGATAACAGTTGTAAACATGTCTGTGCTAGTGAAAGAATGTCAGAGTTCAGTTTAGATTATGACTCCTCAGGAAAGAAAGAATGCAACAGCAGCATAATCATCAAGCAAAACCAGAAAGAAGAAACGCATTGAGAATTCAAAGCAGTATTTTGTACCTGTTTAAATAATTTCTATTGGAAATTAAGGGAATATGACCCTCATCTCTGAAGATAATCCAAGACCTATGGGACTTTCAAATAGCAAAGGCAATATTCTGGTAATTTAACCTGATAGCTAACCTGATAATGAAGTAACAGGAGCAATAGTCTTAAAACACAGGATAGCACAATACATAATCTTTATGTGTTTTTACTTTCAGTGTTTAGTGTAAGAATTTATAATACCAACTTATTTCTTTACATGAGGGGGATTTTTTTACATTTTCTTATTTACGTGCAGAGAGTAAAATTTTGTCTTAGAAAAATTACATAATATTGCACAGAAATTTGTAATAAACATGCTTAATTTTTATCTTGAAGACAGGCACTATGAGAGATAAGTTCTGATTGAGACAAAAACTGAAAATGGGGTTGCCATGACACATCTTGTGGGAAAAATGTGATTAACAGGTATCCTACCCAAGCATTAAATCAGCAAGTGATAGTTGGGATGTAGCACTACTGATAATTCAGATTTAATTCCACATTGTCTGGCTGCTGACAAGACTATCAGCAGTGCTTGCCCTCACTTAGTTGCTATCCTCAGAAATAACATTAATGCACAAATTAGACAGATGAAACCTTGCACTGTGCAAGTTTGTTTAACTGATCATCTTGTGTGGAGATGGGGATAAAGGACTGTCGGAGTCCAGGAAGCCTGAAAGCTTCTCCTGCTCCTCTGGTGGTTTCTTTATATCCCCAGAGATCCTCAAAAGTGGCCTAGCCAGCGACCTAGGCTTTTGGAGAAGCTCCCTCCACTTTTGGGAGAACCTGAATGCACCAGAGAGGTGAAGAGATTTTTGTTTAGTGAACCACAGAGAGTTTAGTTGTAGTTTTAGGATCTTGCTCTATGTATTATATAGAGACAAAGATGGAGATTTTTTGGGTGTCGGCCTCTTCCTCTTTCTTCTTCTTTCTTCTTCTTTCTTCTTTCTTCTTCTTTCTTCTTCTTTCTTCTTCTTTCTTCTTCTTTCTTCTTCTTTCTTCTTCTTTCTTCTTCTTTCTTCTTCTTTCTTCTTCTTTCTTCTCCTCATTCTCTTCCTCTTTTCTCTGACACCAGTTCCTGTGGTGTGGTGGTCAGTGGAAAAAAGTTAGTATTGAAAAGACATATCAATAAGATGAGGGTTTACTGGTGTTGGAAACAAAATAAGATACATATTGTTTCTTGTTGTTAGTAAGATGTAAAAGGTAGCTGCTGGTTAGCAGCCATTGCTTTTCTGCCCTGGTGTCCTTGGAGGATGCTGCCTCTGCCTCTGAGGTCTTGATAAGAAAAATAAACAACTCCTGAAACAGCAAAGAAGATGTCTCGCTTCATTCTTTTCAACATGAAGAACAGAAGGAAGAGAATCTCAAGGGCAGAGGACAGGGACAGGAGCCAAGGGTGGGGGCCCTTGGCCTCTGACAAAGGACGAAGGAGGAGTTGCATTTTTGCTTACACCAATGAGGAGGTAGAGCATGAAGTGGCAAAGCATTTACTGACCAATCATTGTATAAAACTAAGTGCTGTAAAACTTTCTTGGCATAAATATAAAGGATTTGTATTCACTTGAGCTCAGAGGATCCAGTTAAAATCACCAGAATATACTTAGGCTTATATTCAAAGACTTTCTGACTCCAGATGATTTTTATGGATGCCTTGGGTCTCCACATCCTGAAGAAGTGATTTTTACAGATTACCTTGTCTCACACCAGCAATTCAAACAAACATGATTGCTAGTGTTTTTAAATACCTGTTAAGATTCAGTACAGTATTGACTAGACTCAATTTCAGATCTGGAATTCTGTTCCTTGTTGGGTTGAAAGAATTGTGTTCAAAATGTCTCAGACATCTACTACATATGAAAACCCCCAAAGCTGCAAAAGAGAACTTGCTTAAAAGCAGCTCGTTCATTAACAATTGCTTTAGAAAAGCAGCCTTTTTCTACCAGAAAAGAAAAAAAATAATACTTACCCAAAGAAAGATAAGCAAGAAGATTTACTTTAAATGAAGAGTATTCTTACAAACCTGAAGGACAGGGGAAGTTCTACAGATTCCTGCATATATATGGAAATTATTTTAAAAGAACTAAGGATAATTATGCCAACATGTGAACAGCTAGTGTAGCTTTCTGTGCCTACACAACATCTGTCTCAGGCACTGAAATAACCATATTGAAAACAACAGAATCCATCTGCCTTCAGAAATAAAATCCAACCCAAACTATTTACAATGCTGTCTACTCTATCTCATCAAACTCAAATAAAAATGTTATTTTAACTTAATTGATCTTCATTTCACTGTGGTTTCAGTAAAACTGTGCAGGTTTTAGATTATAATAAAATCAACCACTTAGCTGATAACAATGACATTACAGTTTTCTCAGCACACCCTATAAAAAAGAAGATAGAAAAGGTAATCAGGGTAATTTATTGGAAAACCGATTTTAGTGAAAACAGAGATACTTTTTAAATGCTAACATAATTTATTATGCCAAGTAAGGTTTGGAATTAGTAACACGACACTACTTCCAATGAAAACTGGTATAAGAATTTCACAGCCTTTATTAAGTCATCTTAAAGCCACAGGAGAAGGACAGAAGATGGACTACATCACAAGATTAAATCAGATATAAATGCAGCCTTGCAGTTTGCAAGGAGACACTGGAAGAGACTGGGCTGCAAAGCCACACTCTTGCTGTGAATCATTTTGAGCTGGGCTAGGGGAGACTAAATCTCTCACTCCATCATGAACTTTTTGGCACAACTCTTGGATCTTAGAACTTACACAAATCTCCCCACACTTCAGCCAGTCATAGTATGCCAACAAAAAGGAGAAAGTTCTCAGATTTGTATGCTTGTTTCAATGATGCTTCTGTGATTGAAACATGATATAAAATGGTTTAGTTTTTCTTGAGCAGAACCTTAAGAAGGGCAGTACAAATTCTTTTGTGGGGAAGGACAAATTCTTCAGAATTAAATTAATCCTCTTATTTAAATGTCTTGCAAATATTTAAGAAAAATACATTGTCGTTTTGGGGAGAGGATAGAAAATGTGATAATAGCAAATGTATTTTTCATTCTGCAGTTCATTTTTCATTTCTTTTGGCAGACAACAGTTTCTGCCTAATTGGGTTCAAGATAATTAACAACAACTCTACTAGATTTGAAGGGTAAGCCTCTAACAGATGCAGGGCCACAACTACACACATACATACATACATATATATATATATATATAATGTGCAAATCATTTTATCTGTCTCTATATACATAACTTTTTAAAATTATTTTGATTTTAAAAAGGACATTTGGCCTGGAAAAAACAACACATTCAAATTGTCAATGTTCTTGATCACATTTTTCAGAACACATAAACTTTTCACATCAAAATAAATATGTTTAGATGAAATATATTTTGTATATATTCTTTTATTTTTAACCAGCTGTGCATTTGTCATAAGTGGCTTTGGCATTAGTTATTCTTCCTTTTTTATTCATACTGCCTTTATTTGGCATATTTGTCAATTATTACTTGAGATATTTTTTCAGCTTCCAGAGTATTTTGTTCACATCATTCCATGAAATGCAAATTATTTTTATGGCTTTGTCTTTGCATCAGTATAGATTTCTCATACATACTTATTTTCATTGATACAAGAAGCTGTTTTTTACTAAGAGATGAAGACTTTTCGTGATGATTCTAATTATCCATCCATCATTCTTTGGTAGGCCATAACCATTTTTAAATCTTCTTCATGATGTGATTTCATTTTTCTCTCTTGATAAGCACTGGTGTTGAGATCCAATTGAGAGTGAAAATCCCATATAGTTAATTGCAATGAGTTACTTATGACCAAATTTTGGATTTCATCATAAGCAATGAGAAAATGAACTGCATTTCAGCTGGGACTTCCAGACAGATTCAAAGGCATTAGATACTCAAATATTACTCAGTTTTATCACTCTCTTGTCACCACCGTGTCTTATCCCTCTCTGTACTTTGAGCCTCACCGAGATCATATTCAGATGATCTGTAAAGCCTTGCAGAATTTCCAGTCAGTCATGAGAGGCTCGAGGCAGTGTCACACCCACACTGCAGCACTGTGCCTCTCATTGACAGGGCTCGCACGACTCCGCAGCTTCTGCCCATCCCACCCGGAGCTGGAGCTGCCCAGCAGGATGGGCTCCAACACTGGCAGCTTGGGAGGCACCACAGCAGGCAAGACTTCACCTCTCAAAACTACCAGCAAATTCACCAGGCAGATAAAACTGACTGCAAATCATCCCTGAGTTTCCTTAGCGTGCTTACTGAATGATCTCCCCCGTGGTTGTTAGGCAGCGCATTGATTAATGAGCGAGCACCTTGTGCTTCAGAGATGTCAGACCTGCACTGCACAGCTCTGAAACTGCAGCCCAGTTGCTATGGCTACAAGAAGCTCCCATAGGATGGCTGCATTTAGCTGGCACATCCTAAACACCCAGAATACTAATGAAATGGAAGAATCCATCTATCTGTACTGCAATTTAAAGGTGTGTTTTACAAATAAAAAAGGTGTGTTTAAAATACTTGTACTTAGTCAACTGCAAATACAATTATTTTATTTCTCAATTACAAAAATAAAAAACCAACAACCCTATTGTTTTTGCAGAAACCTTCCTCTCTCCTTGCCCCATAATTAGATGTCATTTTTTATGCATTTTTTTTAAACAGAATTTAAATAATGTAGCTTAACAAAAATACTATTCTTTTTCCTAAAATTGCAATTAAGCAAACAAAGGTAATAAGGATTTAACATTAACTATATGCCAATTTCCTGTGGGGTCAGAAAATACAAAACTGGATTTAAACTGATTTTTCCTCTTTTGGCTGAACCATCACTGGCCTCTGCAATACAGTTTACAGAATCTCATGTTGCTGAAATTGTGACAGCCACTTAATTATCTAACAAAAAATGTCTTCCACTGGGATTTATTTCTGATCCTAGCCCATAAATGAGGCACTGCTGGTGCATACACTGCTTCCACAGATGTAATGCACAACTAATTGAATCCTGCTCCATTTTTGTGATATGGCACATTAAATAATTCTTGTAATAGGTACCCTTTCTGTTAAAGGACCCCTTAAGTTCACACAACATCCATAGAAAGGTGAGATTCCTGAACACTGGAATGATGAAACCACCTTACCAGTAAGTCCAAAAAGTCTGCAAGACTTATATTAAATTATGGAAGTGGTCAAGTACCCATTTCCATGTCAGATTTTTTTTGTTGTGTATTTCCAGACATATCTCTTTTACTTGGTTTTCACATGTGCAGAAATCATTTCCCACAGCTCATGTATCAAGTCTGCAGTGGAAAACATGATCTGAAAACATAATTTTAACTATATACAATTTTAAATACCTCCTGTTCACATATCAATTTTAAATACCTCCTGATCACTGGAAGAGAAGCTTCCATCACTTTCCATTCACTTACCATTGGATCAGATTTTCAACTACTGGATCTCAACACATCCATTACTTCTTAGTTATGCATGGGAAAAAACAAGGGTCCCTGCATCAAAACAGAGCAATTTTTGATGGCAAGATGAATCCTAGTCTCTTGTGAGTTTTTTAAAACAACACATGCATAAGGGAGATTTCAGGAAGCTTATGCAACATCTTGAATAACCTCCATCTGTGTTTACAGTTTGTATTGATTAATATATAGCAATAGAAACCATGCACTGAGTAAAGAGAGGTATCTGGAGAAGGCAGGAGTTACATTTTGAAGTATTTTCTACTCTGTTTTCATCAAGAGTTAAATGAATTTATTATACTGAATTGCTGAGGCAAGCAGAAAAATACAGAGCAGGGAAAATGGTGACCTGTAAATAATCTATTGTATAGACAGCTTCTGAAGAAAGAGGCTTTACAGTTTGGTATTTGTCAAATTCCACAGAGATTATTAAAGTGCATAATCCTAAAATCTTTTAGCGACTAACAAAGCAGAGTGTTCATGATTTTTAATATCACCCAGAAATCCTACAAATACTGTGTGGAGGGTATATTTTAAATAGCAAATAATGCTTAAACTTGGCCAAAGACATCAATGAAGGTGTATAGCAAGACAAGCACTGGTCAGTGGACTCTGTCTTGAGCTATAGGACAGGTGTGGTGAGGTGGAAGGATGGACATGTAGAAGGTGAAGAAAACTTCCTGCACATATGCAGGATCTTCTGAATGTGTCTATGTTTAAGAATTTTTCACAGCCTGACTCCACAGAGCTCAGCAAGGGAATGGAATATTTGGGTTTGCTGATAAATAAAAGCTCTCTTGGCTTTTCTTACCAAGGTGCATGTATAGTGAAACTAATGGAAGCCTTCCTCTAAATTCAGTGAAGAACAGAGGCCTGTTTTAAAGCTAATAATTTTTTTAGAACCTGTCCATTTTAACAAAACATTTGTATTCCTTTTTTTTAAATCCAAGCTGATGAGTGCTGTGAAACAACAATCTAATCACACAGTTTCTGGTGCAGTAACAGCTGCTACGGTATTTTCCCAGTAGCACTGTAGATGCCTCTACATTTTAACCGTTCTGAGGACCTTGGTGACAAACTTCAAGGTGAAAAGTGATGGGTGAAAACTCATAATCTTACCAAGAAGTGTGGTCCTCCTGCAACTTGCTGTTAGCTCTTCTCAAAGGTAGTCAATGATACTAATCTGCCTCAAGCCAAATTAATTGAATCAAACTGTTTAAGTAGGAATTTTGTGTTAATTCAGGTGGATGCAGAGAAAAGTGCTCTTTCCAACTTATTTTATTCTATTACTCTGTTGTATAGACAGACCCAACCAAGGTTTTCCTCTCAAACCAAAAGTGCCAGCCCACACCTTAGGACAGTATCATTCCAAATAACTTATCAGAATTAGAACAGGGGAATTTACTACTTCCCCAGTAAGCAAACAGTGAGCAATAAGAAATAATTCCACAGCAATTCCTGTAGTTGACTGTTTCAGAGGTTGTGCATAGACCTGTATGTACATAACATTTCCTGTTTTGCAGATCTCATACACTTCTCTACAAAATAATCAAGGAGTGAAAAGTTTCTATACTAGCAATCTATATTAAATTCTTATGGAATAAAAATTCTTCTTCTTTATTGGCACTAAAGTGTCAGTTTGAGCTTGCAGCTCAAATAAAGAAATTTTATGGTGTTTAAGACATGATAAGCACTTGAAAGATTTACATAAATCATGCCAGATTTTTAACTTCTTCACTATTTCAGTGTCATCTAGAGTAATTTGCAGTTGGTGATTTACAGAGCAGAAATATACATAGTGGCTGTGTGGTACTGAACAGTTTCTACTGTGCAATTTCCCTATAAATACTAATTTTTCTTCTGTCTCATGTAAGCGTGACTATGCAGCAAGGCAGAGTGGCATAATTCTAATGTAGTCTACTCCCAAAAGTAAATCAATATTCTTTGGATGATGTTCCTTAGACCCAGATAGATTGTACATTTTTTAGAAATATATTTACAGCAGCTTTTCAAGGAATGGGGAAACTGATCTTAGACAGAGGCCCAAAGAGGAGACCTGAACCTTGGCATGTCAGAAATAGCAAGGAACATCATGGAGCATCTGTTTCACAATGCAGGCCTGCCCATATGTTCCTTAGTAAAACTGGAGCTTGGCTTTGGTGAAAAACAAGAAGCAAAATAAAATTTCATGGAGTCACTCAAAAAAACAACCCCAAAGTTGTTCTATTTCACTAAGGTTCTTACAATACGGCTTTTCTCTAAGAGAAGAAATTTTAAAAAAAGGCCTAATGTCCTGCATGATGGAAAATTGTGAAGAGAAGACCTATATACTTCTCCATTCTTCTTTTCTTTTTAAAGAAAAAAAAATCTGATTATGAGGATACTTTTTAACACTGGATCCTTAGAGCAAATTCACGTAAGTCTATTTATGTATTAATGGCTATGAAGTTTTACTCAAGATGAGAATCTGACCTAGGTCACTTGAAGTTTCTACTCTTTTCCTCTGTTCTTATGACCTCAGAGCAGGGAAAGGGGAAAGTTTATTAGGTCTCTACACAATAATTAAAATTAGTAGGGAAAATAAATTAATACTTAGCATTGTTCCTAAGTAACACATGTATTTGACTTAATTGAACACAGAAAAATTATTCTTTCAGTTAACAACCAAAAGAAAATTCTGTATGAAGGATTTTCTTGAGCAACACTTCCAAGAATTTATTTGTATCCTGTGGCTTACTTGCTGTAATTGTCTGTTTCAAGATTACTTATGTGACTCCTGAGAGCAGTTTACTGGAGGTCATCCAAAACTAGCATCTGTCCACAGCACTGGAAAAATTGGACTTCCCTACCTGTGCCAGATATTTCACCATATTTCACAAAGAAGAGGGAAACCCCCACTGATACTGCCAAGAACCTCTCCATGGTATTGTTCACAGCAAAGGAATAAAGAATTCTGTTGGTCTGAGTGTTCCAAAATTCACACTGTTCATAACCACCCAAAAAACTGTCCCTGTTGATCAATTTCAAAATAACCATATAAAAGGGAAAGAATTCAGTGGCTCAGCTGATACCAACTGGAGCAGCTGTTTTACATGTAAAATTCTGAAAGTAAATAAAAGAGAGCTGGAAAAAGGGTTTTTTGATGTGTTTTCTTGCAATCAAGAGTTTATTGTGCTAATCTTGAGAAAAGTAAACTACTTTCTAAAAAGATTATTCTCAACCATCATACTTTTAACTGCAACTTCATTTGCTTGATGGTTGGCTACATTTCAGAAACAAGAAATGTTGCCAAAACGCGTATAAAAACTTGTAAGCAAAGTAGCCTCCTGCCAGATCCAAGGTGCTGGGCCAATTAGAAGATTGCCAGGTTGTGGACACATCAAGGGACACTGAAGATGGTGTCTTGGGGTGGTTTTCTATCCCCTGATGGTCTGCTCCATGCACAGAGATGGTTGCTGTAGCTTTAGGGTGTGTCTGGGGCAGGGGGGAGCCTTGGAGCTCTGCACAGGCTTTTTCAAAGCCTCACGGACTGGGCTCTCTTTGTTGCTTAGCTAGCTTACTTTTTTTGTTAGCTTAGGCAAGTTTTTTTCCCGTTCCCTGGCCTTGGAGACTGCGGCAACAATCCTCTGAGACCTTTGTTTTATTCATGAACTGCTTGGTTTGGACTGCTCCAAGGGCCAGAGAAGACTATTGAAGGAAGAAGTGGGGGACCGGCAGGGAGCCAAGCTGCCACCCCGGCCCAAAACCTCGGACAAGCCAACCCAGCAAAAGAAAGGACCCCAAATCTGTGAGCTTCATCTGCTGTGAACAGGGGACCCACATCAGAGATTCTCCAGGTTCTCATCTGGTTTTTTTCCCAAGCTGCTGTATGAACATTTTGGTTTTTTCTTCCCTGAGACAAAAGCTGTCGCCATTTGAATTCTTTTTTTCCCCTCCTCCACACCATGATATTCTGGGGAATTAAGCCATTGGTTTTTTGCTTTCCCCAGCATTTTCGGGTGGTTTTTTTTGT
>VZTN01036243.1:36730-95693 GCA_013400515.1 Erpornis zantholeuca | reverse complement strand
GGGGGGGTAAGGTAGCATTTATCCATTTTTTTCCCGTGCTGTGTGGGCACTTTGTTTGTCAATAAATGGTTGGGATTTTTCACTTTCATCCACTAGTATTCATTTTCTCATTGGCAGAAAGGGACTGTTGGAACCCCTTTCTTTTACTAGCAGAAACACTCATTCCATAGTGTTCTTCTCCTAAACTTGTTTCTAAACTGAGACAGATGACATTAGCACAAAAAAATTGGTTAACTTCGCCAGGTTGAGTCTTTAGAAGTGCCTAATCTCCATCTTCTACATCTTCGCCCCTATCTGGAGTCCTTAAGATACTCTGCTACTCTTTTAAAAAAATAAAATGGTTCTGATGTTGAATATTTTATTAAAAACCAAACCAACAAACATTTGAATCACACTCTGGTTGGCAATCACTTCCTTCCCTCTGCCACTCAGCTTGCACTTTATTGCTGAAATTATAACCGGAAGGTCTGTTAAATATACAGCAGTGTACCAATGCCTGTTAAGTAGTGGGATATGATATTCTGGGGAATTAAGGTAGCTACCAATAATAAATTAAACAAATAGTGTTCAATCATTGTTGTCCCTTGTGTTCATAAGTTATAGGGTGGATACAGTCATCAGTGCAGTACAGCACAGGGAATTCTCAGCTAATAAAAATTCGCAAAGGCCTTAGGTGAAGTTTGTAGAAACATGACTGAATTTGCACTGCTGCCCCAGCTGAAGGTGATATAGATAAGGGCCTGCTAATACTGCTGAAAAACTAACTTAAATATAGAGGAACTTTTTCACAGATCTCCTATTTTCAACGCCTTCATAATTTTCCTGCTCATCAGCTGCCTCTGTTTTCCTACTCCACTTGTTGTGCCTCCCTTATGTATTCAAGAGGAACATAAGCCAAACTCATTAATATTAATCAGATTTTCTCCTGTTCTTCACAAGTTCAAAGGGTACTGGAACAACCAACTGAGGGCTATACCCAGAGCTTAATATGTCTATTTATCTTCATGTTTCATTGGGAGATGGACACAAAATGAAGAGTACTTTGTCCTCAGTCACAAACCTTCATGAACTGCCAACTAAAGCCCTCAAATCTCCTTGAAGCTTAGAAGACACTCTGACTTGGCTGTACAAGAGTCAAAGTGGCCACCTCAGTGGGAGGCCTTGAATACCTTCAGTTCCTCCTTTCTAGCACCTCTAAGGCTCCTATGAGCCATGCACCTTGTACATATTATCAGGCACATGGAGGTGTGATGCTTCCGCAGTAATTAACTTTGAAGATGCTGCAGCTCTGGAGGTCCTGACTTTGTGGTTTATTTCTTTACCATGCAATTTACTAACCTCATCCATAGTAAAGAAAACAATTGTGATCATTCTCTTTCCTGCAGATTTACAAAGTGACTGAGAAGTCCTACAAAGTTGCTACAAGCAAAATTAAGAACATTATCTAGGTCACTAACATAACAGGGCCAACTCCTACACATTCAGCTCTCCATACCTTTCAGCTCACCAGAGGACTAATAAGGGGGAATTTTGCTACAAGCTGTAAGCTCATCAATTGCAGATGTCACAAAGAAACCCAGGCATATTAGTCACCAGTCACAGGATGAGCCACCAATGGGATAAAAATGTAAAAAAAGTAAATAAGCAACTAGATAGAATCTGTGGAAAGCGATAGGATGAATTGAGATGCAGGCTGAGGGACGTGTCTGCAGAACACCATGGCAGCACAGAGAACCTTGTCTCCATCTGACCCTGGGGGAAAGAGATGCCACCTGTCAGAGGAGCCTCCCCGAGCCTGCCAGGCAGGTGGATATTAAGAAAATGTGTTACTGACGTGGCAATGTGTCATATGTTACTTAGTGAAGAATACTGTATAAGGAAATGGTGGGTCTTGAAGAAGTATATAAAACTAGCTTGTTTCTCTGAAAAAAGGTCTCAGATTCCCTGCCAGTCTGGGTCCGTGTCTCAGTTGTTACAAGAAACAAACCAGGCATTTCCAGGAGAGACTGAAAAACATTAATCCTTGTCATTATTATATTATTCATGCTTTTAAAAGTTCGGTGAGCCTGAAAAATGCACAGGAAAAAAAGCTATTGGCAGAAGAATGAATAGACTATTACATGAGAAGAAAGAACAGCTCATCAGAGGGTATGGCTGTTCTCTAAATGCTGTTATAAACGACTCAGACTCCAAATGAGAATGAGTTATAGAAGTTTTATTGAGAACAAAAAACATCAGCAAAGCAAAAGAGACAGCACTGGGCACATGGAAAAATGCTAGAGGCGCACGCAAAAAATAGTCGTTCCACTTCTTATACCCCTGATATTGCATCGGCCTTATACGTATTTATTTCTGGTTTTACATAGTCTTGCCCCGTGGCACCAGCAAAGTTTTGCCCCTTATCAGGGTCCTTATTGGATGAAGTTCTACTACTTTTAAGATCGTGTCTTAAAAGTTTGGCCAGCAACAGTCTGCCCAATGCGAACTCATAAACCCACACTGAAACCACACTATCCTCGTGAAAGCCCATTTCACAACTAGGCTATTGTAACAATATTAACCACTTTATAACATGCATTATTACCTTAATATTTCCCCAGACCAACCTTATTATATTTAATATTGATTAATATCAGTTCATATAATACTCTGCGAAAGCCAACTCCCACTACCTTGTTTCTCACAATGCTGTTCAGGGTAAAAATCAGGTATTTAAAAGAGTAATTTAAGCTAAAAGTTAAAGTACATAGATGAAAGAATTGCTTATTCTCTCAGACTGAAAACTAGGTTTCTAGCCTTCAGAACAATCACAAATCTGCATAGTTTTCCAAGTACAGCAGCCAAGACAAAAATCCTAATTAAAGTAAAATTTGACCTAAAGTTTATGAAACAACAATACCAGTGTGATTTGTTGATCCATAAAGCCTTTTCCAATCCTTCTTTCCTAATATGCTTCTTCCAGAAGCACACATACATACACATTAAGGAGGCTTAATACCTAACATATATCTGTTGCTTTGCAAACACAGCATCTCACAGTCCCTAGAGAATACAGCCATCTCTTTCACCCAAAAATAACACTGCCAATACAAATCCAACATTGCTGCTGCTGCTGGGCTCAGACCTCTATCAGCTAATCAAACTAGGGGAAAAAAAAGAGAAAAAAGATTGATAGTCCAGTTTTCCCCAACATATTCAGATTGCAGTCAATATTTTGTTTAATATATATTTTATTTAGTTCAGCAAGCCGAAAATGGCCTTTGTAGACTAGGCTAGGATTTAGATACTATTTATTAGATTCAGAAAATTATAGATGTATTTTCTGAACTCAGAGTAAGATAGTGTTTCTGTAGACTCAGAAAAGGTCATAGCCTGTGTCAGCCAACCAGTATTTACAGCAATTAGTCCTATTCTTATCCTCAGACATAGTTAAAAGAGCTGTCAAACCTTGATTCAGTTCTTGGTACTAAGACAATCCCCATTTTCTTCATTTTTGTATTCGGCTAAATGGCCAGAGAAGTCCCTTACTACCAGCTTCATGGTGTAATTTGCACTAATGCTCACCCAGCACACAAAGGTTGGTCTCACTAACCCTGAGTCACCTTATTTACAAACTCTTGATTTACAGAAGGGTTTGTTTATCATCTTGCATATAGGAAATTCAGGCTACTACAGGAGCCCCAACATAACTCAAAACCAGGATAGTTAACAGCTCTAAAATACATTAGCACCATGCAACAAGTAAAAAGCCTTGAAGGATTTTTCTAATAAGCTTTGAAGTCTGATTGTCTTGCTTAACCAGTAGAAAACATCTTGAAAAAATGAAAAGCCAGATAAGGAAGATCATTATCCCTGCCACAGTCTTCTTTATTTTTCGCTAGCCATGGACCCATTCTGCTCCCACGCTATGTCTCCTAACTCACAGCCACCAGATAGTCCAAATTCCAGGAAGGTAAAAGCATTCTTCTCAAGCTTTTATAAGCTCATCTTAAATCCCACCTATTTGCAAGGCTAGAAACAAGGAGAAAAAAATTCTAGCGAGCTCCTAGTTCAGTGATTCATACCAAAATTCCAGCCTCCCATCATCTCTGAAATCCCTTAGCTCCCTCTCATGCTTCATTTTTATTCCTTCTATGTGGAATACTAGTAGTTTGCTTCATTGCACATATCTCCTTCTTCTAAGCAGAAGATTAAAAGAGTCTGCATATGCTTAGTAACTGGGCTAAATTCTTATCAGTATGAAGAGGCTTTATGATCAGTAATTCAAACATGCCATCAGTGCCCCATGTGAGGAGGCCTTCAGCTCAGAAGCTTCCTGTCTCAGTTTGAAGAGTAAGTCTGGCAGGTTAAATAGCATAATTCTATTCTGTCCTCACCCTGAATATTCTTTTACTCTGCGCTAAAGGACTGCAACTTAAAAACCAGGCCAAAAAATCCACACAAATAAAAAACACCAGTGCGACTGCTTGCAAACTCTAGTCCACAGGCATAACAAGCATCTACACAAGAATATTATGCACAAAGAAATAGGTCAATACCAAGTTCACACAGACACAAATACAGGCTTGCATTAAAAGGCTACTGCCCTTGTGTTCTGTCAGCCAAGGAGTGAACACAATCACTGATGTACATTTCTGTATACAGCACTGCAGAATACTGTATCCCACTTTCCAGGTAAATAGCTAAAATTTCTCTAAAACTTTCAACACAAGACCCTACTTTTGTACTGGTTCGTCGGTTTTCTACTCAGGTGAATCAGTCTGTGACAATTTTTGCAACTCAGATAAAACCAAGGCTTATCTGTCAATCCTGTCTGCTTTTCTTAAACAAGAAAGCTCCAAGCAGAACTACCAGGGTGGCAATTGTGAGCTAATCACATCTCCAGGGAATTGCAGTTCTTGAAGGCACTTCACACTTCCTGAGCTTCAACTTCAACAGCTGTAATTAGTTTGCAATAATTAGACCTTGGCAGTGCTTATTTCTTAAATGCCTGCCATATCTAAACATGCCAAAACCAGAAGTCATTTAGCACTCAAGTCACAGGATATAAATATCTGTCCCAATATTGTTTACCTCTTCTGCAATAATAGCATTGAGTTTTGACTTCGTAACAGCTCAGACTGTTCAAACCCCAAAAGACTGGATTTAGAGCCTTCATGTGAAATAGGAGGAGCCTTTTTTTCTCTTGGGCCCCTTTAAGTATGATGGCAAGTTGAAGGTTTTAGGGGATTTTTCCTTCTTGTTAACCTCTGGACTAAACCATTTTAATTGCTGCCCACAGTAAAAAACTATCTACATGATGAAAAGTGTGTTCCCCAATACCCTTCCTTCCCTCAGAACACTTCCCTGCATCTAGCTCTCATTAGCACACCACCACCATCAAAAGGCAAAAGCTCTAACAGATTTCAACAAAGCAGAGATCTACTTAAAGAGCCATTCATAAAGACTGGTTAACTGAACCACCTACAAGAGAATATTCTTTGATTATTTGTGCTATTAGCTGGTGCCTTCTGTCTGAACTAAACATCCCACGCCAGATCACAAACTCTTCTTCCTTGTAGTAGAGATAAAATATTTTATTTGGTGTCTGTAAACGTTTGCCTACTTTGTGTTTTCTTTAGAAAACAATGCATTAAAAATGGGAGATGATAATTATTCAATTCCTTTTGAAAGAGATGTTCACAAGGATAGCTATTTTATATAGTCTGAAACAGAGCTGAAAGAGTTCTCTGTTAATGGACAAATGATGGACTTCTTCCCATTTGACATAATTTCATTGTGCCCAACAACACTTTCCTTTCTTAACAACCTAAATTCTTGCTTGCTTACACACTGCCTTCATCCACCTATGAGAATTTTAAACTATTGGTCTATATTAAGACATCATGATAGCCTGGCAGACAAGTGAGATAAGTTAGATACACACGAACAATTTGCAAACTGGCAAAAAAAAAATATAGCTTCAAAATAGCAGGCCCAAACTTCTCATTCTCAGACCTCCAGTTATAGATCAGAATCTTGGGATACCACAACACAGGCAGGATAAAGAACTTGAGATCTGAACCACATCATATTTTCAGTTCTCCATGTACTTTTCTCCAGCTTTGGAAAGACATTTTTTTCATACCTGCCATAGAGATTAAGATGCCATATATATTCATCTTATTTATGTTTTATTCATCATCTAACCAAATTTTATGGTGCTCATTGCACATACCATGCTGGGTTTAGTAACTCCATATACTACTGCAAATGTTACCATATGTAATGTGGTAAATATTTCCGAACTGCATTCCATAAGTACAAAATATCATCAAGTAAAAACTGATGGTTAGGTTTCCATCATAAATCAAATTCCTTGCCCAAGACCTCAGTTTCCTCATGTTCAAGAGATCCTAAAAAAATAATTGCATGTATATATTCCAAACAAAAATGGGGGAAAAAAAGAAAAAAATAAAGTAAACATTGATAAACTTTTTCTTAGTAGACTGAATTTGAGATCCTCAAGAACCATCAGACTTTCTGGGCCCCTGGAAGAACAGCCCTTGTTGCAATTACTAAGCAAGGATGATTCTAATGGATTTTTGATGAAATCTTAATGAAGATTCAACATGAGAACAATACAGAAAGACATTTTTTCCTAGTATATTTTGTGGTCTAGTAGCTTTGGCCAAGCAGGAGCAAACAGTCTTTGAATTAAATATACACATTGATGTGCTGCATGGTTTCTTATTTTGTTTTAAGAAACTAAACAAGCACTAGACAAGAAAAAATAATCACTGGGTCATACTTCTGAAAGCAGAAGATAATGAAATGAGCTACAAACTGATTTTAACTGAAATTCAACACAGTTGAATTTCTCTATAGGACATTTCTCTATAAAAATAGCTCACTATTTTATCCAAGTCAACAGTTTCTCGCCTTGAAGCAGAAACTAGAATTTTTTCACATTCCAACATTGTTGAACAACATGAAATTGAAAGACATTACAGCCTATAGGTGAATAAATATGAAAAAATTCTATCTCAGTTAATGTTTTTCATTGCCTCTGATTAGAAACCTATTAAATTGAGCTTATTCATGTTCAATATAACAAAGTCTTTTCTTTTTCATGTCTTTTATTAATACCATATGTTAAGACAATGACAACCAGTGACAGATCTTCTCTCTTCAGGCCTTTCCAAGGTGACCCTTTTGATCCTCCTACTCCTTGCAATGATGGCAGCTCTACCTGAGCAGGCACAGGAGCTTAACCATTGCAGTCTCTTACCGATTCCTTCGCTCTGCTACTTGGATCATCACAGCCCTCAACCCCCTGTGCTTTGTGGAAGAAGTGTCATGATGCAGGTAGAGGGCTGCCCGAGGCCCACTGCATCCTACTGCAGATGTCTTCGGTGGTCTGCTGCTGCAGTCAAGAGGACTGAGCAGCTTCCTCTTTGGTGGCAAGCTGCTATGAGATGATGCAATACATCCATGGCGGCAAAGAAGGCAGGAAGGGTCTTTCACTCCATCAATGGCTCCATCAGCAGCTCCATCAAAAGCTCCATCAACAGCACTAACTCCAAGAGCAAAAGACAAACGGGGGTCCTGAGATGGTTCTTATACTGGGGGAGGGAGAACTCCAGAACCAAAGGAGAGAGGGTAAAGGGGTGGTTCTGGAGAAGAATGACAATGTAACAGCCAATTGGAGAACAACAGGGGAGGGATTAGGGAACAGGATCCAATAACACACCGAATGAGGGAGAACTTTCTGGAGGGAGAGGTGTGCCTTGGGGGGATTGACAGAGACTCTCTGCCCAGGGGCTGGGGGAATGGGCGTAGAGGGACAAGGAGAAGTCCTTTCCCCTGGAAGGCGGGGAAATGGGCTGGGCCAACCTAGGGGGAGGAACAGAACTCAGGGGAAGGGTTAGCCGGAGAAACTGGGGTAACAAGGTTACAACTTGGAAGCAGACTTAAAGCAGAACTTGACAGAACAACTTAAACAAAACTTAACAGGAAAACTTAGTAACAATAGAAGTTTCTGTGTTTTACACTCATCCTCCAGCTTGCCCCAGGCCGGGGTACTGCAACAGTGTCATATCTCATTTGTAATGTGTTCCAAAGGCAATATATAAACTTCCTTTGTGCCACCCAGACCCTGGAGGAATTTTATCTATTTGAGCCTGGAAACAGCCTTCATCTGCCTGGGTAAGGCTGCTTCCAGAGGGCAGGGCACACACTACTGAGAGCCTAATTTCTTCTTGCTTAGAATTTGTTATTCCATAAAATATTTGCAATTTCACAGGAAGCTGATAAGCAGATCTCCAAGTGCTGAACATCAGTTTCTCCCTCCATGTAAATGCAGGGAGAACCCCATGGGATTGTCCATCTCCCTGCATGGTACCTTGTGCAGAGCTACGCCTGCAGCTCCAACTACTGTAGCGCAGTGCAAGATAAATTAATACATGTGGTGAATACCAATGTTGTATTTTGTAACCTATGTGTTAGAAACCAGCCCTGCTACAAACCAGAGATCTTTTGGACAGATGTTGCTGTGCACATGACAAAATGGTTTAAGACTAGAGGTAATGAGTGCTGAATGCTGCTGAAATTTCAGAAGGAAAATTCAGAAGCAGAAAGTAATAATTTAAAATGGAACTTAGAAAAGATACTGGCACTAATGCCTTAACTTTTACAAAAAGAGAAAGGGAGGAACACAGGTAGTGTCACTGTGTACAAGGAAAGTTGTGACTAATTTATGTCTTGTTTCTGTAATGAAAACTGTAAGAGCGGAATAGTTCTCTCTTTCACTGTGTCATATAGAGATAATTTTTCTAACACAAAAAGGATGTAAAAAGCTGCTGAATGGGAGCAACTTGACCCAGGCTTTGCCAAGGAACACTGTACCATACAAAAGAGAAACAGGGGTTTGGCAAAGAGATTTAAATGATCCCAATGGTTTGAACAGTTACTCTAAACTACCATGGAGTATTCCAAGAACACATTCCACTTGGCAGTGTTCTTCATCTCTCAATCATCAGTGAATTTGATGAAAATATTTCAATCAATTGTGGCTATTGTATTCTTTGTAGCTACATACAACCTGATTACATGAATATTTATTATCTTAAGTGTGACCTTTATGTTGCTTATTTCAGGCAGAGTAATTTTGAATAGCTAGTATTTTCCAGGTATTTTATTATATACAGAATGTTATTATATCCACAACTAGCCTGTGACCAAAGCTAGAAGACAGCTAAATGTAAAGGTCTTAGGTCTTTTCTTTGGTTTTTTTGTTTGGTTCTTTTTTTTGTTTGTTTGGTTTTTTTGTTTTGTTTTTTGGTTTTGTTTGTTTGTTTGTTTGGTTTTTTTTTTTTTTTTTTTTAAACTCAGCATGTAAATAGAGTCATTTCTTCAGGTTACTTATTCACTTTCTACTTTTCAGTAGAAAGAAACAGCTAAAAATTCAGGAACCTCAGAAGGCTACTGTATTTCTTATCATAAAAGCAATGGGGAAAATAAAGCCTAATTATTACAATTTACATTTTAGGTATAAATTCTGTACAGTATAACTAATAGCTGTTTAGCTTTGAAATTTAAGAAACAAAATTTAAGAGCCTCAAATGCTTATTCTTATTTTCCTAATAAATGAAGTACAATTTTAGGAGTATACCACAATTACTTATTTCACAACTTTTAAACTATACCTAAAATAACAGTAAGCTATTTACCCCCAAAATAATACAACTTCTGCTTATTTTAATTGTAACTCTAGTGCATCATACAAAGGTAAAAACCAACACAGAAAAACATATTTCTTTGACTACTGAGAATGAATAATAAAGTAAATAGTAAAACAATAAAATATGAGTAGATCCTTTTTTTTTTTTTAATTATCTGTATTTGGTAAAGAGCTGCATCAGACCAGCTGGCATTGGGCAGAGACTGATTCCAAAAACATCACCTTTGAATGGAAATGCAAAAGAAAGAAAGAAAGAAAGAATCCAACCCAGCAGTAGTTAGCACAGTTGTACCACTGGAGACATACAACAGGGATTCAGGCTTACTGATGTAAGAAAGAAATTTTCACATGAAGAAGTACAACAGATCACTTCTATCTGGAACTGAAAACAAAAGCTTTAGAAAGGACAAGATCACTTTAATTTTTCCATTGTATCACAAAAAAGAGGGAAGTGGAAAGGAGGAAGGAGAGGTGAATGGAAGCCTTGCCTTGACTTTTTGATGTACACAAAATAATTAAATTCCTATGTCAAGGCATTTATATATATATACTACAGTCAGAAAGAGAATAGTGAGTGATAAGCAAAGGTTAATTCTCTGTGCTGTCAGAAAGCACCAGCTTTGGAAGAGTAGGGCCTGCAAACCACAAAGCATCTGTAACTGAGATATCTCTGCACCACAGTGCACAGTAAGACAGAGTCATCTATTTGTAAGAGCTGTATCCTCAGTTGATGACATATGTTCCTGTCTAAATATGCAGAAAGATAAAGCAAAGAAAGAATGACATAATGCAGTCATTTCAAATTTGCAAATGCTCTATGCCAACTAATTATTGCAGTAAGAGCCCTGGACACAGGAGAAAAGATGGATCATATTCACAGCACAAATGAAGGCACTAACTAATTTCTTTCCTTCAGCAGAATCACTGGATACAATTACTGAAGTACATAGTGGGATGCATTAATAGGTTGTTATCATCTCTAGATGATAATATAATGCATGCTCTCCCACAGGCACAGAAGAGAACCAATTGGGCACATCTGAAAACCTGTGAAGTCCCTTTCAGTGTTAGCTCAATGAAAATGCAAAGAAAGAGGTAAGAGGAGCAGCAGCCCATCTAGTCAGCCTCCCTCTGTACCTGTGGCCTGTCCTAAGAAGTAAAATAATTCCCTGCGCGTCAGATTCTGCAGGAAAACAGCTTTCTCAGGAATCCTACTGCAGGGCTTTTTCTCTTGCCAGTGTGTCAGACTGAGCTGACCTCACAGGTATGTAGAGCAGACACATCTTTAACACTGATGTCCTGATGGTCCTTACAGGATATGGGGAATGCAAGAGGTTCAATGTGAGAAGGATGTGACCTCCTGAGCTGCCAAGCTCACAATTTCATGAAAAAGCAGCTGAACAGTCAACCTCTCTCCAAGCACCTGTTTTTCATTGCTCTGATGCCATCCCCATCAGACTGTGCCAGTTTCTGTGAAAGCAGTTTACCCTGCCTTTTAATGGGGCTAGGTGACAGATTAAAGCAGAAGATCCTGCATGTCCCCCCTTCCCTTACCCCTGAGTGCACACAAACTCAGTGTTGCACGGCATGATTCATGTGGGTGAAAAGAGGAAGAGCTAGGAAACTGATAGAGTTTTCCTTTCTTTCCTTTGCACCTTGCAGACCTTTCCATGCTCTTCTTGACTTTTTCCTCTGTCAGCCTTTTTATAAAGGCATGCAGCAATGGAATTCAGCTTCTTCCAGTTGATGAGTAGACACACTCAGGACTAAAGATTTTGTCAGTCACAAGTCACATCCCAGTATGAATTCTGAATAATGTTCTTTTGGCACAGATTGAAAGGATTCTAATAAGAACCCCCTGAGAAATTGCTGTCTTTACATTTCCTTTGTCACGACACAGCCATGATGTAAATTTCAACTCCCTTTTGGTATTCTCTGTCTGCTGGGCACATTCAGACTGTCTGGGCAATGACCCTTTAGCAAAGTGACTCACTGCTTAAAAGGTAAAATTCAATTTCATTATTTTTGGTGCTGTGAGTAAAAATGCACTGAATTCAGCAAAAGGTATTCAGATGCACACTGCAAGTCAACAAAAGCTTTGTCCTCTGTCCAGTCAATTGAGCTTTAACATCTTCAGTCTTTTAAACCCTCTGCCACAACCCCTTTCCTGCGCCTTTTTCTTATTTCCTTGTCCGGTTGAGAGTGATTTGTTTCCATGCTCTTCCTTGTAGCAGTACAAGACAGATTTAAACTGACTAGCACTTGATTCCCTCTATTCATAGTGTCTTTATATTCTTCAGTTCTTTTAACTTCCCCATCACACTTACTTCCGTTATTTGTTTTTTCCTCTTTACACAGGCAGTAGTGAGTAGTGTTTACTTTGCTTGCTTATATAACTGATTTCTTCAGCTATGCAAACAGTATCAAGACTGTGATATTTTTCAGCAGACACACATTTGCCAGTCTATGTCTATCTATAAAGACACTTTCATTCTCTCTTCTCCTCGTTTTTGAATCACTTGCTGACCATGGATTTTTTAGTCTTTTTTTTTTTTTTTTTGTAACTGCAGTAGCTCTTTATTATGATTTTTTGCTATGAATATTAATATGCTAATAAGACATATGGAACCACAAAAACTTTGTGTAACTATTCTTACTAGCTTTAATTCCTGATTTGCTTGAGATGGTAGGTCTCTATGAGAAAAAAATTATCTAAGATCACAGCTCCAAGATCCAGAGGGAATGCAATTCTCCTATGTCAAATTCTCTCCAGTAACAGTGTGGCATTGGTGTGATATTAGTGTGGTAACTAGCATGAGTTTTCATACAGCCCCAAATGCAATGGGAACAGTGAGACCCTGAGCAGCAGGTTGCAACTAATTCCCCACAAGTATTACCCAGCAATCACACAGAGGATTAGATTCCTTTTGAGCATCTGAAGACCAATTTACATCACTATCACCCACCTGATTATATTTCAGTGACTGCCAGGGGAGAAACTGCAGTGGCATTGATAAGACCAAACCAAGATATTAAGTTTTGCCATTCAGCCTAACCCTTGTGGGTTCAAAGGTAATGTATATTGTAAACCCTTTCAGAAGAAGTGCCACAGAAAGGCTTTATATAATGTAATTTTGTAATCATTTTTTTATTCTTCCAGTTTCATTTTAAATCTTACTTTTGTAAAGCCAGTTAAAGTTCTCCCATCTTAAACTTCATGTTAAGCCTGTCTTTTCTGTGTTCCTGTGTTTGTAATTCATTCTCCAGAAAATAGGGTATTTTTGCTCTGATACAGCAAGGGCTTCTTTAGGATCACGGATTCTCTAGGACATCAGCAAGTTCTGTGCTGGAGCAGGGTAAATGTACCTTGGAGACCATCTGCCTCAGCTCAGTGGCTTACAGAACACATGGGGTCTCTATGTGACAGAACAGGACCAGGTGAAACAATGGCTACCAAAGAGCACAAGTAATACTTCAGTATTTTAAAAACTGTCAGCTTGATAGTCCTGGCAGCTGAGCTACTCCAGCCATAGAATGAACAGCATGTCCGGTTCCTCCTACTCTCCCTAGCACACGCTGCTGTGAGCATTACAAAGGTAGTGCATGCAGTTCAGTCTCCTGGCAGTCTCAGTGTTTTTCCCTCTGCCCAGACTTCTCAACACGGTCACTATGTATCTTTGGACAAAAATGAAATGACTAATTGCAAATATCTTATCTTAGCAAAACTGCAAAATCCTTATTGTGGATTGAAGCCTTTCCATTTGCTACAATTGCCAGCAGGGCTCTGCATTTGGGTTTTAGTTAACAATAAGGTTATTCAGAAAAGAAATATTAAACCTCTCTTTCCATTTGGTCTCAGACGTTTCTCTTGTGTGACTCTGGGCAGCAGTCCGTGTGTCCCCCCAGGGTTACAAAACTCTTCTTGTATTTGGCCTTGACATCTTGAGAAGTGATAGACGAAGAACTACAGGAACAGCATCAAGAAAACCTGCTCAGAAAGAAAAAGGAATTTGTAAAGAAAAAAGAAAGAAAGAGAAACCATGCACGGTGCAAATCTGACAAATCCCTTGAACAATCATAAATAAATAGTGCTAATGGATTAGTGACTGAAAGACAATAGCTTATCAGCCTCAGTTGCATCTAGATGTACCAATTGCACACTCTGACACCTTACATTACTGAAAAGAAAGATAGAGACTTGTGCATTAATCAGAAGAAAGTTAAACATAAATGTCTCCCCAATTCCCATCTGCAATTTGTTGTTTAGAAAAATATAATGAGAACAGTAGGAATTGGCACTAAAATAGAGATAGAATGACATCTACTGGCTGCTAGGAACTGGCTGAAAATGCTAAAAATGTTTTGAATTTTTCTCCCTTTCCTCAAAATACTTAATCTGAGACTCTTATTACTAGTCATAGAGTTTAGTTATCGTACAGGGAATGGAGAACAGCTCAACAAGTTCCCCAAATAAAAGCCGTCTCTGGTCAAATTCTAACCAATTATCTACCTAATTAAAAAGACCTACATAGACAGCTTAATATATTTCAGATCTTTAATATTAATGCTAGTGAGTAAATAGATGCTCTGCTTCAGAACTACCAGAAACTGAAAAAAACTCCAGAAACACTGTGATTTTGCACTGGTTGCAGGTCTCTATTGCACATTTTACAAGAATACTGAAAAACTGAACTAAGTCTCTTATCAAAAAATTACTTAAGCAGCTGAATATTACAGCACAGCATCACTTTGTAAAATGATAATAATTATCTTTTTCCCTGAATTAATTTAGTGTATTATTGTTCATTTTTTTTAATTTAGCACCTTCTTTTTTAGTGATTTTATAAATTTTCATATGAACATAACATTCTATTCCGAGGGGTTTTTTTTAACCATCCTAGAATAATCACCCTTGATACAAAAATCTTACAATGTCCTGAGATTTTGTTAAAGGTCACAGAAACATTTCATTCCTAAGTGAGCATTGTTCTTTGTGCTATACATGTCTTCTGGCTTCTCTTATGGATCTGTGAGTGAGGCTCTTTTTCCTGTTAGCAGTGATACTCTTTGGGTGATACTGCCAGTACAAACAAATCGATCTTGCTCACTTTCTACGAGAAGATATATTTTCTCCTCCTGCAGTTTCTCCACACTAGTTAATTAAACTCCTCTCTACTCTGTATTTGGTGGTCTGCTCACCAGGAAATATCTATCTAGCTCTCATGCCTACGAAAAGAATCAGAAATTAGTCTGATATTGACACAAGCATTTGGTGATTCTTTCTTAATATATTCAGCCAGGAAAAAAGAAAAATTCTAAGGAGATCACAGTGTTATCCTGACTGATGTTTATATAGCATATATTTATGCAACATACTGCAGAGAGGCAAAAGTAAGCCTCAATTCTGGCCTTGAGCCATGGCCAAAATAGACAAATATATACAATCAGATAGCATTTAAACAAAGGTGGGGGAAAAAGCTGAGGGTGAACAGAAACAACAGCTGATATTTGCAAGAGCAGACTAGGGAATTTAAGTGTAGTTTTCATAAAATTTCAGTGGCTTCTCCACTGCAGGAATGGATAGAGACTTAGTAGGAGTAGCACAGCTGTGCAGCTGCATTGAGCAGTGCTCCCTCTTCCCCAGGCTTGGACTCAGGGCAGGGAATTCTGTGTTGGGCTGTGGCTGTGAAGGACACTCAGGTATCTCCTGGTGCTCCTTTCTACAGCAGCTTCACCTTGGTCCATGTATTTGGCACACAGACTCCAGAACCTGGAGGGAAGCTGTAGTGCTGCATGAGTGTGCATGAGTTACCAATGCAAGAGCAGGACAACACAGAATCATTTTTCATTGTTCATGTGACTTTTTATTTCATATGCCAGTGTGCTTTGAAGTTCACAAAATGTTCCCAGGTATTCCTTTAGGGATATTGTGGATATATTCATACCACTACTTTTTGTCCAATCCTATTATCTTAAAAAATAGTTAGCAATACACTAAACTGAAATTGATACATTGTTCTCAATAACTTCATACAGAGTTTACTGAAGTGAATTATTCAGAACTTATACTGAAGCTGTATCCAAATACATAGAAAATACACCTGAAGATAGGACCTTGAGTTGTTCTAATGCATCCCTAGAAAGAAAAATGGTATCATAGCATTTCATGCTCATAAATTTTAACCACAAAATACTCCAGTATGAGTTATTCATTAAAGCTACCACTACAGACTATGACAGTTAGCCCACTTGGGAAGTACTAGTTCGAACAGCAAGAGAGCAGCAAGTTGCTTTAACTCAACTTGTTCATCAAACAATTCCCACAGGAAACAGCATGAAATAGCTGTACTTCCTAGGGAGCAAAATTTGTCATTTCACCCAGCTCAGAATGTTACAAAAGTCACCTAATCTTTTCCTTAAAAAACCCACAAAATAGTTCTGATGAATCACTCTCTAGAAGAGCCTCTTTCTCTTCATCAAGCTCAAAAGAAATCTAGCTAAGATACTGCTATCTGTACTGCAGAAGTCTGAAGCTGCAGAGGAGGAGATTGAATCTCAGCCTGCAGATAAGAAGCAATATTCTCCTTGCACTCAAGCTCCCAGCAGTCTTCAGGACTGCATTCTGGCCTGTTATTTCACTGCTCTGAGGAGCTGGAGGACTTGAAATGCAGCCTTGTGCTTCTACGTGCAGCTGAGGCTTCAGGTCTGCACTGCTGAAACACGTCACGTAAAGGGAGCAGACCTCCAAGCCCAGCAAAAGGAACAGTCATTCAGTTTATATCAGAACTGAGTATTTGCTGTTGGGGAGTACGACTTGCTGAAATTCTGTATTAGAGTTTTTCCCAATTTTAATTTTTCTTTTCTAGTTCTATGTATACGTATTTCATGGCCCTGATTTGGTATCTGGATTTACAGACAACTCTCCACGTTGTGTATTAAACTGAAAAGGAAATATTTTTCTCCTGTGATATTTTTTGAGATCTTAATAAAATTCTTATTACGTAATTGTCTTTTTTTTCAACATGTCTATTCACAGGTCCATGTAAAAACATAGATCTTACGTTATGTAAATAAAGCCTACAAGAAGAAAATGAGGAGGGCTGAAGCTGTATCTGATTCATACATCACAATGATTGATTTTTGCTATCATTAAATAGCTATTTCTAATGAGTATTTTGCAATGGAGATAGAAAATATAAGGGTAAAATACAACAGGTTTACAGCAACCGAATGTAACATAATATGATGTTTCTTTCATTTCTAATGAATTAATGTCTTTATAACTTACTAATTTCTAGTTTCAGATAGATATTTCTGATGCTGTTATGGAAACACAACAGCCTAATAACATATAACATAATAACAAAACCCAGATTTGTTGAAAAGTTACCTTATGCTTTATATTTCATCAAATCATTTCTTTCAGTAGCTGGCCTACCATTTTCTCACAAAATTGCATTCTATATTCCAAAAAACTCGATGTTTTAGGGTAACTCCCATATGGTCATTCACTGACAGTTACAAGAAATTTGTCACAAGAAGTTTAATCTAGTTAAAGGTAGGAATATTTTAATGGTTTGACTATTTAATGGGCTTCAGGCAGGCACAATGATTTTATATAGAACTACACAAAAGTCTAAAAAAAAATGCTTGCTATTTCAGTGAATCCATGCTGCCTTTTGTAAGAGTGCAGTGATGGAGGTTCAAGTCCCATTTTAGCCCTAATAGATAAGAGAGATTTTCTTCTCAGCCTAGTCAACAGAGCTAGGCCATTGCCTGGCTTTCCTGACCTATCTACAGTTAAAAGTATGAACTGCTGCTGGTCCAACAAAGACCAAATTTTGGTTATACCCATTCACCTTCTCTGTAAATCACAACTGAGACTGTACCACTCTTCTCCTATGGAGTGTCTATGGCCTTTATCCCATCAAGATTTTATTCTTTAGCACCAGCTAAACATATAAAAAGGATTAAAAGAAAATACTAAGATCACTTCAGCTCTTACCTTGACTGGCTAAGATATTCCAAATGGGTTTCCAGAGGTCATTTCAATCCTTAGCGCAATGGCTGCAGCCAGCACCATGAGCTTAGTTCTCAACTTGGTTTTCAGAAAGATCTACAAAATAAAGCAGAATAAAATAACTTAATTTCCTATGATGCAGGTATCCAAATATATGAGTAAAATATTTATAATGCTTTTTGCATTATAATTGTACATTTCAAACATAATTTTCCACATGATTTATATCTTTGCTTATTCTTTTCTAGTTTAGAGATGACTTTCAAAGGTCCTTTACGACCCAAATTCTTGTAAGATTTTATGACAACTGCCTTGGATGATTTGTATAGATAAATTGCTTTACAGAAATCACATCCTAAAGTAAAAGATTAAATTCAATTATATGAGAAAGCTCAGGCTATTATAAAGAAAAAATACAGATTTTCTCAGTGAACTCTTCATCAGTATTTTTTCATTACATGATTTTCAACAAGGAAACATCAAGTCAATTCCTAATGCATGTCCTTTGTTGTACTTAAAGAACCAAAGCCACATTACTATGGCTTTAACAGCCAAAGTCAGACTAAGTGTCACATTAACCCTTGCAGTTTAGAGCACTGTGCAGTTGCCTGCAGTTTTTAAGAAAGAAATAAAAAATCATACCAGTTTAGTTAACTTATTTTGATTTCCAGTATGTAAACTGCATGCAAGTCTCAGAATGCACTGAAGTCATGACACCATTGGATTGGGGGGGGCTGTTTTTTGAGATCCTTTTCTGCTGAACACAGCAAAGTTTTTTGCAGGCTCCCTCGGCATCTCCACAAATGTGAATGCTTTGCCACTACATTCACCTACCAGCATTTCTAAAACCCTCGCTCCTTTTCAAAGCTCATTGGAGTTCTCTACGCTTCAGTAACCTTTTTTTAAGATTTATTCTGCAATTAGTATGTATCTCTGATCTCATAATGTACTGCAGAGAAGCAAGGTTTCTCAAGCACAGTGAATACTTGCCATTAGTTCTCTCACAGGTGAAAAAAAAATACCTGTGAGATTATTTTTGCTTAGAACAAACTTTGCAACTTATATATTTCTGCACTGAGTCTTATCAGTTGGAACAAATGCATTATATATTTCTCTTTCTACTTTAAATTAAGAAGTGCTTTCATCATTATAATTTCAGATTGAAAAAGAAAATGCTTGCAGAATAAATCATTCTGTTTCATAACCATGGCTAACCAACCCTGTAGCAGCCAAAGGGAGATTTATCAGTACTGTTCATAAATTTGATACAGACGGAACGAAATTATTATCATCATGGTCTTTATTGATTATTGCATCACACAATGTGACTTCAAGTGTGACACAAAATACCTTGAAAAAGATTTCACCTCCAAGTGTTTATGTCAATAGCTAGGAGAAAAATTCTTTTTCTTGACCTTTCACCACAGGCAAATCTTCTACATATTACATATTGATTTTGTGTATTTCAGAACATCTTGAAAGATGAAAGCTTAAATGAGTTGTGATCAAAAGTGCTTTCTTTTGATAAAAAACCATTAGCTAAAAAAACTTCTATTAAAAAAAGGAGGCATCCTACAATAGCGTACACAATCCATACACACAATCCAAAGTGTGTATGAAGATATCAGAGAAGTTCTCAGACTCATATTCCAGATGCAGAACTGTTCATTTTACTGCTTCTGCTTCATTAATGCAGTAGCAAAACCAGGAGGACCTCATTTTTACAGTATGCAAAGGGCACACAACTCTTGCATGCTGGATATCCTTGCTGGATATCCAGGTTTTGTCTTACTACATCAGTGGGTCAAACCTGGCCAAAAGCATGTTTTATTTTAGTAACATCACCTGATTTTAGGTAAGGGAAGTGAAGTTTAATTTGTCCTACTTCTCTAGGAGCCTTTTGTAGCTACACTATTGAACTACTCATGTGTCCAGGTTGTACATACAAATAACTCATTTTGCATCAGCAGAAATGGATGTTTATACTCTTAAAAGTGATAAAAAGGGAAGACCAAATACACATATAATGTAAATTAATTAAATCTTAAAAAGAATAAAAATCAGGAAACTCATTTCTGATAGGACTTCCAGAAAATATAATTCCATGACATGTCCTAGTTTCACTGAGCCAGGACAATCCTCCTGTCCCCTAGCTTCCAGGTCTTTATCGTACCCATAAGGACAAAACTTCATGTCTTCCTCTGCAGAAAACCTTTTAAAAATGTTTTCTGCTTAAATTATCATCCACAATGAGTCTTGTAAAAAGGTGCTTCTTGGAAAACATTGGTCTCAGGTTCTGTGGTCCAGACTTCCTTATGTGATCTGCTCTTTAGATATTGTTGGAATACTGCATCAGTTGTTCTGCCTGACATGTAGAAGAATGTACTGAAAACACATGCCCTGTTCAGATATTCCCACTGCTCAAGCAGAAGATCCCATTACCAGCATCAGATTATCTATTTTTCTTTTTTTGTAAAAACTGGCACTGTGGTTGAAACAAGAAACTGGGCTTGTCCTATGAAACAGAGTTTTGTCTACCCAAGAGAAAAATCAAAAGGGTAACACTGAAGGAACTAAGCTTTTCTTTAGCAATATTTTGCACAAGTGCCTCTGAAATTTTTATTTCCACCTACCAAATTCCAAAATCAAGGTGAACTGCTGGAGGAAAGAAGGACATTTTAAAAGTCTGAATTTTTACAATCTGGGACATTTCCATCCTTCTTGGACAGTAAACTTGCAACTGTCAATTTCAGTGAGGATCCCAAGAAAATGCTTGCCAGACTTTCCCTCTTTTTGTGGACCATAAAAATGCAGCGTGTTTGGTAACTCCATTCCTGAAAGTAATTTCATCCCAGCTCCTGCTGCAAAGTGCTCAGTGCTGAGCTGTTGCCATTGGAAGCACAGTCGAGACAAAGATAAAATTAGAAGCAAACACTGTTCAGTTTGGAAAGCACAAAACAGTATCTAATCTAATCTCATCTCAGCAGACTTGTTCTGTCTTGTCTACAAGTTATCTAGTGACATTATAAAATGGTGGACAGTACCCTCTTCTCTTGAACTGAAGAGCAATCTAGTAAGTGCAGTCCCAAAAACAGATATGATGAAATATAAACACCTACCATTTATCAGAAGAAAAAGAAAAATCTGACATCTTCAGTATTCGTTATTATTCTACAAAATCTTTTCATTTTCCCTAGCAATGTAGAATGCATGTCAGATTTAGCAACAATAATTATTAACTTTGCTGACTCCAGGAGAAAATATACAACATGCAATGCTACTGTACTTCAGAGACAAGCAGTAACCCCATGTGTATCGCAACTACATTTTACTTTGAAATGCTTTTCACTTTCTGCATGGCTTTGACCCCAATATTTTTCAGAATCCATTTAAAAATGCAGGATTAAATTATTTTTTTCCCCTGATTTTGCATAATGGCAAATTACTCATCACATCCTTAAGTAGGTTGTTCACATGGCTAAGTTAACTGTGGACAGAGCTATAAATGTGTTCCTGGATTTCATTCCCAGTATGTCTGTTCTCACATGGATTGCCAGAACATTTTATGATCACTTTTTCAACTAGACTGAAAAGCCATCAACTAGGAGAATATTACTCCCCTTGTATGTGTTATCCTTAACTAAAATTCACTTTCACTTGGATATGGAAATAAATTCAGTTCATTAAATCTTTCACAAGTCAGTTATTTTTTCAATTGCTTCTCCTGAATCCCTCCTAATCACTTTCTGTGCGATTAGTGGGAAAGCAAAAATGTGAGCAGCATTACCCTGTAAGGACAGAGGCTGTGACTGCCTCATATAGCAAAGCTTCCATATGTCCTACACCAGGTAACTGTGGTAATTCACTCCTAGCAATAGCACACAGATCTGTCAGTTATGTTTGCCTAACCCCAGCTTTGTATGATTAAGATAAACTTGACAGCATACAGGTATAATGTCAGTGACTGACAAAGCATTATAATAATGACAAATGCTCCTGAACCCTTGACTTTTCCCAGCTCACAAAGGTTTAGACTCCTCTGTTCGCCCATGCAATCCACACTCACAGCATAGGGATTCAGCAGGGTTTTGCCTGGCACATCTGGGCTGCCCACGGTGATGTTCCCCTCCACAACAGGGGATTCTCAAGTGAGAGGACCATCAATGATGTTGCACCATCTTCTGCAGGTCACACTTCTAATTGTTAACATTACCTTTGTATATCCCAGGGTTTCTGTGAGTTGTGCCCTCTTGTTCTACTTGTGTAGACAGATTTGTTCTTCATCCCTGCTGAGTCAGCTCCAAACCCAACCCAAACATGTCCACTTACTCAGTCCTTGTCCTGCAGTTATCCTACTGGGAATTTGCCCCCCTAAAACCAACCCAGAGAGAACCAGCCCCTTCACCTTTGCTCTGCCTTAACTGCAATATTATTGCATTGTTCATCTTATGGCCTTCTAAATGTTAAATCAGCAATTCTCTAGGTATATTAATGACACATCAGCAATTCACTACTAATTGATAGTTAAATACTAAATAAGCAGTTCGGTTAGTATCTGCCTTACCATAGAGATATTCAGTAGAGTTATACTGGGTTGACAATTGAGTATGAACTCCAGCCTGATGGTCTCCTTTCCCATATCAGGGATCTCTGAGTCCTGCTGTATTCAGTTGTCTTCTCAATGACAAACCAATACTGTAATTCGTAAGAGTTTGAAAGACCCTAATATCACTTTCACATGTCCTTACACCAATACTCCCTGATAATACATTCACCTGCCTCTTTCCAGCATTGCATCTGCACTTCAAGTCCACCTGCCATTTATCACTAACAGCTATTTGAAAATGTTAAAAAATCATTCTCTACAGTCTTCTACCTTCCTAACTTTCATACTCGCAAACTGCAAAATTTATGCATTTTTCTTTAGGTACTTTTAAAAACATTCTATATGCAGAGGATGTAAATCAAGCGCTTTGGTGTTTGGCAGAGTGAATACTACAGTAAACATTCTTCAGCACCCCAGTTATCACTGGATCACTTCAGTTTCACAGATCTGTGCTCACTGCAGCAATTTAACCAATGGTACATGCTTTGGTTTTTGCAGATATTTGACCTTTAAAAGTTTCACTATTTGAAATTGTTACGCCCTTGGCATTTGTGACCAAAACCCATGAGAAGTGGTTTGCTTAAGTCCTCACACTGCATCGTTCAGCCCCGTGTCACTGTCACAGTGCCACAGCACTGGCTTATTCTGACCTACAGTAGTCCATGGCCATGTAAGAAAACTTCTGTCTGTAGAACTATCTACATTTTGCAATATTAAAAAAATCACTTGAACCACTATAATATGCCAGGTCAGCTTTTGCTTCCTTTCTTAGGCAGTCCCAAATGCCTTGATCATGATTTTTCCTAATGATTTCCATGGTTTAAGGTACTCCTAGTTATCCTGCATTTCATCATTTCAAATGCCACAATCCTTTCTTCCAGTGTAGAGCCATTTTGTTTCTATCAATAAACTTAGATATAACAGAGAGCAGATGTCATTAAACTTTAGTATCAGAATCACAGGATAATTTAGATTTGACCTGACCATTAGAGGTCATTTTGTTCTAGCCCCTGCTCAACTTTACTTACATCACAGAAAGAAGTTCAGCTTAGCTGTATTTATTGCCTGAATGCTTAGGATATTGCATATGCTTGGGCTTTAATAGCTTGAAAGCTCTTTGTGGCTCTCCAATGGAAAACAGGTGTAATGTATTTGCAATGTACACTCCTACTTATCTAAATATGTATTTTTCTACCTGGAGCAATAATGTGTGCAAAAGAGGTTCCATAACGCTGCACGTCATGCAGAAACAGTGTCTAGTGATGAAACTCTGTTGAAAAATTTAAGCACAGAAAAAAAAGCACCTAGCTCACTTCCAAATGTTCCTGGTAAAAGCCTACTGATTTCAGATGAGCTCATCCTTATTTATATCACAGAATGTCAGAAACAACAGATTTACCAAATGTTCGTTCCAGAATTCCCCATATTTACCCATTACGAAACTTGTGGGAAATTTATTTCCAGCTGTAGAATCCCACCACCATGCTCATCCTGTTTCTTCCAAGCATTAGTGATATCCAATTGTAGCCTCCACTTGTCACCAAAGTAAATATTCCTTCATTTAAAAAAAACATGAGATTAAGCTCTCATAAACTGCATTTCTTTATCATCCACTAAATTTTGATGATGTTTTCCAGTTGTATGGAAAGAGTTTGTTGGTCAGGTAGTATAACTTTGAACTCTCAAAATTACAGCTTAAGTAATTTTCAAGAACCCAAATTGTGTTTTACCCCTTGTGTGTGCCTTTACATATTAGACATTATATTTGGATTAAATATGCAAGAGTCGAATTTCTGCAGTGTTTTCCAAGCAACTTCCAAGCAGCTTCAATATACCCAGCAGGAGAGATGCAGACAGATTGTATTCCCGAAGCAAGAGTTGTTGTTTAAGGCACAGAAATACAGCAGTAAGATAAACTTTAACTGTTTCGGGTGTATGTTGCTCAAGAACACTGCTCTAAATTAATTTAATGAGACTCAAGAAGTGGCCCAAAAGAACAAATGGTAACTGTACAGTTAAAGATACAAGGATTTGAATATTTCAAACCAACATCCAATTTTAAGATAATTTTTTCCAGTACAGTTAAGCAATTTCACAGATTACGTAACAGATTAGAAAGCACCTATGTTTTATCTTTGCTTTTTCTCATTTTCACACTCCCTGTTTGTCCATCTTCATTTGCCATTCTTTTATTCTCCCTGTAATCAGTTTTCAATTCACTGGACCATTTCAACCAAATTTGATGAGGTTAAGGTTTCGCAAATTTAACTTTCAACTTTGTGAACTGTAATGACTGGCTAGAGAACTGCATCCAATTAGAGCTCTGACAGAAGAGAGCAGGGAGAATTAAAATTTTAGCTGCTCTGCTCATTTCATTCATCAGCTAAAGGGCAATAATCAGATGATCAGTCAACCATGAGTAGTTCCAAAGCTACCATGGCATATGCTGCTCGTTGACAGCCAAAAGCACAAAGAAGAGTATTTAGGGGATTCATGGGAGACCAGACAGAGGCTGCAAGACGTAAAACTATAGGCAACCAGTCATTAATCCTTATGTAAAGATTTTCATCTTATTGTTAGTTGTTTGATTGTTTGTTTGGTTTTGTTTGGATTTTTTAAAATGAGTATCTACAATCTGTTTTTTGTATGTGGAAAAACAAATCACAAAAAAATTTCTCATCCACGTAAAGATTTTAATCCTATTTCTCCCCCACTTAAGGAAATCTGTGAGTCAGTTGCCATTTTTGAGCAAGATTTAAATGCAGCGCTTTTTAACTGCCTTTAACTCATTTGTTTGGACATGCTAGTCAAGTTCACCAGGCAAAATATGCAAAATAACAATCATATACCCACTAACTCTCAGTTAACAACAGTCACCTCTCCATAAGACTACCTTTTTCATACATTCTAGTTAGGCTTTTTTCCTTGATTTTTTTTAATATAGCTACTATTATTCTGTTTGTCATCCTTTTTTTTTCCCATTTTACATAATTAAGAGATTATAAATACTTCCTACTATGAACTTTTTTTTTCCTGAAGAAAGATGTATTTGTCATCAAACAGGATAAACAGAAGTGGTCATCACTTTTGTAATGTATTACATCAGAGCTATTCATTGCACTGGCTTTATACAAAACCCATGGAACTATGTTCTATTTCCAGACTGTATTCATTATAGGAAAAGTTTATCTAAGGAAGGAAAAAAACAAATCAGTGTTACATGACACTGCTCTTGTTTTTCTTCGTACTTCAAATGAAGAAAGGCCTTTATGATTCCATTTCCACTCTCCTCTCCTCCCTCTGTAATACTTTTGGAATTCATTGGCATTTGATAGAGCCCAAAAACACTGAAGAAAATTGGTTTCCTCTGATAATCAATCGCTGGGAATAGAGGAGAAAGCAAAAACAGTGCTCTCAAGGAAGGAAGGTTGGGAAAACTCATCAGCTGCACAGTTTGACACAATCCAGATAACCATTCAGGATGCACAAATACACAGACCAAGAGTACACTGGAGACACAGCCATATGCCTTTATGTAATGAGAACGAAAAACCCTATCTCACAAAACTTACAAGTTTTTCCAAAAAATCAACACACAAGAATGAATAAAGAAGAGAGATGCAAGTTTCTGCACCATAGCTCTGCAAGATATTAAGGAGCCCTGAGATAAAAGGAAAGGTATTTGCCTTGGGATATGTATACACAGACTGGAAACAGAAGTAAACGGTTTTTGCAGTTGTAGTGGGTTGGAATGTAACTAATAAACAGTCTTTTGACCAATTGCTATAGTGGGCGCTGGGTCTTTGGTGGTGGGGTGCTGCTGGCTTCCAGAAGTGTCCTCCCAACAGGCCACTTCAGCGGAACCACACACTCACACTCGCTTAACCTTGCACACCACTGATATCTCTAATCTACACAAACAACACAGAGCCAGGAAGGGTCTTTGGTCGGTGGTCCACGGGGGAGTTCATTAACTACTAAACCACAGATGAATCCGAGGACAAAGACAAGGAGAGAGGGTGTGCGGGGGTTCTTATATGGGGGGTGGAGAGCAACAGGGTCCAATGCGATGAGGGCCGGGGGGCAGTACATAGCAGGGCCAGGGTACAAGGGCCAACAGGAACAAGGCAAGGGCAGGAGCTCGGGAACTGGGGCCAATGGTGGATCGAGGAAGGGAGAAGATTCTAGGGATAGGGGAATGCCCGGGGAAGGGAGGCAGGAAATAACTGCCCAGGGGAGGAGAAGTGGGCTAGCCAACGGGCCAGGGGATGGGATAGAACCGGGGTAAAGGTAACCATGGTTACTGGGAGCATAGGAAAGGCCTTAAGTCTTCATCAATGGGGAGTGTTTGTTAAACAATTCCTGTCCCTCCAAAGGACAGTGCTGTCCCCTTGGGCCTAAGGCTCACCAGCCTCCACAAATTGCTTCTTGTGATTTTGCATATTTAAACCGCGTGGAGGTGCAGGAACCTCCCTTTTGTTCCTGCTCTCCCTGCTGAGGGGTGGCAGGGGAGGGGGGCCTCCAGCCCCCATCCTTTCCCTGGCACAGCGGCACAGGGCCTAGGTTGCTGGACAGAATTATCTTGGAGCTGCAGGCAGACAAGAAGCAGCCATGAGCTGCTGCATAGCCAGGACCATCCGGTGTGGCTTCTAGGAATGGGTGGGCCTCCCTCCCCACCACGTGTCCCTCTGCAGAGCCGTCAGGAGCTGATAAAGCTTTCTGCAACCAACGCAGCTTATGTCAAACGGAAGAAAACACCAAGCAGCTGGCAGCATAAAGGGAAAGAGGCTTTTCTCCAACATAAAGCCCAACAAAAACCAACTCTTCAACATAATGGCTTCAAGGTCAGAGAGAAAGAGAAAGTAGGTCACATGGGATGGAGCTGAAGATGGTGGTGGGAAAAGAGAGTGGAGCGCTCGGAGCTTAGAAATGCTTTCTGCAGGCCCTGGTAAAAACTACAATATCACAAACTGTTTTTTCTCTTTAATACATTTAAAAAGACATGGGGCAATGAGAATTCTGTGTGCAGGCTGCAGAAGAAAGAAACGTGGACACGCTACGTCACCTAGGAGCTGCAAGAGACTGTAAGAGACTTTTAGAAATTTTGTGACAAAGAGAGCCATTGCTTTCAGGTGGAATAACCCATCCTTAAAGGAGAAACACCCCATGTGCAGCCCATGGCTGGCAGTGTGAAAGAGACTGTGAGATTTTCAAGGAAAAGATGTTTTTCACAGCAGCAAATTTCCTGGTCTGTTCCTAGTGGCAGTTTGGAAACCATATTAAGCAGAGGAAACCTCTTTTTCCTCAATATTGGAGAGACTTTTAAGAACTGCTACACTGACAAAAATAATGGTTTGTTATCCTTTGTGCAAGTTGGGTAAAAGTGGGAGGTGTTGGAGGAAAAGCGGGTTTTGCTTTAATTTCTTTTCCCTTTTAATTCTGTTAGTAATATACTTCTTCATATTTTTTAAAGTTTAGAACCTGCTTTGCATATCTCCAAATCCCTTATTTCACAGAAGGTAACAGATGAGACTAAAACCACTACAGCAGTACAAGGAAGTCACCAGTGAAGTTTCACAATCTAAATTAATACCCCACTGTTTCTACACATTGGCAAATAGGGGGGTGACCTTGGTCAGTTGCCCCTGGGCACTTGTCACTGGCCCTCCTCAATGGGACAGAGGGAGCAAGAATGAAAAAGCTTATGGGCCAAAACACAGGCAGGGAGGTCACTTAACAATTGCCAAAAACCACTCAGTTTGAGGAATACTGATTTAATTCACTGACAATTAAAAGAGATTAAAGAAAATAAACCCCCTAATTTCACGTCCTCAATGATCCAGACTGTTCATATTCTTGCATGAACACGAGTTTTGAATTTTTGGATCACAAACACATTATCTGACAAGAGCATTATCTGACTGCCGAAAAAACTCAGTGGGCAGGGAAAGATTAAGAAGGTATATAAAAACAGGACATCTTGTATGGATGCTGGCTGCTTGTTCGGAGAAGATTTTCAGCAGAGTTTTGTGGGAAAGTAAAGTTTCTCATGAGCGGCCTGAAGGCCGTGAGGGATGAAAAACAACTTTGGATAAACAATTCCTTGGTAAATAACTTGCACCTGTTGTTTGTCACAGACTGTTTTGAAGAGATGCTTTTGCACTGGTGTTGTTCTTCAGTTAATGGATGGCTTTCAATTAACCAGTGGTGTAATGTCATTGCGCAGCAATCTATATAAAGCATACACTCAAATAAACGGAATTCCTGCTTTCTTTGTGCTTTATGAATGATGACATCTGTGTTTTCTTTGTCTATCTCTGAAGCGCAACAGTGACAATCTTGTGCCATTGTGTAACTCCAGGGTGTGACATGGAAGAGGGCAAAGGACAGTCAGCTCAAACAAAATAGGGAGAATTATTCATGTGTAAGCCATGAATACTCTGAATAAGAATCATTCTAATATGTCACTGGCTGCCACGGAGGGAGGTCAGCACAAGGTAGCACAGCACAGAAAGGTGGTGGGTGCTTTGTACACAGGCACTCAGTGCATTAAACTCCTGCCACAGCACTCTAAGAGCTCACATGGGCCCAAGAGGAGACAGAGTGAATTAATGAAGGTGAAAACCTCTAACTTCAAACTATACAGTCACCCCACCTTCCTCTGAGCTACAGAGTGCTCTGTTCCCATCCAACACCATAGATATTTGGGTTTGGTCACTGTCATAGACAGGGTACTGGACCAAATAAACCTGGGGCTGGTCCACACAAGACAAATTTTATTTCTTTTAAATGTATTCCTTTTCTTCTGTTCTGGGTGAACTATTATCTATCCTTTTACCTTTGCTTTGTCTGTCCAGTCTGACATTATTATGCCTAGACCATCTTAATTCCCAAGAAATTATCTCCTATCTTATTATCTTCTGCAGAACAGAACTAAGCTCACAGGGAAAACATAGAAAATGACATCTGAACTCTCGCTACTGAATGTGCTAGCTATAGATGTCACTTCCTTCACATTTGTTCAAAGGATGCATTTGTTCTTTGTAGGTTTTTCAGAGGAATGAGAAAAATAATAATCATTCCATCCTTTCTATCAGTAGAACAATTTGGCATCATATTTTTCTGTTTCTCTAGGAGATTATGTGATTCATACAACAACATATTGGAAGAAGCTAAACCACAGGTAATTCTTAACTGAAACACAATAAAAATAGATGTGTTTTCAGCCAAGTACACAGAAACACCAAAAAGGGGTGTACAAAGAAACACCAGAGGAGTTAAAGAGTTCACCAATAGTCTTAGTAAAGAGAAAGTAATTGGGGAAGGAGTGGAAATTTTGCATGTGTATTTGTACATTCATGCAAACTCAAACAAGGGGCACAGAAATGGACCAGAAATAACGAGGTAAAAAACAGGCAAGTTTTTGATACAAATAAAAAACATAGAAAGATGACTAATTTTCTGGAAAGCCACAACTGCCTTAACAGCAATTCTGCACATCTTTCAGTATAAGAATAATTTAAAACCTACATCATAATACTTATGTAATGATATAGACTCTGGCTGTATATTTTTATTATCTCCTTTACACATCTCCTATACATCTGTTTCATCAGAATTTGACTGCAACCACATGAATTGATTATGCCATACAGATCTGAATTCATCCTAAGGAAAAAAATTTGCATCCTGAGGTGTGTTGTTCATGCTCTCTATTTGTAGTTTCTAATATATTAATATAAGGATTATACCTAGTTTTAAAAAACTAATGTAAACATCTTGCAAATAAAATATATATTACCATCTTCAACAATTCACATAGGGTTGGAAGAGTACAAAAGAATACTATTTTTACTCAGTTCATGTAGTCAGGAGTAGAAAACTACATAGCTATGTTTAAGGAAGTTCCTGCAAGTTCATATAGTGCTTTAATGGAATACTCCACAGCATACAGGTTCAGTGACAGGTTTCAGCAGACACTTCAATCCACTGTAACCACCCAGAAACATTATTCAAGAGCAGTTGAATTCTGCACAGTTGTAACACCATGCAGCTCTTATCCTCTTTTTTTTCTCAGTAAAGTAGCTCTGAACAGATGAGGATCCAACTTGGGCTGTGAGCATGGTAATAAATATTTGATTCAACCTCTTATGCACCTTCAGATAGAAAGCCAGGAATTATGAGTGCAACTACTTTAAACTAGCTAAGGCTTAAAAAAACTCCAACAACCCTAATTTTCTTTTCCACTGAGTCTTCTATTTTGTTACTACTAACAAAACCAAAGGTGTCAATTAGTAGCAAAAAACCCCCCAGACAACCAAATAGTGAGACATTAGAAGTTTCTGGTTTTGTCAGAGTACTGAAGAAGTGGTATCCATATTAACTGTTAGCTATTTAAGCTTTCCAGACCAGTCAGCACAGCTCCATTTTGACATGTGTGGGCTTTTTTCCATGACAAATGTACCCACATTCAGCATCTTCCCTAGTAACCTGTCTTGCTATAAAGAATTGCTGAACTAAGCAATATTCAGAACATATAAAAAAGCCAATTGACAAAAGCAAACCACAAATGAGAAGTGTGAGGAAAAAGAGATCATAAATAATGAAGTAGATTTCTTTACTTAAGAGGTCATTCTCCTTCATAATACTCCACTCATAAAAACCAAGATTTAAAACTCTACTAGTGACACTGTTAAAGGATAAGGATAAAAATGTTATATCCAAAGCATTCCTTTTACTGTGACTCAGGTTTATCAAGAAATAAAAAGTCTTACAAACTCTTTCATTAACTCCTTACTGCATCAAATTTTAAATAATGCTGAAAATGAAAACTGTAACTCTGAGGACCAAAGTGACATTGTGCTGCATTCAGCAGCTGAAGACAGACATAGTATAAGATTTTAAATAGTACCACGGCAAAAAGAAGCTTGGGCTTGCTGCATGCATCATTTGGGGTAACTGCCTGAAAACAAGAGATCTGTGGTTCTCTGAGCATCAGGACAGCGCACAGCAGTAATAAGGTACAAGATGTTATCCTAAAGGGAGTGATCAAAACATCACTGCTCAGGGATAGTGTAATTCCTTGTGACATCTGTGCCAAAATTACATTTCCATGCTACAATATACACTAGATCTGATTTAATACTTTCAATTGCATTTCACATAAGAGCAGCTCAAAGTCTCAGAGAGACAATTTTGCCTGGTGCTGCCAAGGTCCCTTTTTGAGGAACCAGAGCAACTGGGAGAATGATTCCCTTCATTGAGTTCTGCTCTGTTTCCTTAGAAAAGCTAAGTGCCAACAACAAAAATAGTAGCATATGGTAACGACATTTTAATCTGCATATTTTTGTTCTCTGCTCTTTGTCTCTTGCTTTCTATTTGATTATCTACATACTCCCAGTGTCAGCACTGTTTTAAAACTGTGAAATGACACTAAGAGTTACCTAAGATTAAATCGGAACAGCTCCTCATCCATCTTTTTGTTTCCTCTTTGTCTTGGCAGCAGCACAGTTAGACAGACATAAAGATGTAGACGGAAATCAAAATAAAAATCACTTTTCCAAATATTAAGCCACAGGATGGCAGCTGACAAGACAAGCCATGAAATCCTACCCATGCTGTATTATTCATCAATTTTCAAATGCATGCACCCAGCCATCATTCAAATACTTCTACACTAAAGCCTACAATTCTTTCTTCACCACAAATCCAGGTGACATTCATGAGACAAGACCACAGCCTCACTGGGAACAGAATGGAAACATTGACTTCATTCACATATTGATGGCTTCTTCTTGGCTCTGCACTGTGACCTGGTGCCCAGTCTCCCAGGGCACAGGATCACTGCCTATGCACTTGAAAGATGCCATTAGCAGTGACTCTCAGATTTAAGAATGTTGCAAATACCATCCACACTTAAACACTGAACACAGAAATGCTGTAACACCAGTCAGCTCTCCAGCTTAGCCATAGCCTAAAATAAGGCCATTTCACCACTCTTCCTGTTGACAGCACAAAAATTATGTTCATCATATTTGCTAAAGCTTTATTTGAACTTTAAAATATCATGAAGTTGTCCACAGATGTAGTTTTTTTCCAAAAGGTTGTCATATCCCATTAAATAGTTTTACTTTTTCTAGTCCATTTCAATAATAGATACATCAGCTGATGAGGAAATTACAAAAGAAATTTTCAATTTTGAAACCTACTAAGGACACCAAGCTGTCAGAAGATGAGGAAAGCAGAGTCAATTACCCATTGACATTCTCAGGGAGTACATGGAGTGTGCCAGAATACTGAGGATGGCTCTAACTGGTGTGAACCCACCAGTTCCATTGGTGCTAACCCTCAACACACTCTTCTGAGGCACCTGGCATCAAGCACTCTGTGCCCTTATCGGTGCAGAAACAGCAACAGCAGCAGCAGCCACAGTTAATGATGCTTAAACAAGCAGCTTTTTGTAGTTCTCTTGTCCATCTTTGTAAGCTGCTAAAACAGAGCAGCAAATAGAATTATTAGCTTATAGAATATGCATATGACACAAAGCCAAGCACATGAAAAGTACATACATGAACAAGAAAAGTAACAATACCAAGGATACTGAAAAATGTAACTTCAGTTTCATGTATTTCCAATATGCTGGTATTTTATTGCATTTCCTCTCTCAGTAATTAGTGTCCTATAGGGATCTGTTTCACTGAAAAAAAATGGAATAAACCATGAAAAGATTAAATGTAATTATCATTATTTCCATTTCTGGGGCAAGGCCTTTTCATAAATAATTATGTTGCAGTGTAAAACTGGAGGCTTTATACAGTTACCCTATCATTCATAATAATGAGTAGCATAATAAGCCACAAACCAAATCTTCATGTTCTCATTAGTTAGAGAAGATTAATTAGGACTTTAACCAGAAATGCCACTAAGCATCATGCTTACTTAGGTAATTAAAGTACTGAGGATATTGAGGCTTATGTTGTCTTCCAAATCTGCAAATAGCATGATGCTGACAAATTTACATTGTATAAAACCATATGGTTTTCAAATAAAGTTATAAGAATTTATTTGTGTCAGGCCTTCATATTAAAGTCACTTTAGTGTCAATCAACCAGATTTTCTTCTCACCCTCTTCTCAATTAATGTTGTGGAATTTAAGGTGATACGTTCAATGCAAAACTACTGTGCCCAAGACCTCTGCCAATGTGACAAAGACTCATTTCTACACGAAAGGCAGAAAGACCTTTCCCCTCAACTGGGTGAGGTTAATGAATTGACTCAGTGCCAGGATGCTGACTCAGAGCAGCCAATAGTATCAACACCCATCTCCTACTCATTACATTTTCTGAAGGAATAATTTTGGATGGAATGGCCTTTTCCTGTATTTTATGCTTGAAGGAGTTGCCTGCAAATACCTGAAAGTGTGTTTCTGTCATATGTCCCTTTGGAAAGCTACTTTTGTTGTAGCCTCTCGATAAATAATACACACACCAGCTGAACAGGTAGTGTGTTAAAAATACTATTTACCATACTGACAAAATTATACCAGTCTCCCATTTCTTCATCTTCCTTTTCCACCTGTGTGGAGGCTAGTGAGCGTGCCACACAAGGGTCCCCGAGGATCCCCTGGGAGGATGGACCCAGGTAGAAGAAACACTCCCTAAGTCAGGGTGAGTAAAAAAGGCTTCTGCCAGGGATAGCCTGTTCTGTTATGTTAATGTACCCCAGTTCTGTTTCCCTGGTGGGCCCTGTTTTCCCTCCCGTCCCTGCTCCAGAATGTTCTCCCCTTCCCCACTCCCCCACTGCCCTCTGTCCCTCAGCCACTCCCTTTCTATTTCCCCACTGGCTCCTATACCCTAACCCCGCCTGTGCACTGCCCCCTGCCCTCAAACCAGTGGTCCCTGATGCTCTCTCTCTCCGCCCCTATCTTAAACCTGGACCTCCATTATTCTTGGTTCTTTGTCACTGGCTCCCTTTGCGTGCGTGTGGCTGCAATAAACACCACATGGAATACCATACAAGAACCCTTCCTGGCTCATATCTGGAGCTTTCTGGTGTGTGAGTGTGTGTATGTGTGTGTGTGGCTTTGCCAAGCGGTTTTCCTGCAGAGACGCTTTCGGAAGGTAGCGGCACTACCACCCCCACCCCCACAGTGCTACTACACACCTGCTAACTCTCTTCATCTTCTTCAACACAAAGGCTATATGACTTATGTCTCCTGTTCTAGTTTTAACTCTGTATAAAATGTAGGCCATGCCTCTAGCTCATGGGTACTGCTCGTATGCAAATAATGTACATTAATAATAGCAAAGTCATGGCTGAGGTCAAATCTCTCTGGGTATCTTAAGAATATTTCACTGATGTGGGAAGATAAATATTTATGCCCATGTTGAAGAACAAAAAGAGAAGGAACTGTTCTGTTCTGTCATGTTCAGTTCAGTTCTGTTCAGTTCTGTCATGTTCAGTTCTGTTCTGTTCCATTCTGTTCTGTCAACAACTGACTTGTTCTGTCATCTAACGGTTCACAAGAACAAGTAGTTTAGGAATCTATATCCAAGAACCCCAACTAAAACACAACTAGTTTCAGCTTAATGACTGTTTAAGAACTGAAAAGCTTATCAAGAAAAGGTCTACCCCAAAATGTTTTGTTTTGTTTTGTTTTTTTAAGATGGACTCTTTATTCTCCAAACATGTTCTTTCCTCAGACTAAGTCACTTGTGAAAAACACAATTTAAAAAACCCCAAACAATTAAACATTCAATTTTGTAGGCAAATTCCCCATTATCACAACATTCTCAACAGACATTAGTGAGCACATTCTGAGCTCTATAAAAAACAAGGTTCAACATGACAAATGGATATCTCAGAGGCCTTTCAAAGCACTTCAAGTTTCAGTTTTACTTTTCATTCTGGGAGACTTGGCCAATTTTGCTGAAATGCAGGCAGCACTCAAAAAGGTAATGCCTTTTGTTTGTTTGTTTTTAAGATACTGACAAAACACTAAACCAACCAAAACATACACAGACAAAAAACGGAAAAACAATAAAGAGAAACCCGAATCTCTTCCTGGTTGAAATATGGAAGTTTCTCAACCATGAGACAGAACTAGAAGTAAACTGCAATTGCCTTGATCTAAACAGCCCATGATGTATTTCATGAAATGTAACAAAAAGCTTTTAGAACTATTCTACATTTGTGTTCTAAGTAATATCCCCCAAGAGTTAAAATGATTTTGTGTAGTTTATTCTAGCAGAGGATAATATTGCTGACATCATTTTTCAAGTTGCTGCTGGCAACCTCTTTTATTTTCTTTTAAAAGATAACTTTTTGACAACTGCATGCTCTGCAAGAGCAGTGAAGTGGCTCTGTCTCTGAGATGAGAGCAGCTCTCAAATTCTGTCCTTCCTTACACAACTGACCAAAGGTTTCCAAGAGAGATAATGATTTAAATCAACCAATTTCTTGGTACAGAAGTTCCATGTAGTCTGAAGCAAAGTCCTCTGCAGCTGTGGCAGCAACTTTCTCTGTGGAAACTTGGCCACCTGTAGGTCCAGAGTAAGGATGGGAGTAAAGAAGGATCACAAGTAAAAAGTGAGCAGAGCAAGAAGAGGCACCAGACAAAAACTAAAACATGTTGATCTCTATTTGTCACAACGATAGTTGACACAGGACATTCTCTTCCTAGTAATCTGAGTTTGGCAGGACTTCAATAAGGGTGCTGAACTGAGAAAAAGACTAGATTAGAAACCCCACTTTTTCAAAGAATTGGAATTCCTTTGTAGGATCTAGCTGGGATCCTCACATCGTGGGTCATTTTTGTTTTTGACTTGATCACTTGACCCTTCACACTTGTTTTAATTTCTAGTCCTTGTTTGAAGAGCATTATCTAGGTAGGTTCTCACTCCTCTTTATATTGCCTAAAATATTACTAGCTTTTAGCCAGATATAATATCCTCTTTAAAATGTGTAATAGTGGGCATTCCAGACAGGCATGGGAAACCAATAAACCCAAATGTCAGGCAGGGAAGATTAAGGAAAAGACAATTAAGGATCAGTTACTGCCTTGTAAATTCTATTTCCTGGATAAGAGTCAACAGGAACTGGATATTCTCGTGACTTCCAAACGAAATTCAGGGTAGTACCCTCAGGCTAAGGGCACAGGGATCGATAGTTCTGGCTTTGTCACTCTGCTGTGAACACAGCTTTACTTAGCAGCAGTTCAACAAGTCCTCTGATTAGAAAAAGATAATTTAAAAATTGTGAAATCTGCAGTCCCAATTACCACAAAGCAACAAATGTAATTTTGTTATTTTTTAAAAAAGATTCCTAGATTAAATAATGTTGTCCACTAATGTTGCCTTGTTCACTCTGCTATACTTTGTAATTTAGTAAACTAGCACCAGTGTCATTTCTGAAGTGTATTTCACATGCCATTAGGCGTAATAATGCATATGTTATGCTTCATTTAAACTATCAGATACACCTATTACTAGTTATTTATTTTGCTTTTTGTTATTGAGTGCTTTTATTTCACTGGGTGAGATAAATTAATCCTGCTGACAACTTTCTTGCAAGATCATCAACTAGAAATTTTCAGTCAAGCAGAACATATTAGATGCTTTTTACTGGAAGAACACTTCCAGTAATATTATTTTATATTTTCTAAAAAGCCCACCCAGTATCACAGATTCCCAGACAGATCTGTGCTAAGCTCAGAGTTAGAGTTCAATGTCGTAAAGCAGTAAGAGAACTCTGTGGCGGTAGAGATGGATGCACTACACTTACTGTAATCTAAAACTGTAAAAGTTTTTTATTATTTTCTGGTACTATTCTTATATCTTTTTACAATTACTGTGTATTTTATGATTGGCTGCTTGACAAACAATGACAGGGCTGTCTACAAAACAATGACTATTCGAAGAGTAATACAAATAGCTATACAAGCAATTAGTTACATATTACATGCAAGTCTTTTCTTGTACAATCTTAGTATTCTATAACCAGAACAACTTTTCCTTGTGTCTAGAACATCTTTCATTGATGATCTTTTTGGTTATCACGGTGGCTTTCACTGTGACTGCAGTTTCTTATGGGTAGATTTTGAGTGTTTTTAAGTCAATTTCTGTGAGACTGTGGCCTTCAGAGCAGCTGTCAGCCTCATCAATTCCCACAGGACTCTTCCTGTTCTCTTGTTCATTTCCCATGCTTCCTTGACATTTATATACTAGGCTCTTCACCTATTTCCTGTTTTCTTGCCTTTCTTCTTAGTGCAGTCACCATTATAGAATATAGGTGGATAATAGATGTTTTGGTCACCTTATGGCATTGGCATTAATTAGCATCACACTAAAAAACACTAACTGCAATCGAATTCTTGAAAACCTGAGTTTACATGTTAAACAGAAAATGGTCATTGTCTGTAGTCCCATCATGTGGGAGACTTTCTAAATTTTTATTTCATTAAAAACAGAGCTTGGTTTCAATCACTGCATTGGAGAGATGCTATTTAAATGTGACTAAACATTTGACTCCTATTTTGGTCACATGCGAACAGCACTCAGGAGGCCTGTACTTGCTGTCTACCTCCCATGGATTAATAACTCCACCAGACAGCCCAAAACAACAAGCTTCCAGTCAAAACTGAGTAATAGTGGCAAACTCCAGATCCAGCACTGTGTCATACTGCTGATGGTGGAAGCCTGAAGTCAGTGTGCCAGTGAACAGCTACTCCTCATTAAAAGGGTAAGTATCCACACTTTCTTAAAGCTGTACGTGTATATGCAAACCTGCAAGAATATGACTGTGGGAGTTCTAGCTGCAACACAAAATATTCTTTCTACCTCTCAGTAAATAACAAAGATACATTATTTCAGAAAAAAATGTTTAGCTCTGTCAATAGTCCCTGTCACAAGTCTATAAAATCTTTCATCTATTACAAACTTGTTTAATAATCTTGTCATCTACTTCACTGCTTATTAATTGAATGGAAGTGTCTCTGAGCCACAGGGCACATGAGATATCTGATTTCTGTATGCATTATGCATATGCAGAAGCAGCGGAGAGTTGTAAATTTTCCTATTAGGGGGCTCTAATGGACTATTTAAAGAGAAGCAGTTAGGGACGATTCTTGTAAAGTGGAATTACAGCTACCTTAAAAAGGGTTCCACATATTAAAGTACGCCAGCCCAGCTTCCACAAGTGCTATGCTTTAAACCTACGTTACCAGAATTCCTAATGTAGAGTGAGATGAAAGCAAATTACATTTATATGTGGACTCACAGATTTATTTAGTTTTCAAGGTGTTGAAAAAAACAAAATAGAGAGTAATAGAATGTTTTGGGTTTCCTTTTTAGTTCAGATCAATTTTAAAAGGTCACAAAGGAATTAGAAGAGACAGAGAATAAAAGTGAGCAGAATGAGGAAGATGAATCAGTTGAAAACTCCCTGAAAAGATGAATAAAGCTTTTTATTTTTAAAGCACTGAATCAAAACCATATATAATAGCCCTATTGATGGAATATTACATTGGGAGAAAAATAACAGCAAAACATCAATGAAAAGATATAGTAGTTCACATCCAAAGTATCTATTCAATTAGGCAAAAATCCCATATTCACCAAGGGTGGACAGACCTCAATACAGCCAAGATGTCATCTCTGTAATCACCCCAAGCAGACTGCCCTTTTAACACGGTGTTTTGGTGTGACTTTATGATGTATCCTATATTGCCTACTCTATGCCCAGAAAATGAATCTTATGCCTTTCTGTGCCTTTAAACCGAGCCTGAGAGGGGAAAGAAAGAAAAAAACAGCCAGAGGAACTTTTTCAAAGCAGTTCTGTGCTTCAAGGTCACCACTCCTCTCTGTGGTTCTTCTGCTGTGGGGAGTGATAGCTGCTGCGGCAGAGAGGGGAGGAAGCACCTGCCTTGCTTTCCAGCCAGCTCTCGGCTCTGTTTCTTTCAAAGGAGAGAGACAGAGTTTTCCTGTGACTTTGGTTTCTTCTTCTTCTCTTCTGGACTTGTTCAGAACACCAGAACATCAAACCCTCACTGGGAGGTTTTCCACCAACCTGCAGGGGGGTCCCACGCACTGACCCAGCTCCGGGGAGGAGAGAAACCACACCCCCAGAAGGAATTAAAACTCTTTCAGGTTTCTCTCCACAGCAAAAGATTTTATTATTTAGCATTATTATTCTTTTCTTGTGTGTTTGTTAAATAAGTAGTTTTGTTTTCTTCTTCACTTTCCTCCGAGGAAATATTTCTTTTCCTGAACCTGGTTGGGTTGGGTAACTACAACCTGCTTTCTATCAGGGGATATTCTCCTCTGAATTTGTCTCAAACCGGGACAAAAGGACACTTCCTGTTTGAACATTAAAAATTCTGTTGAAACATTAAAAATTCTACCTATAAGCAAATGAGAAAGCATAAAATTATGACGGTATCTAATTAAATACAAGGTAGAATTTAATGGGAGGAGGAGGAGTGAGGAGAAGAGAGGAAATTACAAGTCTGTACAGGAGAGAAAATGAGGATTAGACAGGATTGACCATTTTTATTTAAAACACTGCCAGAGTGTTACCTAACACTTCTTATTAATATACATAACTATAAGGAGCTTAATTGCAGCATAAGAATTTAAGATGATGAGTTTAATACATGGACAAAAGAAAATTAACACTGTTTAGCACCAGTAAAGCTCTCTGCCAAAATGCAAAGACTGAACCATTTAATACAAGTATAGATGAAAGTGAAAATCCAATCCAATTCAATGCAAATACAAAATCTGTTTTGATTCCATTGCTGAAGTAGAAAGACAAACATAAAAATAAGCAAAAGCTGGCACTTGGGTTCAGCTTTCAGGATCTGTACATCAGTTTTTTCTGAAGTCCTGCAGTTGAGTGAGTTCTTTCAGAGATCCATAGTCACCAGACTAATCATCATAGAAGGAGGTTAGGATGCAATTTATCAATCCTTGTGACAAGTGCTGCAAAGCAAATACTCATTTATTATTAGCCTAGTGTTTAAACAACTTTCACAGCACTTAAAAATCCTCCTGCCATGGCTGTACTATGACCCTGAAATAATTAGTGATTTTTTTTTTAGCTGAAAGTCAAATAACCAACCAGCCACATAAAATATTTTGTATTAAAGGCACATAAGAACTGAATTTAGACCCATTTATACAAAGGTATTTTCCAAATGCCACATGATATAAACTTTGTTTTTAGGCATCAATGTCAAAATGCTGTTTCTGGTGCATACTCTAGATCTCTTGGTGAGTATTCCTAGAAAAATCAAAAAAGGGGGAACAGAGATACAGCACCCACTTTAATTGCCACTTTCAATGCAAAATTATTCAGTAACATTAGGGAGATTGTCCACCAGATTGGACAGTAAGTCTAATGAGCCAGGAAGGACAAGGTCATTTTTGGGAAATAGAAAAACAAGATAGGACAATTTACGGAAGAAAATACTGCGTGCTATGTGCAGAATACACACATATGCCTTTATGGTGGGTAAGTCACATTTAGCTGGGTTTTTTTTCAGTATTTTCTCTATATTGTAAGCTCCATTAGAAAGGCAGAAAAGTCTGGCTCAATAATACACAATGATGCCTCTTGATTACCTGCAAGTGTTGCCTTCAAACTTTCTTTCATTATCAGGCACAAGCCACAAACAATACATGGTTCATAACTCTCTCATCCAAGTGGTGTCTGAATACAAGAACGTGTCTGGTTTCATAGCTGACTGTTTTTATTATTGTTGCTCTTTGTGGAGGAAAAATGGTCATTTGGTTAGTCTGGTCCCTATATGACCTTTCAAAAGTTTAAGAGAAAAATTGAGTTCAGGACATGAAACACTATTTTTGTAGTGGTGCTGAACATTTTGAACCAGATATATTCTACACAGTGTACAGACAGCAGGAACACTCAGTTTTGCTTACCTTTTCCAACTACTGCATAATAATAACAACCCAATTTTCTGATCTGGATCCTGCTTTTTTTTTTTTTTTTCCCTTTAAACTACTTCTCTAAGTCTCTGGCTGACTCATCATATAATGTATCTCAGAGGCTTATCTGTTTTCTCAAATTAAGTTGAACAGGCTACTGAAAAGAGACGAATGACAAAACTGGTATTTTCCACTTGGAAAATAATTCAGGTTGTATTATATATTTACCATCCAAAGCTTTCTTTTCACTTTTTACCATGTAGTCACTTTTCAAAAGAACAGATGTAACGCCTTCTATAACCTTCTTTACATATACGGACCTGTTAAATGAGTATCTAAAAACCCTGTTAATCCTTCAAGATCTGACATTATTATTAATCATTTGATTGTAGATCCTCACATAGGTTAGAGCCCCAGAAGAGCAAGACTCTTCAAAGAATTATATAAGGCAGCCTTTGCCCTAACAAAAGGCCAGGAAAACATGAAAAACAAAGAACCCTCTGAAAGCTGTTTACTCAAGGATGAAAGATCATGAACATGACTAGCTTAAAAGTCAAGCTGTGTGTCTTCAGAGGATGGTATGGAAGGAAGAATTGCTTTGGATTTTTTTGGGTAATGCACCTCCGAGGAACAATCACAACAGAAAAGCTTCAGAAAAATGAGTTGAGTGTTTTGCTTTTGTCTCTACATTTGCTCCCTTAATTTTGTTGCCCCATGAACAATCAGGAGACAAGTTTCAGGGAACTGCTCTTGCCAGAAATATAGAGGCAAGTTGTAAGCAGAAGTCCAGGTATTTTCTCCCTTTTTTCACGTTTTACACTCCCTGAGAAACAGTTACCTGTATCCTTGTATCCATATACATATCTCTCTCCTTCCATTACAATTACATTTGCATATCCAGTCCCAACAACAAGAGATGGCTTGTGCCAGTTTTGGCCTCCCAGCTCCTCCACTTTGACTGTTTTGACTTTGGCTTTGCTTCACACTCAGAAGCATGTGTTTTCCCAGCAAACTCATCCTCCACATTCCAGGACAAAAATAGCAACATTGACCACATCAGGTTTTCTGCCATGGGCTAAATCAAACCACAGGTCATTTTTACCCTTTGTTCCTCCTCTACCAGCTGTGCTGGCAGGTACGCACTGTACCAGTCCACTACCATGAGCTGGATCCCCTCCTCTCAGAAAAGATGCCTTCAGTGCAAGTGAGTCCTTCAGAGCCCCAGCTCAGCAGGTTTTTTGGGGGTTTTGTGTTGTGTTTTTTTGTTGGTGGTGGTGGTTTTGGGTTTTGTTTTGTTTTGGTTTTTTTTTTGGAGGGGAGTTGTTTTCCCTTTGTTCCACTTTTAACCATGTATTAACATGGCTCAGGTTCAAGAGCTGAGCTTTATATCCCAAAAAAAAAGAGAGCTTTTCTGTAATATAAAGCAATTATCATCTCTGGAAAAGTCTACAATTAGAATCTAATTAATGAAATCTAAACAGTATGGATTTTTTTTCTTGGTAAGGTGAATCACATGACAGGACATTTATTCATGAAACTGACTAATAATAAATACTGGTTCAGTTTCATGTTCTGATGCCAGCAGTGAGAGCTGGAATTCTAATTGCTCATATCCTTAATTCTGTATTTCAATGTATTTAGCTGATGCCACTTTTCATTGTACTCTTAATCTCCATTCCATAGAATTCAGTTACCTTTCAGAGATTCCTTGATGCACTTTTGCTCAAGCATTTCATTTTTTAGAATTCACATAAATAACAGAGCAAAATATGTGTTTACTTTGTATTTTTTCTTAAAATAGACTCCAAAAGAGAATATTGGGTACTTTGAAGTATCTTGTAAAGGTTCACTGAGTGGATGAATATCTTATTAAGAAGCTTTAGCTGCGACTACATTAGAAACTGAAACATTTTCTTGAAAGCAAGAAGAGTAAAATATGTGCTGTTGATAGCTAGATTTCAGACTCAGACCTAACGTAAGAAGGTGTGATGGAAGATGCATTGAGCACAGGAGTGAAACCACCACATTTGAAAAGCCACCTCCATGCCAGCCTTGGCTATTCATTCATACAGCAAGGCATGTGCTTGTCTCAAAAGGACAAGTCTAATTGACCCACCAGAAGGATTCACAGCTTGAACCCAACACCAGTCAGGTGTTGGATATATAAAAATTAAAAAAGTTATGAGACCTTGCTGGAATTCTTAAAGGAATTAGAACACACTATTTTTGGTTGCAGCTTACTGGAAAGATGGATTTTTAGCCTACAGAACCTCCATTTTAGTACACCAATACACAGAATCTTCCTGCAATGACATGCAGCAGGCTCCAGTGAGAGAATACATGAGAAATCTTCCCTTCACCACAATATTCTTGCTTAACCGTCTCGATAGGGGATACAATAACCCTTGGTAGATATGAAAGTTTTCAGTTTTCAATTTAAAGCAATATCTGGGAAACATCAGCAGGTCGTGTATTCCATTTGTAATATATAAAGTTTTACATCTTCCCAAAGGCACTGGAGAGCATGCATAATTCAAAAGGAAGATATATTCAATAAAATGTTCAAAACATTTTGCAAACAACACACAGCAAATAAGACTTTATTTGCTCCTTTTGTGTTATGTTCTCTTTCCCCTTAAAAATACTCTTCTCTGTATAATTTTTGATCCAATACTTCTGTGGTGTTATTGTTGTTCTGCTACCTTCCCTAAGTAAATTTCATAGAAAGAATATCAGAGGATGCTTACTTGCAGCTACAATCTCAGCAAGAAATATATGCAACGAATTCACTGCTGAGAGATTTATGCAATTCTAATCAGAAAATGTCATAATAAAATGTTTACAATGGAAAAATCTTAGGCTTTTCAGGGCTGCAGGATGGGACATTTGCCACTTGGCATAGCTAAATTTTTATGAATGTTTATGAATTATTCTACTGGAAAATGAATGATGGACTATAATAGTTTTTGTGTATATGTCACTGTTCCCAGCCACCCTATGATGGAACTATTCATGTATAACAGTTAATACAGCAGAGCTGGAGCTTTTCCTGCCTTGGTGGATGCTGGAGTTTTCAGAGCCAGACATTTGCTAATGCCCATTGGTATGCTTCTGATTCCAGACATTTTCCAACTTCAGGGAGACAGAGTAGAAGAAAATGGAGTTCAGAAAGAAATACATTAGATATCTGAAATAAAACAAAACCCAAACCAAACCAAACCAAACCAACAACAACAACAAACAACCAAAAAATCCCCACCCCAAAATAAACCAACAAAAAAACAACAAAAGGAAAAAAAAAGGAGAAGGCTAAAATCTATTTTAAGACACCTCCATACAGCTCATCGTTCGTGCATTGCAACTCATAAGCACAGACACAATGCCATCCTGACTCCCTACAGCAGTCAGGACACCTTCAAAACACAGAGGATGGCAAATCCAAAAACTTAAAACAAAATGAAGAAGAAGGAAAAAAAGGTCAGTTCTGTGCTGCCACCTATTGCAGACCCTACCAAAGCAGCAGAAATGGGGCAGGAGCAGTCATGGCCCACAAGGGAGAGAGAGAGGGAGGGAGTACAGCAGCACTTATATGTTGGAGGAGGTTCTGCTTCAGAGTGTGCTTTGGCTGGATTGTGACTCACAAATTCCTCCAGAGCTGCTGTCTGCCATGCCCCTTACTAACCTCTCTGTTCTGCTGGATCATTAAGCCATGGACAGCCTGCTGTTCTATAAGATAAAGGGAAACCTTTATTTTCCCTTTCTTTCCTCTAACTCCAGAGAAAGAAACTAACTACAGCATACAGCTTAACCAAGGTTCCTTAGAAGAAACTTTTAAAAGAGGAAGTTAACAAATACAATGAATAAAACCACATATTTGTAGAGCAAATTGTGTTTGCTGGTAAAAGAAATTGCCCCTGCATTCAGCTTCCCAAGACAGAGATCAGAGTTCCCATTATGGATAGCAGTCTATTAAAGACTTGCATGGATCGCAGTTTTTCTTCCTGCTGGTCCTTTGAAAAGACAAGTTGTTGCCAGTAAGTTGTTCTGTTTGTTTTGTAATAGATCATCAAAACTTCTTTGGGCTGTACCAAATCCAAACTAACTTGTACTATTTGACTGCTGTTATTTTCCTTCCATATTTGCAAAGTTAGCAGCTCAGTGTTCATGGAATACTGCAAGAAGGGCTATCTGAAGCTCACCCATTCACTTTTCTTGGTCTTACTAAACGTGGCAACCTCGGGGATAAATTAGAAAGCAAAATCGAGAACAGTATCATACCTGGCAGACAGATCCTGAGACACAGTTGCATGTGCCATGTTAAAACTTAACTCTTTAAAAACAAAAAGCCAGACAAAACATTTTCCTTTCCCAAACACACGTAACACCTGGATTTGTCAGACCTTCAGCCTGTAAGTTCTTACACTGTTTATCATCCAGCAGCTTCAGTGATCACTACTGGTTGCTTTTCCTTATGTTTAAATACTTCTGTAATGAACATTAGCTCAAAAAGATAAGTCTGAAAAATTTAGGCCATGACATGATTGGAATTTCAAAGGAAAGTCTCTGTGTGTGTTTATTTGAAGAAATATTTATGCAAACAGGGTTCTCTAATTATACACACATGATAACGCTCTAAATCAACAGCACTGGTACACCTTTGACATTAGTTAGTTTTATACCCTTTAATATGACAGTAATTAAAATTAATTCATGCAGATTTTCCTTTAAATATACTCCATTAGCAAAGAGCATTTGTCAAATCTACCTCCAGCATACAATGCCTAATGATATCCCTAAACATTAAAAGCCCTAATCTTGTAATTTATTGCTCAAAGCAGTTTACACATATTAGTCTAATAAACTGCAAGCAGTGAATGAACAGATGTCTGCTTGTGCATGGAATAATTAATGCATATTTAGTAATAGTTTGATATGGGTAACTACAGTGGACCCACTAAAATGAGAACTAACTTTGATGAAGACAAAAGGTGTTTTGAATACTCTCAATCTCAATGGTTTTCTTAGGATGTACTATTCCCATGCATAGTTTATGACATGCATCTAATTAGAAAAATTAGTAGGCTCTATAGCAGAATGGAAAAACTGCAGACACGGAGAACTGTAGTATTTACTATCCCAACATTATTCAGTCTATTTATTCAATAAAATATAGCACTACCTATTGGGCCCATTGCCATTTAAGATTATAAAAAAAAAAAAAAATCACTGAGCCTTAAATCCAAATTCTCACATCGATTCAAATGTTAAAATTAAGAAATGCAGGTACAGATATAAATAAATCCAGGCTTATACACAAGATTATCAGGTCAATATTTATGTTAAATACCTTGACTCAGTGGCCAGTAACTACGAGTTTTGATTTATATCCTTGATATGCCAAAGGGTCCTACTATATAGGTTCAAAGTAGTTCTCGAGGATGACTACATAAGCAGCACTAAAATTAAGAAAATTCATAGCCTTTGATAGATATAAGCCTAAAACATTGTAATGTAGAATTAAAAATATTTCACAATCAACTACTAATTCCTGTTCTCAAGACAAAGGCAGCATACACAAATCCATGACAGGAAAAAGTGAAGCAACAACAATCACAATCCAGAAGTCAGCAGCTCTTATATTTTCAAGGTGACTGAAGAGGCAGAGCGACAATCTGGTTGGCATTATGCTGTTGCATCTTATTAAAAGGGTCTCCCTGTTTATATCCTTTACATCCCCACAGCACCTTGTGGTTAACTAAAATATATTAACTGAAGTCACTGACTTGGTAATTAAGAAAAATGTCACAGTTCTGTTATCAAGAACTTCAGGATCTGAGATCTTGAACTGGAAAGTGGCAACCAGCCAGCTCTTGCTAAATCTGAATTAGCAATGGCTTTTAAGCACAGATAGATCAATCAAAGTTAAAACTGATGAGCCCAAACCATAAAAGCCCAAAGGGATTTTCTGTAGCAACACTGAACCTACAGGTTCCTGGACTTGGTTTTCTCCTGCATGATACAAATAGATGAAAGGATTTGTTTTCTAAGATTCCTGTTATTGAAGTCATGACATTCCGTGATTGTCCTTGACAATTGGATAAATTAATATCTGATAGTACATAAATAATATCACAATGCAACTCATGCTTCTTCAATAAAAATGTTTTACACCAGTAAATGAGATTTTCCTCTCAGTTTTACCAATGGGAATTTGCTAATAAATTATTTGAAGAAAGAACTAAGCCAAGTAGATTTCCATCTCCTCTCACTGTGTGACTGTTTTATAAGTGAATTGATTACTGTACTGTCCAGCACTTCTCATTTCTAACTGGTTCTGATAGTTCAACACAGGAAGCTATAGCAAGTTATATTAAACATGGCTACAGAGCAAGGAGCAGTCTCTTCAGGTTAATTGCTCCTGCAAGACAGAATCATCTATAACCTCTTCCAATTTATCAGCTTCACAAAAAAGAAGGAATATGGTCACAAACCTGTAAAGTTCTTTCTCCTCTGATCAGGATTTTAGGCCTGATAAACATTTTGGTCTGTCGTATTTCTCACGTGCTTTATTTTGCAAGAATCACCCTGCCAAATATATGAAACATTGGACAGCGTGATGAAAGATACTTGAAAATAGGCCTTCACAGCACTGGGATTTTTATCATGTACTAATTATATAATGATTAGATTTACCACGTTACTTTTGGAAATAACTCTAAAGTGCTATAAATGCTGTATCATTTTTTAAATCACAAACAGTTAAGAAATGCAGAAGGCTATTAGCTTCATTGCAACCCCTTAAACTGCTGTGAAATGAGCTCTAAATGTGCTATAAAGTGATTTCAAGAATTTATAAGCCTCCCCTGATTAGCCTTAAGCAAGATATAAATGTTAGAGAAAACGATTGTTGCAGAAGAGATATTCACTTTGGAGATGGGTGATCATCTTTTAGTAGTTTGCACTGAAAACTAAACAATAGACATTTGCTCCTTTGGTGTTCATTTCCAGCTAATTTCTATACAGACTCCAGAATTTGCAGTTCACGTCAGAGTTTCAGAAGAAAGGGGTATTTTACCTTTACTCTGCATATCCCTTCCCTGGGATGGTTCTAACACCATCTTCAAGCCTTCTTCTGAGCAGCACCCTTCTCCCTTATTCCCACAGGCACCATTTTCTTCCAATGTCCTTAAATGAAATTACTCTCACATTTGAACATCTTATAATATCCAAAACAAAAACAACTACCCCTTTTTGAAGTACAATATCCCAAAATATGATCAATACACTGACATTGTCAATGTACTGCATTTCTGAAGTATTTCCTTATAGAGAGAATCAAAGTCCTGAGCACTGAAGTGTCCATATTGCAAGTAGCTTATGGAGAAAACTCCCTGGAAGTGTTCATGGCCAGGCGGCATGGGGCTTGAAGAAACCTGGTCTAGTGGAAAGTGTCCCTGCCCATTGCAGGGAGTGGAATTAGATGACTATTTTAAAGTCCCTTCCAACCTAAGCCATCCTGTGATCTGATATTCCATAACAACAGAAAAAGCAAATAAACACAATCTACTTTTACTTAAGAAGTGCACACATCATGGCCAAGAGAAGCACAAATTTTTATTCTCAATTTTTTGATGCCATTAGCTTTCCTGCCTTTAAAACACATGTGAGAATTTGAAAGTGCAATTTCCTGATAGTCTGGACATGAAAAGAATCATTTATAGAGACTCAAAGTCATTTTTTCCAGCACCATTTACGAAACCTATTTATTAGAGCCCTGGCTGACTGCCCTGACCTGCTGTTCCCACTTCCAACCACTCACTTCTCTCACAGTATAACAAGCCACTGATCAATACCCGGGATCCTCTCCGAATAAATGTTAACTTTTTCCACATCAGTAAGCAATCTTCCCTCACTCCCCAAAGCACACGAGAGCCAATCAATTCTCAATGTCTACTTCATCTGTTTGCATTTTATGAAGTGTTTCAGAGGAGGGAGGAGGTCTTTTGCATGACAAGCTGTCACCCAGCTTTTGCACCCTTCCATTAGGAAGCCAGACTATAAATGATTTGCCTGGATCTTACATGCACTTGGAAGTAGGGCTGCATAGGATATAAATCACACAAGAATATCAACCACTCCAGTGCTAAAGAACTGGATGTGGAAAGCTGTAGAATTCAGCTGCAGTGTATTTTAAATCTACCTATGCTGTATTATCCATGAGAGTAAAGGAGAGCTGTTTATGCATAATGAAGTTCCTGTTCCAGACAAAAGCTGAATTACTTTTATTTAGGATTCTGAAGATTTTTTTTTTCCGGCATTTCAAGCAGTTTTATTTTGCTGGGTTTTGGTTTTCTGTTTTGTTTTACTTTTTTTTACCTACACATACCCTTCTTTGTACTTTGTACCCCAGGCAGGAGCCGGAGGGGTATGTACATTTGTGGTATGACAGAAATACTGACCAAACTAGAAGTGCCAGTGTTGCATTTGCTGGCTATTGTTGCAAGCCACAAAAAGCAACTAATGCCAGAGAGTGTCTCTGCCCAGCTCTGGGAGAGGTCCACGTGGGCTAAGCCATCCTTCTGAAAGCATGGACCACAGGGATCCCACCAGCCAGGGAAGCCTCATGGCTAGCTCAGGCATCTTTGCTCTCCACAACCATGCAGCGACAAAGGGGTGAGAAGAGGCCTCCACAAGGAGAGCAGGGAAGATCTTTATTCACATGCTGCTATCCAGATGTCCGGGGGCAAAGGCAAAGGCAGGGAGAGGGTCTGGGATTTTATCGGGACCCAGGGAAGGGGCAGAGTCGGGGTCCCTCAGAGACCAATAGGAGGAGTCCCAGGGAGTGGCCAGGGTTTAGCTGGGAAGGGGGAAGAAGGGGGTGGGGGGAACACCACATGCCAGAAACCTCAAGAGAAACATTTCTAATATTTGAAGGCCAAGTCTGCCATTTCAAAGTGAGCGTATGCCCTGAATAAGCTTGTAAACTTTTAGATACTCACACAAACTAAATTAATTCGTAAACCTTTTGTTATAATTATGATGGGAATTGTTACAAGAATTTAAAGCAGTGCAGTTCATAAATTCTATTAACCTCTTCATCAAAGATCACTTTGAAAGCTGCCACAAAGTTGCAGCTTTTTTTTTATGTTCCCTGCCTGCCAAAATTTATATTTTCTGCACAGCTAACAGTGCTTGATATATCTGTTCACAAGATTCCCAAAGAGAGTTTGAAATGTTATGCTCTACAAAGTATGGAAACAGAATTTTTGAATACTAACTTTTGTTTACATTTCTTTTTAAAACAGATTAATTAAAAAGTACATCAAAATTAATTTATTCAAATTAAATTAGTAACATGAGACCATGAGTTATTAGTATCTGCAAGGAACAAGAGTAAAGATAAAACATCCAGATTGAATGGAATTGGACATCTGAACTTCACTAGAGTCTCACATAACCTCTGCTCATGAAATAAAGATAAGACTTGAGCTTTCGGCAGGAGGGACAGCTCTGCCGGTATATTCCAGTGCAAAAGTATAAACTTAAAGATAAATGATCAACAGATAAACACTATCCGTTATAATTAATTTCCTGTTCCAATTTTAACTTTTTTTCAAGTTACACATGCTTGGAAGGGCTGGTTCTGGAGCCACAGTATCTCTCACCTTTGACCACTTCATTCTCTAAGCATCCCTACAGTATTACCAGACTTCTCATTGAAAGCTGCTACACTTCAGCCTTGAACAATGAAAAAACCTGAACATACCAATAACAAATAAAACATAACATAACAAATAAAATTTACAACCTAAAGAAGCTGATGCTTCCACAGAGTGTGCAATGATTCTTGGACACACAAGATGGACAGGTTTGTGAAACTCTGTCAGAGTGTGAAAATCTGTCAGAGCCTTCACTTCAGTCTTTTCTGTGACCTCACATAAACTGTAGAGTTTTCCTGAGCCTCAATTCCCTACCTGTATAGTAGGAATAACAACATAGTCAACAGTTTGAGAAGGAAAACATCTAAATGTTGGCTGAAATCCTCTATCAATCAATACAGGCAGGCAGAAATATTTTATGAGAATTAAGTTATATGAAAAACTTTTAATAGCTAAAAAAAAAAACCAAAACTTTGCAAAAGCTCCATGTGATAGAAAAGTAATCATTAAAAGCAAGTTTTGATTTACTTGTGTCATTACTGCCTTAACAAAACTATTCAGAAGTCTCTTTGTGGTATATAACTGTGAAAATGCAAAGCAGGAGATGGAGAAAAAGGACCCATCCAAGACTAGGTGAGGAAGGTGAAGACGATGGTTTTGTAGGAACACTTCTCTAATCAGTTTTATTCCAGTAACACAGGGCTTCAGTCAGGCCCAACAGGCCACATGGACAGCAATTAAATTACTCTCTTTGGTAATAAAAGACACCACTGAGTCCTTCCAGCCAATCTGAGCTTCTAATTACATACGGAGACTTTGCTAGTGCAGTTCAACATTCATCATCTTTGAAGTCAACCAGGAATTAAACATGACCTTGCACAGCACAAGCTTGCTTTTTAAACTTCTCTTTTTGGAGAGTCTTCTTTGTAGGCTTTCTGAGCTGACAGATTTTGAAAGACACAAAGGTATATTTACTTGTTTTTAAATAAATCAAATACACAGAATTCAGCACTGATTAGGTTAGTCTTTGCATTTTTCTGAATCACTGAAAGTTTACTGAAATTACTCTGAATTTACACTTCAAAATTAATTTATTCCCTTAAATCCTATCCCTATATTTGCTCTGCATATTACAACTGTCATGAAAATAGCCTCAGAAATCCAGACATATCTCCCAAATACATTAATTTTCACCTCACCTTTGTCATGGTTTAACTCCAGCCAGTGACTGTGCACTCCCTCACTGTCCCTTCCAGTGGGTCAGGAGAAAGAATCAGAAGAGCAAAAGTGGGAAAACTCATGGATCGAGATAAAGGTAGTTCTACAGGTAACACAAAAGCTGCACACACAGGCCAAGCCAAACATCCATTCACCACTTCCCATGGCCATGCAGGTGCTCAGCATCCCCAGGACAGCAGGGCTCCACCACACGTAACAGTGACTTGGGAAGACAAATGCCATCAAACAAAATGCTCCTCCCTTCCTCCTTTCCCCCCATAGTTTATATGCTGACATTCCATACAGTCTGGATCATTCCTGTGGTCACTTGGGGTCAGCTTTCCCAACTGCCCCAACTGCATCCCCGTCCCAGCTCCTTGTGCCCCCCCAGGCCAACAGGTGGGGTGGGGTGAGTGTCACGATCCGCAAGGCAGGATTCGTGATTAGGTTCTTTTTGATCCCTGGGTACAAAAGACAGGGACAAGGGACTCAAGTTTTCTCAAAACAACAATGCACTTTTATTAAGTGCCAACACCAGCTTTATGCGATACAGGGGAGAGAGAGAAAAGATGTAAAAAGGATAGAGAGGAAAAAGAGGGTGGGAATATAGCTACCAACAGAGAGATGAGGTCCTCATGGCATTCTGCCAATAGATCCATCTTCTTCCGTGGGGAGATCTCATCAGGGTAAACTTTGAAAGTTCCTTTATAGTCTTTTCAAAGGCGAGGGGCAGCTGGCCAAAAGGTGGGGAAGACTACTGCCATTGTTGTGAGGAGCCTGTCACTCTGGAGAAGGAGGTACAGGACAGGTGTACTGGACAGATCATTAGAACGAGGGACAGGACAGGTGTACTGGACAAAATCAGTCCTTTTCACCTCAGTGCAGTCCTGTTCTGCCTTGGCAGCCGGAACAAATGCAGTCCTCGACGACCTGCACTAATTCCTTTAGGAATGTCTACCAGTTCTCAGTGGGGCACACCTTGCAGGCAACACTTGGCAGACATCCACCTCAGCTGTGCCAAGACTGCAAAGTCTCTTTTGGGGTTTTCAGGGGTTTCAGTCTCTGTCCTTGCGACAGACGTGAGGCAGATAAAGGGATATTCGGACTGTCTCTTACAGTGAGGAGCAGAAAAGGCCCTGACTCTGTGTGAGCCCTGCTCAGCAACATCCCTGCCTTATCAACACTGTTTCCAGCACAAACCCAAAACACAGCACCTACCACTTTACAGATTATTCATCATTGATTATGACGCTTTCTGCTCAACGATTTCTATTGTTGTCATGCCTACATTTTAGCCTTGTGTATGTTTCTTGTCAGAAGAGTTGCTGTTAGTGCATAAATTGAAGCTGGGCTGTCCATTACTGTAATAGTATGCAAGACAAATGTCCCAATACAATCCATTTTCAAGTTATTCTCCATCTCTCAGAGCTAGAAAAAGCTAATTCAAATACAGCTCTGTTGCAAGTCACTGCTTGCCTAGGAGAAAAAATGTGAATACTTGAGAACTATCCTCAAACTGCTTTTAAGGAAGCAGATAAATCCAAACAAAACCAAATATTCATCTGTTACCCTGTGAATTTAAAATGCATCATGAACTTTCTTTCATGCTGCAGCAACACTTAGACAGTCAAAACACAGTTTGGTTATGTTCTAGTCAGAAACACCTGAAAATACTTTTATTCAAAACCTATATGGGTCCAGCACAATTTTCCTCAGGTTTCAAGGACTCAACTCATTAGCATAATACCACTGAATTTCATTATAATTCACTATTGCTACAAAACTCTTCCAGAACTACAGATTTAGATTCATAGCTGGATTAGAAGTGAGAGAAGCTGTTCAGCTTACTAAAATAAAAATCAGGAATTCATATGACAAGAGATAAGAAATAGCATACTGAAACAGAAAATGGGAGATTTGGACACCATTGCTTCTGGATTTATCCTTTTTATTTTTTAAATTTCTTTCTCCATATGACTTACAATGTGAAAGATCAGGATGTGTGTGAATACATGCATCTCATACAAACCCCTCTTCATTACTTATTTTAAAGGCCCTACCTAAACAGGAAAAACATTTTCTTACTTAGCCTGTCTACACTATTTCTGACCCAAAACCACAACACATGAAGAATTAGATTGTTTTAAAAACAGCTTTTCATGTATCAATCTCCATCTCTCTTCAGGGAAGCAGTGACATATGGTAGGGAAGATCCTGGTCCTGGGAGTTTCATTCATAAACTCTCATTGCTCCAGGCTCTAGATTAAATAACTGTTTGATGAATGCTCATGAAGATGTGTCTAATAGGAATATGATTCAGCATTCCTTTCCTGTATGGGCAGAAGCCTTTATCTTCTGGAGTTCTTCAGAGAGAGAGAGAGAACATAGTACTGTATTTGCTCTTCAAAAACTGAAAATAGTCCCCATAAATAAGACCCAGCCTCAGAAGACATATAAAATAGAAGGCAGGGAGGAATCATAAGCACAAGGATTAAGTCAAAGTTCAAGAGAGGGCTGAAAGATTTGCCACGGAAATATTTATTGACAGATTAAGTATTCATTTCTGCACTTCCTTGCACACTTTGTAAGTTGTTTTGGTAGTGTTATAAATGGCTCAGATCCTGGTGTATATGAGTAATTAAAAGTTATTGAGAATGCAAAAAAAATATACACAAAGCAAAATGGGGGCAGTGCTGGGAGCTTAGCTGGGTGCCAGAGGCTCGGTCACAAATTGGCAGTTCCACCTTTTATACCCTCAGACTCATGCGTATTAACTGCTGGTTTTACACAGCCACACCCCCGTGTCAATCTTCTGGGGTTCCCGTGCTCTTTGGCTCTGAGGCAATCAAGGTTTTTATTGGTGGGGTCCCTTATCCCTTTTATGGTGGTGTCTCTAAATTCTGGCTGTCAACAGCCTGCTCTGCCCCCACAAAACCACACAGAACTGCCTGCATCACACAAACCGCCCAACCCCAGAAAGCCAAAGTCAAACAATCCAACCACCCCAACAAAACCTTCCAATATACATTATCTCCTTGATTTTTCCCCCAAGACATCATAACATACAATCTCAGATGACATTATAACTCATAACCAACAATATGATTTACAACTAATACAACACATGGTGAAAGCCAACAAAAAATCCATTCATAACAATAGTTTGCACTTTGTCAGATTCCTGGGATTTCTGCAGCGCTGCTCCCTTCCTCCTGCCCCAAAATCTAACCCAGACATGACTGGAGAGACAGCAACTAAGCCCTGCTTGATGCAATACAGGGTGGCAGAGAGTGCACAGGAACATCAAGAGAACCATTACTTTGTGCACAGAGCTCCTATTATTGATTAAAAGCCTTACAGGAGCTGCCAGATCCATCTCTTGAAAAACCTGAAAGTGAATCAGGGGTACCACAGCCACCCTGGAGTGGCTTCTGATACAATTTTAGAGTAAAATAGCCTCTTCACATTATAGCTGTTGATGTGAGGATGGAGGAACCTTAATACACCTTGATGGAAAAAAAACCCCAACATGCTTTTTATTTGTTTCTGTGTTTTTGAGGCTGGAAATGCTTTAAAAACGTATATAAAAGGAATTCCAGTCCCAAATAAAATGAAGCCAAACAGAAGACAGAAAAGCAAGAAGAGAGTGGTTACAGGAAGTCACCAGGAAGAGAAAATGAAAGCTATTACAACAGCTAAAATCAAAGGTCTTGTTTCTCTGACATGCACATCACTGCAGTGAAAATCTAACCCAGCATCTGTGGGCATAACATTCTATGACAGATGCTCCAAGAAAGTTTCTCTCAAAATACTGATCCCCATGGGGATAACCCAGACAGGAAGAGTGTGGTTGAAGACTTTTTGTTTGGAGGAGAAGGATATTAGAAACAATTAGACAATAACAAGCCTGCATATCTTTTAGGACCTAATTAAAATGCATTTTAACAGCAGGTAAAATTTGTTAAAAATTGTTAACTACAAAATATGAGCTGATATGCTATTAAATTTGAGTCCTGTTGACAGCTACTTATGCAGCTGAGGGCTAGAAAGGAAGTGTTAAGTTTTGAAAAGCAGTGGATGAGAGAACCTCTGTGATAAAATACAAAATTTTCCCGACATTAATCATGAAATATGTTCTGATAGAGAAGTTGCAGAGAGTCTATTTTATTGCCTCCTTGATTCTTTGATTTACTGAAAGAACTGGTTTAAGGAATTTAGGGCTCATAGGAAGCATACACTGTATATGACCCAGCCATGAGGAAAATGAAGGCTTCCCAGATACTCTCTGCAGTGCTGACTCTACAATTGCTAATTAGGAGGAAAAAAGAGAACGTTTTGCAAATATTGGACATTAGACTGGGACTTTACTTGTAACTAAGAGCTCTCATTCTCTTTCCATTTCCATCTTCCCAAGGCAACCTCAGCCACCTCGAGTGAGAAGAACGTTTCCAGCTAACACTGTGAGCTTTTTGCTTTGCCAAATTACCAAAACCATTTTGACAAGCTGAGGACAAATGCTGTTGGAGTTCGGTGGCACCACGGATCAGCACCACCTCCATATAAATCTTCAGCAAACCAAAGAGAGATTTGTCCTCTTGCAGTATATGAATTGTTCCTTTCAGCCATACAATTTTAAAGCCCATTTTTACAAGCCTAGTTGGCATTTCTTGATTTTTTTTTTATTTGAAGAAAAAATTGCTTCCTGTGACAATAAAATTTTGATATTCTAAACAAAGTTTTATATTACATGTATCAAAGTATTTTTTCCTTTTGCCTTTGGAAAATTTGATTGAAATAAATTTTTAGGCTTTTTAAGTAAACAGACATTAGAAATTGTAAAGAAAGTCACATCCACCTAATATATTCAAGCATAGTGACTTTGAGAGCACCTGGCTTTTGTAGCCTTCAGGGCACCTACCACTACCTCTCAGTGATACAGAAAATGTGTTTGATCACACACCAAAGTCAGAAACTTTAACAAACATTTGATAAGAGTTCAGAGAGGCAACTGCACAAGTTGATGTTCCGGTAGTTATTCAGCTGTGAAGAGCTTTTTTTTCTTGATTCTGCTCAGTTCTACAATATCCAATATTACAGCAGTTCAGAAGTACTGTCCCTGCTGCTGTATTTGCTCTTGTGAGAAAACTTCTCCATGAGACTCTTCTTAATGAGAGTTTCCTTTGGATTATTATTGTTTTCTTGCCCCAATTTGTTATGAATATTAAGGCTATTTCAATTTCTTCCTTTTTTTAAAACTAATGATACATAAATATTTATTGACCAAGACTACTAGTATTAAAAGAAATAAATCACTAGGCCTGTTCCAAAACATACCCTACCATTCCTTTGCAGAACTTGAACTAATATTTCATATAAAACTGAGTTTCAATTTCTCAGCTGTAGTGCTCATTAAAATGAGGGAAGTGGTTTTATGATCCTTGTAAATAAGCTCACGGAAAAATAACATGAAGCAACACCCTAGCATTAAAGCACAATTACTTTAGAGAAACTTCAATGAAAAATATTCTGCCTTTCATTTAAATACATGGCTTTATTAGAGAGTGTCAAAAAACTTTTGTACTGTCCTGTGATACACTGAAGAAGCTGCTCATGTAGTATGTTTGATATTTCTGAGAGCTGAACAGTTAAGTTTAAAAGAGCTTAGTGATATTTTTTTTCCAGCAAGCCGTTTTATTTCCATTTTAATAAATTATGTACTGGGAAGGACATAAAAAAATTATACTTAAATATCAGGAAAAGGTTAATTCAACACTATAGGACATAGCTTAAGGATATGCAGACTATTTATTCCAGAAAAGAAAACTGAATTTCTAGATTGCATGTTCACATCACAGGTAACAAAGAATTGTTTTATGTGGTAAGAAACAATAGACTCTTTAGATCATGTCAGCCCTAACTGAGGCAACATTCAACATGTTTCTATTCTCAATGTCAAGTTAAACAGGTTAAAGTAAGTGTCAGCTCTGCATAGAAACCTGAGCCAACTCTTGCTGAACTGGTGTCAATGCAGTGTTTGAGAGGTTTACAGTGAGGTGAGCTTTCACCAGGGAGCAACTGATAACAACTAATTTTGTGCTAGAAAGAACCCAGTTGTGCCATCTTACAAATGAGACATTGGAAAAAACCCCATTTAACATTAAAAATATAAATATAAGGCCTATACAACTTCTCAGAAGTTTGAATATTATCCCTCAGTATCATCTGAGATAATGAGACAAATTACTGAGGGATGCTGCTTAACTTTTCACCTCTCATTAACCTTTATCCTCCAACCCAGATGGATTCCCAGGTAATTTACAGCCAGTTTTTGTCTATTCCTTTCACCTTGAACTGCTCTCCCAATGTTCAGATTTCCTTCCCTCCGCATACCCATAAAGGTCAGGTCCTAAGATTTTCCTCAGCAGAAACCTTCTGCTAATTCTACTTGACACCAAATACTAAAAATCACATTTTGAAGCAGTCATTAATCAAAATATAAATGAGCAGCAATAATTTTATTAGGCAGTGTGCCCTTTTTCTTCAATCAGATGCATTTTCATTATTGTTTCTGAAAATATGCCAAACACAAGGTAAGTTTAAAGATAAAATAAATAGCTTTATGTAAAATACACTATTTCTTATCTTGTAGTGTGAATTATTAATTCTCAGGTTGAACATCTTTTCTTCTGGCAAGCATGAACATCTATCAAAACAGCCACTTGCTCTTTTCCAATACTTGGAAACTATTACTTTTCACACCAATTTTCCCTTCAATTTGGAAGTGTTAAATAGTGT
>VZTN01036243.1:0-32472 GCA_013400515.1 Erpornis zantholeuca | reverse complement strand
CAAATTTGAAGATATATTAGCATGGCAGAAAGCAGACTTCTTCATTTACAAGGCTGATTGGATTTTTAGATTATATCAAACTTGTTTGTCAAAGTGTAATACAGACCTACCCAGAAATAAATGACCTCAATAAACATAACTACAGCTAAGAAAATGAAGGATCCTGCAGAGTTTTGTCACTTTGCTCTTTTCAGCATTGCAGTCATGAGACAGTGTGAGTTTTGTCCCCTTTCCAAGGGAAAAAAAAAAGAAGGTTGCTAGTCAGAATGAGAATAAGATGAGCATTTCATCTATATGCTGCATTGAGCAGCCTTAGCCAAGGTGACATTTGGTTTCACTTGAATATTATCCTTTTTTAACATGCATCATGTTTTTAAAATGAGGTTTACAAAGCTAATTTCAAAATAACCATGTCATAAGGGTACAGCACAAATAATGCATTTAAAACACCTTTAACCATCCAGAAAAAAGCAAACAAGAAAAAAGACTCATTCACTTCAGGCTCTGTAATTATTTTAGATGACTATTTCCTAAGCTCACCTGGTTACATATTCATTGGTTCTAACAGAAGTTTTCTTCTATAAATTGTCCATACTACCTTCATGATAACAAAACCAAAAAGGAATATCTAATATCTCACTGTGACCTTGAAACCCAGAAAGAGGAATACATTTAAATAATTTAATTATGCATAGCATCTGAAGTGATTATTGCACATCTTGCATCTTGAAAATGCTGAAGTAATGTAAAAACTGATTACATTTTTGGTAAGTAAATCCCGTTATTTCCACATAATATTCCATTGACTGCTGTTGCACTGTTTGTTTCAATTAGAACATATTATGCCAGAAATGTAAATATATGCATGTAATATGCATACAGCTCATCCATACACTGCCATACTAATATGCATATCTTTCTATATTCAGATACAAAAACTTCACTTCCATTATTCACTCCAAATTACTGAATTATAGTAATACACTTGGCCTGATCTATTATTTCCAAACTCTGAGAATTTAAAAGTCTTTGAAAAGAAATGCCAGCTAATGCTGTCATGAAGTTTCTGCTTACCACAGAAAGAAGTAGCCACAAAAAGGAAAAATAACTGTAGATTCTCTTTAAAAAGAAGTGTAAGAAATAGGCATTTTTACATTAAAGAGCCCATTGCACTGGATCACTGATAAGATGGTTAATTTTTTCCAGCAGCATTTACTGCCTACAAGCTTCCTGAAAAGGCTTATAGCCATGTGAATTTTCAGCACCAGCCCCTAAGATCCCCCAAATGGCTTATGCCTGAGAACACCTGCCCTCATCACCTCCACCTTCCTAAAGTACCTTCTATCCCACCTGCCTGCAGCTCTAATGTTTCATTCTAAGCCACACAGAGAATGACAGAGAAGCCCAGGCTGGAAGGGATTTCTGGGAGCCATCTAGTCCAGCTCCCACCTCAAACCAGGTCCAATGAGACCTCACTGTCCAGCCATGTTCTAAGTATCTCCCAGAACTGGACATGAAATTGGCTTTTTTTTTCTTTTCCTTTTTTTTTTTTATGGTTTCAACTTGTATGAGAGACTGGACTGAACAAATAAGGTAATAAGATGAATAATACAGGCAAACAGCCTTTTAGGAATATAAAAAGACCATGGTAACATCTTGCTTTTTTTCCTTCCTTATAAAGTGAAAAGCACCACTTCAACTGCAGTGACAGAAAAAGAAATTATTTTACTGATCACCATTATCAGAAGTTTCTGACTGATTACTTTTTCTAGCAATTAGGAGAAGAGTGAAATGAGGTGATGCTATGGACAAAGAGTTGACAAAACTTTCTTCTCTTCAAGTTTGATATAGAGCAAAAACAATCAGAAAACCAAGAAACCACAGAACGGTAATTCTGCATTGCATGCTTCTCCTGCATATTTAATATTATAACTGAATTTTCACATCAGTATAATAGTTCCCCATGTAAAAGTCCTGTTCCTGACAGAGGAGAGAGTCTTCATTGTCAGCCCTGAAAGTGAGGGATAAATCCTCTAGCGAGTTGCAGTGTGAGCACTGATGTGTTGATACACCATAGGTACAGATGGTGTAAAGGGTACATAATGTCTTGGGGCACGTGGGAACTTATACTGAAGATAATTAAGAGTTTAACATGCAAAATAAAACATTCTATTATCTGTCCCTAAACTAATGCAAAACTGATGTATTCTCCAATGAGAAGGTATGTTTTGCAATACGTTTTGAGCACATTCCTTTAATATATATAGGTACATTCTTAGCTTCTGGATCTCTTACTTTGACAACATCATTTGTTTTTCTAACTTGCCAGAAATTAAGTACATTTTTTTTTGTAAAATAATAAAAACCAAACCAACAGTTATTTTTCATACCAATGTTTTGTTTCTTACATTATGAGTTCATACAAATATTTTTATAGATACCATTCTCAAAACTGTGCAATGTTTAATAACAGCTTCATTGCCAGATACAATGTCTTTCTCAACTGCCACAAACTGAGAAGTGGCAAGCATCAGAAATGACCTCATTTCTTTCTAGAATATTGCTCTTGTACCCTAAGTAATTCCTGTTTCCTTCATTCCCCCATCACTTGAATGCTAGTTCCCGCAGGGAAGTATCAATATAATAATTTCAGCTTTCAAAGCTGACCTCCCAATGAGTCCATGACTTCAGTAGGTCCATGGAAAGGGCTCCAAAGATACAGCAACTAATAAGGAGAATGTCAGTGTCAACATTACCTCATACACAGCATCTTGTGAGCCAGATGTTCAATGCTCTGTCCCACACAGCCAACCAAGCAATGAGCAGGGTAATGTAGCTGAGCCTGAAGGCCAGATCAGATCCAATGACCCAAGCATTTTTGCATTGATCCAGCAGACTAAATTTACTACTGATCTATGCCAATTTTTATCTAATTTAGGATGAATCATTTTGCTTTGAACAGCTTACACTTACTCAGGATATTTCACTTGGCACATGCAGGCACACCTTTGTGCCAGTGGAAATATTTGAGCATATTAATTAACACAGGATACAATTTTATCCCCAAAAAATCAATTTGCAGTAAGGTGACATAACCTTATTGACCTCAATAGTAGTTTGCTGGAGCAACAACAATTTTGGATGTGCAGAGGCTCCAGGAAATCTCTTCAGTTTGGCCAAATCAATGTGTCTTCACACATAACCAAAAAAGAAAAACAAAAACCCAGTGGTCAGGCCTGTTTTGTTCCTGCTGGCACACATGGATGAGCAGCCTTTCCAAAGGTGATTTTCCTTTCCCTAGGGAATCCTCCACACTGACACAGCTGTCTTGAGGTTTCTAATACAAGATCCTGGCTGCAGCCAGGGAATGCACTTGGGAGCAAAAAGCCAAGTGAAACACCCAAGTTCAGCCACTACAACACATCTTTTTTATTTGTCCCTATCCAGCTGTTGATGTGGATGTGACTCTTCCCCTGAAATTTATCTTGTTTACTGTATACAGTGAAGCTGTCCCAGGACAATTTGAGACAAAACGGAATGATCCCTCAGCAGTGGGCTACAGGGAAGCTTTGTGAGACAAAGTGTGCAGTGACCATTTCTGAGTTGCCTCCCCAGTATTTCCCAGCACTGTGAGGCACAATGCAGTGACTGGAGGAAGAGCTACATTAAAACTCTCCATGCTGAGAGCAGTCATAATAGATTTAATGGACAACAAATCTATTCCAGCTTGGGCAAAACATATGGATTATGCCACTATATTTTACCCTTCACCTTGCAGACTATCTCAATAAAGAAAAAAAAACATTAAATAAGCAAGGTCCCTGAAAAATACTGCTTTTTAAAAAATTCAACACCACAGTGATCTGTCATCTCCTCAACAAAAGAAACCAAATAAATCAAAACCATCTGGTGCCTTTGGTCTTACACTGGAAAAATGATAGGTTTTCACTTCTGTGGAATATTCCACAGGAAGGTAAATTGTCCTTCCCACTCATTTATTTAGGCACTCAGCCAGTTTCAGGCTATCAGGCACACAGCCTACGCAGATTATGAATTTACGAATAAACACCATCTCCTTTTATTCTATGTAAATACAGATTTATTGCTTTTATGCATTGGCTGCAGGTTTTTAAGCTACTGTCAGTTTTAATTTATGAAAAACAAACAAACATGCTCTGCAGGTTTCATTTGCCTGTGCACTGGCTACCAATCACTCCTGAGGATGCCTCTGCAGGGCTCACCTTTGCCATTCATAGCAGAAAATCCATAGGTATAAAGTCTTGCAATGATGCTTGGAAATACTGTTCATTTTTAACAGTCATATAAGCAAGGCAAATACTACTTAAAGCCACTGATTGATAGAAGTTCTATTTCAAGCTGAATCAGTGCACTGTAAGAACATAACATATACCATTTTTTAGCAATTTCAGTAGAAGACAGCCTTTGTTGCCAGAATTCAAGACTTCTGATATGGAAAGAAAAGAAAAAGCAGCAAAGCTGTCGTGTGTTGGTCGGCGATGGAAGAGACTTGCTTGGATTCAATAAGCTGATTTTATTGATACAGAGCTGAGTATTTATACCTTTTCAGCAGTAACTAAAAATAGAAACTTATATAAGCAGTAATCACTATAACAACCATATCTATGTTTCTTAATACTATTGCAAAACTAAAAGCTAGCACTAACCAGCACAGGTACATACCAAACAGGCTTGTCTCTTATGCTAGCTATTTTGTGATAGGCTACACTGCCTGCCATGGTTTGTGGCCTAGCAAAGTTATCGTGCCCACTTCTGACAGGAGTTTAGCAGTACTCCTGCTTCTGCTTTCTAGCTGTATCTCCACACAAAGCAAATCCTATTCTAAGTTGCAGAAAACAAAATTGACTTCCAAAATAGGATGAAAACACAGCAATTTGTGGCATAACAGGATAAAAACACTTGAATGGGTGATCTTTTTGGGATTACGAATGCATTTGCAGGTAGGAAATAAGATGGGGGTAATCATATACCTGACATTCAGTGCAGTGAATCATAAGAAAGCAATTTAGTTATGCCGGTGTACTGAAGAACAATTGCTTAGTTTATTGACTTGTTAAGAAAAATAACTGTAATTTCATTCAACATACTTCATATTTTCTATAGCAAATAACACTTAATGTGTAATTAAAGATTTTTTCTTTTTTCCAGATTATAAATCCTAATTTATACAGATTATACTAAGTCTTTCATTTCTCTTGATGCCAACTGTCTACAACATATCAATATGATTAAAACTACTCATATTTGGCCAAATGACCTAATGTCTTGCAGCTACATCAGGACAGATATTATCACTAGTACTTAATGGCTGTTGATCAACATAATTAAAGTAGGATATTAAATTAAAATAGCGTGCTGGTTTTCAGGAGGTTATGCAAAAACAGCTGGTGAGGTTACTGTTTGGTTTCTTTGGATTATGATCACCACTTCACTGATGATATCGACACAACACATTAACATAAACACTTTTTTGTGGTATCTTAAAGATCTATATCTTTTTAGCATGTTTTCAGTAGACAGAATCAGCAGCTCTCCCTTTCCCTTGTCCACATGCCACACAGGCATCACACTGCTCCAATATGCATTATTTTTAGACCTGTGATGTCTAAGAAGTTAACAGATGTGTAAGAGGACATTTGTCCCCATTAGGATCAAGACTCAAAGGAACCTGTGCGAAGCTATCGTCCCAGTCTTCAAAATCCCATGTTCACTCCCCTCCTTTAGTTTGTGCTCTGAAGGCCACCACAAACACACACAGATTGTACCAGTTCCTCCTCTTCTCCAATCCACACAGACTCCTCAGGGACACATTGACTGCAGACTGTGATTCCAGGTGCCCCTGTAGTGAACTTGCCTGCTCAGAACTGGTCAGCATCTGATTGCTGGGACTTTGCCAGGTGCCAAAAAGCTCCTGCTCAGGAACTGAACAGTGTACTGTTCATAACGTCCATGTCAGGAACTCTGGGGCTGTAATACACTCCTGTGCTATAGAGCTAAACATGACAACACTACAGTTCCAGTCAGAGATTAACAGGATTCAGGAATTCAAGTTCTTTACAGTACATGGCATTTGCCTTCCAAGCCACCCTGTGACCTGTAACTTCTAAACTGAATTTAGAAACTTAAATAAAAAAGTAAAATTTCAGAGCTGTAGCGCAGGCACACAGAATTCTCAAGTCAGGTTATTTCATTCATAAACAGTTTTTAAATGAAATATGTTCTCCCAACCAGATGTCTCCCACACAATTTGCAATTATGCATTAAACCTCAGCCAATATGGGGGTATAAGAAGGATTGTCCCTCATCTATGTCCCCAGTTTCTCCTGAGCTTGCCCATCCTGAACTGCACCAGGAACCCCTGTCAGGGTGTCCCACAGGGAACCTCAGGATCTGCTGTGACCCAGCCTGCTGACCTGCAACAGGAACACTCCTGCCTGGCTAAATTTAAAACAAAGTGGTAAAGTAGAACATGTACAGTGAGCCAAGAGCAGTGGAAAGTTACCAGGAGAAGAGTGAGACTATAAATGGGGCTGAGAGGGCAGCAAGCAGAGGGGGCTGAATTAAGACCTGGTGAAGTGCAGTTGGAGACCTCGTGGTCACGGTTTCTCCTTGGAAGCTGTCCCCAAGCTACATCACGTGTCTGCTGCCTTAATCAAAACAGAAAGAAAAGCTCCCTGTACTCTTGACAGCATCTCATTATTTAAACATAAACTCAGTTTTACTCGTGGGAAATAACAATGCAAAATTAAAGATCCTGGCAATACTCCTGATGAACTCTGCACTGAACTTGGGGAGGTGCACAGATTTCCACATGGAAGTGTTTGGCATCTGAAGCCAGTCTTCACAACCATGGTCCAAAAACAGGGCTTCAATTGCAACTGACAGATGCATATCTGTGGCAAGTTCTTTTAACAAACAGATATTGTAGTTTCCTAATAAGAGATTTTTTTTTCTTCCCATCATGGCTCAGTGTTTGTATATCAAACAGCCATATGCTTTGTCTCACAATACACAGAGGTATGCCATGAAAGAGGGGAAAAATAGTGTCTGCTTCACTGAATACCAGGCACTTGGTCAGCTACACTTCTGATCTTACGGACTTTGTACAGGCAGATTTCCAGGAGAGGTTTTGGGAATCAGGACATCCTCTGGAACCCAACCACATTATGCCAAGTATTTCTGGTGGACATATCCAAATTGTGTACAAGTGGTATTTGAAAGCTGAACTCAAAGAAAGCTAAGCAATGCTGTAGATCCCTTGGCATGCCTACAGAAACGCCCACTTGAAAACAGACAGCACCATACCTGCAGGAGCACAGGAAAAATGCACTGACACTGCTAAAAGCAATTGGTTGAGTTGGCACCTATTTTTTAATCCTTGCTTTTACCACAGATCATTCATCTCTCACATATTTCAAAGCATCACTCACTATCATACAGGCTTCCAGAGAAATCAAGGAACTGATTAAAGCTGATTAAATAGTGTTGCTTAAAATTGCTCTACATGTTAAATTAAGCACCAGTTACAGTGAAGTTTTTCAAGATGTCTAAAACTGTGAAAAGAAACTGAACAAGACACAACCACCCTAATTCCTCTCATTTCAGAAAGTTATTTTCTTGGCATGTGTGTGTCATCTCCCCCTCTTCCCTCCACCCCTCTGGGGATAATTAACTTGCATTCTTTTGTTGGGGCTGTCATTAAAAATGGTTTAAAAAAAAAGCTATTAGAACAGTTTTAATGCAACCAGAAGAGTTTCTGCCCAGCTTGTAAAGAAAGTCACATATCATTAACCAGTCTTATCAAAATTAGTGGTCACTGCTGTGACCACTTCCTTCTGGCAGCCTGGATCAGATGGGTGGGAGTCACAGGGCCAGAAATGGACTTGGTTTTGCTGAGGTTTTTTTATTCTTGCCAAGATGGTGAATCATGATTCAGATTATAATGAGAATATATCTAGATCATATAATTTAATTGATTTCATCTCAAGTTTCTAGTGATACTTAATAGTCTCTCTCTGCCTCACTCCCTCAAAAGAAATAAAGCTAAGTTTGTTTCTTTATGGCAATTACCACCTCAGCACAGCCAAACCAAAGTACTAGAAGCAGCTTGATTAGAAGCAGCCAGTTTTCTGGCATAACTAAAATCGAATTCATGAATGGACAATCTAATAGAACAACAAAACCCTTCAGCAAGCAAAACTGCAGTGTTTATGACTGTTGAAATATATGGCTTCAATCTACAATTACTTAAGAAGACAGCTAATTGAAATAACTCCATAAGCCAGCTTTCAGTGGGCTACTTGCAAGAGAAATTACTTATGAATGTATAATTGAAAACTAAATTACAGTATGATTTGAAACTCTTTAGTTTTTCACTTACACGACTCTTATGTGAACATTTCATTACTGTGTCTGAAAGCAGCAAAGTACTGATTATTTCTTAAAATGTGTATATATTTATGTAAGAGCGTGTATGTGTATAAACTCTTCACAACCTTCATGTATATACACCTCCATCCTCTTCCTGAAAATTCAGAAAAACTAAAAATCACTCAAGTTAGATGTTATTTAATGGTCACAAGCTCACGGATTTATTGTATTTACAAGAGAGTCTAGATGGATCTGAAAAAGCACACCAAGGTCTGTTACACTCTTTTGGACTTTCTACTTTCTTGTTCAACACTGTGAACTTCATATTCCCATATAGTTCTGATTTTCCTTGTGGGGAAAATTTCAAAAAAGCACTATCACCAGCAAAGCAGCAGGTCAAAGAGACTAAACAGATGTCCTCTTGTGGTACTTCAGAGAAATCCTTTAGTCTATGCCCCTAGAATATTTGAAAGGGACATATTTCTACTTGAGCAGTTGATGCCCACAGAGAATAAAAACACTGAAAAGGTTTTTTCAGGTTCTGCTGTGAATTCTCAGAATTCAGGCTAAGCAGCAGTCAGTCTCCTACAGAACAGTTTATTTATATGTATATACTGAGATGCTCTGAGTTGTAGAAGGGAAGCTAAAATGTTCTCCTTTGTGTACCTCAGAGTCAAACTGTAGCTGGTGGAACAGAGCAAGAACATCTTTGATTCCACACAACTCAATCTATTTGTAAGCACAATATGAAAAGAAGAAATGAAAAAAACTTTAAAAGTAACACTCAATCTCCAGAATATGCATTAGAAAAGTAATGAACTGGGCTTTGGCTCAGAAAAAAAATGGATTTCTAAAAAATAAGGGTTTTAATTGGAGGAAACATTTCATTTCCTCAACAAAAAAAGGAATTCATGGGAGATGTCTAAACAAGACCTCGACAGCTGAGGGCTGAGACAGAAAGGGCTTCATTATCTGCATTTCACATCTTGTTAGACTTGTATTTTATGTATTTAAGCCCTGCACCTGCAACAATCTTACAATCAGTGCAGTGATTAGTCCAGCTGTATTTATATTTCACATAAAGTTGATTTTACTTCTCATTCCTTCCTTACATTCCAGCCTTGACAGTAAATTTACTTTGTGGAATATGACTGGGATTGGATTTGAGGCCTTCTGTTAAAATAAAAATTACTAAAAAAACACATTCAAAGAAAGCTGAATTTGGAAATGAGATGCTAAGAACTGGCAAGGGAATCCTTACCTTGCAAAAATGATGACAAAGAAATGGGCAAATCTATGAAGAAGGTTGGGATGCCAGAGATTGAAGAAAGCAGAGTCTAGGAAATGTTAAAGTCTACATGAGGAATAATTTTCATGTTTTTAAATTCTCAGCAGAAACAAATCCATGCTGGAACTCTTGGTCACTATTCTACTGTATAGGAAACATAATTTTAAACTGTGTAGCTCTGGTCTTTACTAAGGTACCCAACTGGTATAAAAAAAAAAAAAGTTTTTTCTAATGGCAACCACTTGCTATGTCCTCCAAGAGCAACAGAGATGTGTCAATGGAGTGTAATTCCCTGCAGGTTCACCTGTGTCTCCTGATCATCTCATTTTTTTATGATAATTCTCTTATTTCTCTCCTTGCTGAAAAGAGCAAGGCTTTGGCTTAACAACTGCACAATATTTTTTGTGCATATTTGTACTGAAAACACATATGATTCAGTACATAATTCTTCATCCTCCTAAGTCAATAGCAACAATAACAAGGACGTGGACCAGGCTTCTGCCTTCAGCTGTATGCTTTGCTTAAATTAATCATTTTTCCCCTGTAGAGGAGAGGACAAACATACTTAATATAGGCTAATTTCAGACTAAATAAAAAGCAGCGCAACACCCAACTCTTTATCCACCTAAATCAGAGTCTGTCATGACAGCAAAGTGATAAACCTGGGAATCAAATTTGTCATGACACAACTTCAGTTCTCGTATTGACTGGAGAAGACAGATCAAAAACTTGAACAACACTTCTATTTAAAGACAACTGCGTAAGCCACCACCAACACCTAAAAATTGAAAAAATAAATCTCTCCAGATACCAGTGCACTGGAAAATCAAGTGAATGCCTTTTTAATCATCATCATCATCATTATTATTAAGATTATTATTACTAAAATCTTGTTGTACCTGGAAGGTGGAAATTTGGAGAACTCGCCTATGGCACAAGAGTCTGTACTAAGCACAGCAGTGCTTTGAGTCCCCAGAGCTTACAGGTCTCCCTAAACAACAGAGGCCACCCAGAACTTCTACCCAGAACTATCTGTTCTGCTACAGATTTCGTGTATGACCCCAGAAGCCTCGCCAAGACACAAGGCTGAAGCACTTGGGCAATTTCCCTAAGTGTCTTTGGGGATCCACCAAATCCTTACCCAGCTGTTTCAGTGGCTCCAGCTCCTAACCTTTATCCAGAGCCATTTACATGCAAGAGGGTTGCTCCCAAAGAGAGCTATGATGACCATCTGGACCCGTGCACACTCTTCTGCATCAGGCAGGACATCCATCCACAGCACATAATCCCTGCTGGTAAAGCCCTTCTGTCTTCTCTCAGGCTCCTCATTCCTTAGGTCAATAAAAACCAGAGCTAAGAGTCTTGGCCATACAGAACAGCTGTAAGGACCAACAGACTGCAGAGGAGGGAATGCCATTATTCTAACACACCACAGAGGTAGCAAAAAAAGAAAGTACTTGCAAGTCAAGTCTAAACCAAATTTCACTCCAACATAGTCATCTGTCACAGCCATTTTTTCTCATGTGAAAAGCTGCCGGGGAGGGGAGATTTTCCCGGAAAGCCAAGTCGCAGAACTTCTAAAGTCAAGCCAATGATATGCCTCAATGGCCTTGCTCTCTGGCAGCTCTTCAAACACACAACCAGGCTTCTAAATGTTCCACTTGGACAGTTTGCTCCTCCAGTGCTCCTCCAACCATTTCCATTCAAATATTTCACGAAAAGGGGATCATGTCCCCTCAAGTGTCCCTATCCAACCACACTCATGGGGCATGGGCAAGCACTTAAACAGCTTGAAAATGCATTCCTTGAGAACATACACATTACTACAAATACGTATTTCTCAAATTGCAGCTTCTAAATCAAGTTATGCACCTACAGTGAGGTTTGTACCTACTATTTACTTTCTCCCCTGTAATTCAGTGTTAATTCACAGACGGAATTGTTCAGTGATACCTACTTCAGGCCAAGTCACTACACAAAAACAAAGATCTGTGGAAACTAAATCTATTTTTTGACAAAATTATTCTAAATGCAAGATTAAACATTAATCAAGAACACATCAAGCAAGATGCTTTGGTATTGCCTCTTCTCAAAGGATACATCTGGATCTCAGACTAGTAAGTAGCACTACCTAAGTGCTCTTCAGAGACCTGCACTTCCTCCTTTACTCTAAATAACTCCTTGTCTTATTCAAAGCTGCTGAATCAAGGGACAAATCTTCAGGTTCCCGGCCAGGGAGGTTTTCAGTCAAGATCTACTTGAGGAAATTCACTCTGTTCCACTAGTGCAAAGCCTATCTGCCTCTCTCCAAGGAATCTGTACAACAACAAGATCCCCATTAACTGCACATGTCAATGCTCACAGGTACTAAAATTCACTTAGCAGTTCTCTGCTGTTAGTAGCTACAGCCTGCTTAAGCTTATCAGCAATTTTATTTTTAAATGGTACTTCAGTAGGTGCAAAGTTCTCATCAATTGTACATTTCAGTCCCCCGAAGTCCTTATGAACACAACCATCAGCAAACACATTTGTAAGTTTCCCATCTTTAAGAAGGCGAGGGAAACAAAATCCTGGGATGATACAAACCACTTTCTAACAGAAATGTGGCGTGACAACTGGTCCTGCCCTGCAGTGGAGTCTGTCTGTGAGCTGAGAAGGGCAATGCCTGCCAGTAACGGTGGCACTGCCCTGGCTTGGCACTCTCTCCACCAGCACTGCTCCTGATTTCATCCAGGCTCCATGTGAGACCTGCAGCCCAGGGACATGTCCCTGTGCAGTTCTTTCACGTCAGCAGATCTCACATAGTGAAATGGCTGTTTGGCCTAGCCTTGCAGAATGACGTGAAGGCCCAAGGCACACTGTGTGCCTGGCACAGCACGAGAAGTTTGGGGTATGAAGATGTCAGCTACAATAAAATACCACTCAGAGCAGGGGAATCCAAACTTGGCAAGCCCATGTTTCTGCTACCTGACTCAGGCAGACTGTCCCATCAGCTGTGTTTGGCTGGCTCAAGGGCAACCCAGGGGGAAGTATCATCCTTGGTAGGGAGTAACATTTAGAAAGACAAAGGAAGAGAGCCAGACTGAGGGCAGAGTTTCCAGGCAGGCCTTGGTACTCTATGCCGCTGGTTTAGGTGATCAAACTCTGCATGAGAGGCCAGTCTGAAACATTGTTATTTCTACATGCTGTGAGCACTAGGACTCTGCAGATGGGTATTTTATACCACCACACACTGCTGCCCCAACTGGTAACAGACCAGTTAACAAAAACTGCAAGAAAAGAGATGTAAGACCCTGCAGATGCTTGAAATCATGCCAGAAGGAAACATATCTACAGTTTCAAAGGCTTGCATTTGGGGGCAGGGAAGACACTTGTTTGGATAGACCATCAAAACTGAAGAAAATTTCCAAAAATAACAATCCAGAAGTTTTAAATACAAGGTACTTGTGGAGAGCAAAAAAGGGGTTGGGGAGGACAGTTTTGTGGGTCTGGGGGTTTGGATGATGAGGTTTGTTTGTCTGGTTTTGTTGTAGTTGGGTTTTTTTCATTTTATTTCTTTGTGGTTGTTGTGGGGGGATTTTGAACACAGAACTACAAGGCTTTCTATAAAATATAAACAACCTAAAACCTACTTATCATTGATTTCTTTCTCAATTATGTTATCAATAATTAGAAAACCTTGTTTTCTGTTATGTGTTAAATGATTACACCAGTACTCCTCAAGGTGTTTCCAAATTTTAAATTTAAATAAACTATAATAAAGACTAATTTAAAAGAATACTCAATTAGTTCTCGATTTCCAAGCATTTACATTTAGCTGCTAGGAGTGGACAAGATAACTGACCAGTCAGAGAAACTTAGACTGCCTTCATTGCTTAACTCTGGAATTTCCCTATCTCCAGCAGAAGGCTCCCACATGCTCCAGTGTGACCCCAGGGATGCTCCTGCCGAGGTAGCAGCAGCACTGACTGCACAGAGCAGTTATTTTTACAGCACAGCCCCAGGACAGTCACACTGGCACAACGAACACGCTGCAGCAGGCAAATGAGGACAAGTGGTCCAGACAAGGGAAACATTTCAGTGAGCACTGCACCCAAGCTACATTTCCTCAAGTGGCACTCACAAGCTGTAATAATATTGTCAGCTTAAGGTTTGTGCTGAATTGAAAGGGACAGTCCTGTCCTATGCCAGTCCTTGGACAGTCTGTCTCCCCTGCCTCGTGCCAACTCTCACATTGACCAGGCTAGGGAGCTTAAGCAGCCAAAATAAGCCAAGCCAAAACACATTTTTCTACTCATTTTCAAAACCCCTATGTCACACAAGCTCTTCTCTCAACACAAGAGGAAGGATGGGAATAAACATCCAAGGACACACAGGGCAGAGTTATCTTCCTCACCACTCTGCAGACTTACCAGCGCTGCCGCAATCCTCATGATCTGCACCTGTTTTCATGCTTTCACTACAGGCACAGGTGAGAGGGGAAGGTGGGTCTGTTTGCTCCCCTCCATGACAGGATAGCTGGTGAAACAAATCTTTCCCTTCAAAACTGGAATACTCAACACTAAACACCAGCTCAGTCAGATGGCATTTCTTCACAACTCCATCAATATGTATCACTAACCAGCCCTCTCCACGGGGTACTCATGTAACTGAAATACTAAGAGCTAAAAAATATAGGGTCCTAATTTATCTGGGCACTTAAGCATGGGCCTAAGCTTATATCCATTTCTCTGTCAGAGAAGATAACATACAGTATAAAAAGGAAAGGCTTCAAGGTTATTTTATAACACTACAAATCCCAAGCAAGGTATAGTCAGATGCAGCCAATCAGTCAATGACATGAATTTTTTTCTCATATTCACATTTTTACAATTGACTTCTTCAGGAATTATACACAACCTTCACAATAAGCCCATGCTTCATCAGTACTTAAATAAAAGAGACTTATGTATGTAAAATCTACACTGCAGTGGCTGAACCCCAACAAAAGAAAGTTTCCTGCAGTAAGATGAACAAAGTTAAACCTTGGAAACTCTCCACTTCCCTTATACATTTTAGTTACAAGAATTTAGGTCTACCGAAACAGACCATTATGTAAGTCTCTTAATCCTGCAGTGCCTTAAAATATTTTACGGTACTATCACATCAAGTGCAGGCACACAGTGGGCATCTGTCGTAAGCCAGAGTGGTTTTCCTCTGGCCCACAACCTTCCGGAAGCGGGCTGCATTGGTGGAAAGGAGTGAGGAAGGGTCTTTGCAAGGGTCTTCAGAGAGGTTTATTCCAGCCCCAGACGCACAGTGATGCATGGGAAGCTCAGGGTTAATAAGGGGACAGGTCAGGCAGAGGGGCCTCAGAGGCCTACCCCAGGGAGCGTGGGGGCAGTACAAAGGTGGCAGCAGGGCAGGTGACAATAGGGGAAGCAGATGGGGGGGGTGGCTGGGGAGCAGGGGCTTATGGGGATTGTAGGCACCCCTTGGAACCAGAACAGGGCCTAGGGCGAGAGCGGGACAGGGGCACATTTAGCTTTTGTGTCCCTTCTTACCAGGGGGTTCCCACAGCCATCAGATGTTTGTCCTGTGAATAAAATAAGAATAGAAAAACATTCTTTTATCATCAACCTAAATGTTTATAATGTCTCTTCTGTTAAGACAAGCTGTTTGTTTGGGTTTTTTTCATGCACTGTAGAAAAATAAATGGATTTGTGATTTGTTTGAATTTTATTTTTCTTCTTAAAGACAGTAAACTAGAAACCTATGCATTTCCAAAGAACTATATTCTATACTTACATGAGATACCTGTGTACACAAGTTTGCTTGAGTAATTACAAGGTTCATGTGAGGACTACTGAAGAAATACACAGTAAGTTTTGGTCACCTTCTGTTTAATTACCACAGGCTCTCCTGCAGCTTAAGAGGTTTTTGCATTTAAACAAAAAGAACATTTGTGATCCTTATCAGGTGTAGTCGTATGGGAAGGCTGCTTACAAATCATAATTTTTTCCAAAGGAGCAAGCAAGCTTTGTTGGGCTTAGTTTAATATGCATCCCATCACAGCTCCTTGCATTGCTCTAATACCACATTTAGATTACCTTGCACCTCTTATTAAAAATTGTTATCAAGATCATAAATATATAATACGCATACAGAAGAGCACTTCAAACAACAAAAGCTGCTTTATGCGTAGAGAAACTACAGGATTTAATTAGGAAGACAACAGGGTTCAGTTTTTTTAGTCAGATATTTCTTGGACTCTGGTGATTCCTGAAGCTTTGGAGAGGCTTCAGATCAGAGTGATCTTAGCAGTGGCCAAGGAGCTCCTGACACCCAGTCAGAATATTAATGAATCCTGAATGGAGCAGAAATGGCAATGTCAGAGGGAGAGGGGAGCAGGCTGCAAGTGCAGGGGCTCACTGAGCAGTATTCAGGCTGCTCATGAGCAAGCACAGACCTGTACACACATGCTGGAGTGTCTGTGGCTACACAGCTGAGCCTCCCTCCACACTTCAGTGGGTCTGACTGGGTTCTGTGACTTGGGAAACTTTGAAGCTTCTTCACTGGAAAACCTCAGCACAGACAAGAGAAGCAGAAATATAATCCTTGTTTCTGTATTCATGCCCTATATGATTATGAAAAAGGTTTAGTCTGCTACTACTTTGCACAGCAGTCAGGGGTCACTCTCTGGAGTCACTCTGGCACACAGGTGTCAGAGACGCCACCGTCTCTTCTAGGTCAGTATCTTTCACACACCTCTAAAGGGTTGAATCCTACACCAAAGATCTATTTTAGATTCAGCTTCTGCAAAAGCAATCAGAAAAATCTGACTATTATTATGATTTTCGGTATTCTTGCAGTTTTATATTTTGAAGAGATGTTATAATGGTTATTCTCCACACAAATTCAGGAAAAAAACAAAACCAGGTCCTTCAAGGTAAGGTCTGCTGCACTAGGGAAACCCAAACGCTCCACCACCCACAGAAGACATAGCCATGAGATTTTACAGCCAGCGTGTGATTCAGTTCTTTCATTTTAGATTGTGTGTTAAGATTTCACCTATTCAGAATTTATTGCTACTATTTTTTAGATTAACAGAGTTGTTAGTTGTGCATGTATTGGACTATATATATTCTTACTAATAGGACAAAGACCATTTACTTTTATCTACCTCTCTCTCAGACTGAAAACTCAGAACACATTTACCACTGTAGACTGCTCATTTAATTTCCATTGTAACCACAATCCAAACAAATTTCTATCTATTTTATTTTAGAACTCAAATGTTGTGATTTAAATTTTTATACATGTTGAAACACCTCAAAAAATGATTACTGAAATTTCTCATTAATTTTTTGGGGATGCTGTCAACAACAAATTCTATGTAGCAGCAACATTAAGAACAAATTCCAAGGCCTGTAGATGATACCAAATTTAAGGAAGATAAAAAAAAGACTGACAACACAACCAGCTTTAAACAACTTCAATCATTTATCAAGAACATCAATTCCTCCAAAAGCACTTCTGAGTACACGATTACAAAATAATTGGCCTGGAAGCAGGCAAGTAAGAAAAAAAATAGTACTAAATAGCACAGTGATGAGAAAAAGGATATGAGGGCTTACCAAGGAAAAGAAATCACTGAAGCTATTGGCACAAAGGAAAGCAGTAAGACAAAAGCGTTCATTAGTAGTATCAGATACCAGGCAGGTTATCCTACCAGCATGCAGAGCATGAGGTGTTCTCCAGCTGGCACCTACCATTCTGTGGTCCACAAGAAACAAAACAGATGTTTGTGTAACTAGAGTTACTTTATCTCCTTCTTTCTTTTCTGAAATAAACAGGTTTTTTGACTCCCGCCCCAGATCTCACCAGGACATAATTTTTTTGTGAGCATGTAAGCCATGAACCCATTTTCCTTTCATCAGTTTGCAGTCACACAAGTGCCAGGACTACCACAAAGAAGATGCTGTTACAAGGTCAAAAAAAAGAGTGACCGGGGCTGAGGAGGAGGGTTAACATCACTCAACAACTTTGCATTACTTTTGTTCAATGTTGATTTCATTTTCACAGCACTTCTTAGCAGGGGATTTCTATTAAAAGTAGTATTTCCCATCGTATAGCCCAGCACTTTTCTCTCCTAAATGTGATTTAAAGCTACAACACAAAATGAATGTCGATCTAGATACAAGCATTATAAAATGACAATCTGAATTACTAATCTGAAAGACTTCTCAGCCCCACCATCAACCACTCAGCCCAAGTGCCACAGCAGCTGGGTAATGCAGCCAAAGAACATAAGGCAGGCAGCCAGCACTTATATTTTCTGGCAGAGAATAAAACCTCATGTAAATCTGCCTGACAGATAATGGCTGGGAAAACCAAAGGAAAGCTTTTGTAATAATACATAATATTTCCATATTTTCTTGGAAATGTTGATCTTACAGCTTCACCATGACAGCACTTACCTGCTCACACAGAGCACAGTTTTTAAATTTTTTCTTACAGGCAAGAGGCACTTTAAATTTTATGTCCTGAAGACCATAAAATTATTTGTTACATAAAATTAATTGTATAAAGAAATTTCATTTTGTAAGTAAATTTCATACTTCAGCAAAAATAATTTGGGTTCTTTAGCAAAGAAACATTTCAAAACCTGCACTTCTGGATGCTTCTTGAAAGTACTTGGATTATGGACTTCTTGCAGAACCTTTACAGTATTTGTTTACAGATTTGGTCCCAGAAGAATGCACTTGCTTTATGTATATCTGTGCTACAATTCCCATTCAATAATTTGGAAAGCTAAATAAGGAAGACAAGTTAATGGCACCTCTTGGGCTTCCAGGTTTGATTCCAACTGTGGCATTCTTCAGGGAGCTCTTAAAAAGTAACAGAAACCTCACAGCAATCTGCAGCAAAATTTGGCACACATATCTTAGGGAGTAAAAGTTTTCAGGAAAAATACTTGGGGTTTTTTTGCCCACACTGTTACGAGATACCTTCAAGTAAAAGACAAATGCTATTGACAGGCAGTGTTTGTTCAAAGCAGTTTTCTTCAAAGCTGATGTAATCTGTTAGCAACTCTTCTGAACAAGATTGTGCATAATTGCCATTTCAGCCATGTAGTAAAATACAGTAGTACAAATACCTGTTGCACATGCAGAGGTACAGGCTGGGATCATCTCCTTCTTCCCCCCAACACTCCCCCAAGTATTTCACCCTCAGCTGGAAATGCAGTGTTTACCCCAGGATAGAGGGTCTACCACACATCCTCTCTGTAAAACACCACATCGTAGTAACAAAGGGCACTGCAGGAAAGCCATCCTGGTGTTGCCCCTGCACAGAATTACCTCTGGATGCACAGAGCATAAACCCACTTCCACATGAGGAACAGCAGCACCAAACAAGCTCAGTGGCAAGGTCTCAGAACTAATTCCATCCAAACTATTACATAGAAAATGGCGAAAGGTTTTCCACTGCTATGAATTAGTGAAAGCAGAAAGCCCATCAAAAGTAAACTTGCAACCAGGATCAAAATCCCACACTCCACAAGCCATGAACCAACAGTTGTCTGCTTGTGACTTCACTTTTAAATGGTGCCTTCAATACATATTATTCGAACATCTGATTTTTCAAATAAGGAGGTATCTAGAGACATCTCCAGCTAATTTTGAAATACAAATTACATCTAAGTACTAGAAAATAAAAGCAAAGATACCTTTTTCTTAGCTTCTTCGAAAGAGTTTAAGGGAGTAAAAAAATCAGTTGTTAAGGGTGCAGAGAGATCATATTTCTCTGGTCACAAGTCAGGCAAGCCTGATACATACACACGAAAATCTTACTTAATTTCCTTTATTTTCTGTAGTTCAGGGAGAAAATAACTCACACTGTGGATAAGAAATGCAAGATAAGACTTTACACGCATACCACAGAGAAAAGCACACGATGTGACTAAGGATCATTTAACACCCCAACAGGATTGAGTAACTGTAACCACCTGAATGTATCACTGATCTATGTACAGACACCATCATAGATTGGATCAAAGACAGAATCCTATGGCAACCTCAAGTATCCTATATATATACACAGTTCCTAAATAACTGTAAGTTTGTAAGTAATATTTTCACAAATTACCTTAGCTTTACCAAAACAGCATGAGGAAATAAGGAAAAAAAAAAAATCAGCCAGCTGAAGCTATGAAACTAGAACAAACAGTGTCCACTTTCCTTTCAGTCCTTGCTTAGCATCAAAATAGTCCCAGAATGTTTTCATTCAAGAATTGCAGTAAGAAGTGGAAAAAAAAAAACCAAAAACAAACCAGAAATCATTAAAGAAAGGCAGCTATACAATAATGTTCTAAGTTCTACTCTCTCGTGTAATTTTTTTAAAAGAAAAAAAAATAGTTGCAAAACTGGAGGAAAAAGTCACTGATTAAAGTATCATTATTTAAAGCAACTATATTAAAACCAGCAAAGTACTGAGGCTTCCCAGCCACAGAAGTGGAGAAGAAAGAAGGATTTGAAGGTAATAAAAATGAAATTGCAGCATCCTCATTCACCTTGCATAAAGCTTGACTCATACTGAAGGACCAGTTATCAGGTCTTGTGGCACAGTCCTAGTGAAGCCCTACAGCCAAAGCATTGTAAATACTGTATTAGACTTGAGAAAATGAAAAATCTGCAAAATGGAAAGACTGTTACATCCGGATTCCTCTATGCTACACCATATAGCATCCTTCTCAGTGTGACGAAAGTGCATAATTTCCTTTTTAAGTGGTTCAAGGACTATGAGAAGCCACTTTGTCCCTCACCAGAGCTTCAGGTACTATACAAGCAACTAAAGCTGAATCATGAACTCTTTTTATCACTTCTAAATTGCAGGAAATAACAAGAACCTGCTTAGCAGTGTATCGAGGCAGAAGAGAAACTGATCCAGAGTACTGTTAGTTTATCAACTATTATTTGGTACATAGGAAGGAAATTAAATATTTCTTCTTTCAATAAAACAAATCGTTGATGATGTGGAAAAGTGGAAGGTGCTTGCTTGGTTTGTTTGTTTTGAATTTAGTTGATCTTTAAAGTATCTGTACTCATGGACTCTCCAGAGTGCTTTGTAGTTTTTCATACAAACTTTCATCTTTGGCAGCCCATCCTTTCATAAATGGCAACTCTGTATAATGAAACTGTGCTTTTTCAATTAAAAATTTCAATGAGTAATTAATAGAAAGAAAGGTCATTTTAATTACAGAACTGAGTTTCAAGAGACTATCTCTCTTACACAAAATTATGGTAACTAATGCTTATTGCCAAGTACTATTATTTATAACCTTAGTCAACCAACACATTTTTTAGCAACTATACTGCAGTTTAAACATTCAATACCATTGTGGTTAAGAGTGAAGGACTGAAAGATCAAAGTGAATGCTGGAATCTAATGTATTTTTATTAAACTGCGGCCCATAACCTTCATATACATTTTGTCATTCTTTCTGTTAAGAACTATTTAAAACATCAGCTGCAGTTGTCTTAAGTATGAGCTTGAACACAATGAAAGTTCTCCTTCAACATCACTCAAAATCAATAGGAGGAAAAAAAAGTATAAATAAAATACAGTGAGGCATAAATAAAATACAGGGTAGGGGTCAGCACTCAGTACTACAATTTCTAATTAATATAATTTTCATCAACTGCTGTAAAATTCAGGGATCAGAAGAATGTTTTTAGGTGTTCCATCTCCAAGGTATGTGTGCCTGTTGCTCACTCTGCTGAAGCAGCAGCTTAATTAGAAGCTTCTGGATTAGGATGTACTGAGGCTTTTTTCAAAGTTAGGCAGTTATTCCTCAATAATTAAGAGGCAAGAATTGATCTCTCTCTATTCCACTTCTCATCTGAGGGAACTTGCTGATGTGGTTACTCTGCATTTTGCTTCCTATCCTTGATTAACTTTTGAAGTCCAAAATTTTAGAACTACCCATAATGAAATCTGAGAAAGTTTGGCTTTTTCTCCTTTTAACTTTTCCCACATGTTTCTTTTCTCCCAGAAGAAGAATTCTATATTTCCAGCTCTCCCTTTAAATGCACTGGGAGATGACAGAGGAAGATGTCTCCAGGGACTCATCCCTATCAGAATAACTTACTATGTCAGACTGCTTTGAAGCAGGATGGAAAGTTATTTTCAAAACTTAATTTCCTCTATTTTACAGCAAACTGTCCTTACCACAGGAGAGCTAACAGTCCTTTGTAGGATATGTTACAAAATAAAATGTTTGACCTTCACTTATAATACTTCATTATGTTATTGTATAATTGTAATAATAATAATATTGTATAATTATAATTGTAAAAATAATAATATTGCATTTATAATTTAGTTTACAGATAAGTAAGAGCCAGATCTGGGACACAAAACAGTGCTGATATTCCACAAGGATAGCATTCCCTAAACCCCTGGAAGTTCCTGTTTCTAACTGATTTTTGTGTATTTTCAACACTTGCGACCTTGGGAAAAAAAAATCAAGACAATGATACTTGTCAAACCTCAGCTTAACTGACCCATTTGAATTTTAATGAGGAAGAGGATGCCTTAGAGGGGAAAAACATCAATAATCTATGTAGGCATGTGGCCACAAAGCCTCCTGGAAAAAATACAGTCAGAGAACTCAAGCAGAGCTGTTTGCTCCCCAGTGAGTTCTACTTAGAATTAATAAACTCAAGTGTTAAACAGTAATGCCAGAACACTTTTAGGCTCCTCCTTTTAATCAGCTTCTTGAATCAGATATAGAGCCTTAGAAAAAGTTAACACTTGTCAGTGCTTTCCCCTTTCTGTGTGCTCCCTCTTCATGAGAAACCTTTGATTAATGTTCCAGTGCTACTTCCCACCTCAGCACCAAAAGCAACCTGTGCACCTTTTCTCTGGTAACACAACTTGCAATCAGAGCTCAAACCACACTGAAAGCTCTGCAACAGAGATTTGGCATCAGTTCTAATTTAGTTATACTGAGTAGTGAAAATACTACTGTGAATAAAGTAATCAATGTATGTCTGCAATACTCCACTAATATATGGTTGATATGGTTGAGTGTATCAATCAATATATAGAACAAAGTTAAACTGCCATTAAAAAAACAAAATCAGTTTTTCTTCAAAATTATAACATGAAAACCAACTACAAGCCTGGGAAAAGAACTGGTTTTCACCAATTTGCTCTGTGTGGAAAACTCCTGGATTTCTCTGATTTATACTGTCAAAGCAACATAGATGATTTATTCATAAGAAAAATCTTGAGAAAAGTGAGTGTATTTTGCCTGGATAGTTCAAACAGCAAGAGTCAAAAGTCAGTATTTCAAAATTGCTAAATCTGATTTTGAATTAACATTTGGAATATATTTTAGCCATGAATAAATTGCAAACTTCTGAAGGGTAAGGCCATGAAATGTTCCTTCCTCCCCAAAACATAAACTTTCAAATGTCTAATAAGAAAAATCAACCTGATTTGAACCAAAAAAAAATTTGCGTGCAGATTACCACTCTTCCCTGTGGACTCTCCTTGACCTTAGATTTGCCACAATCATCTTCAGAGAATAAATGCAATTGGATGTTCTGCTGCTTTACAAAACGAGAATACACCTGGCACAACTGTGTGTAAGAGCTGCAGGGCTTTGTTTTAGGAGGTGACACCAGCTCATCTCAAGGGCATTGCACCTAGCTGTAAAAGCAAGTTTAAATAATACTGTCACAGAAGAACTCAGAAACTTAGTTATAAAACATCCACTAGTGTGTTTGTTGATAGGATTATTACAAGAGGTTAAATACTGTCAACATGCAGAAATGGAGTATTTTCATATCATTAAGTGTAAGAAGACAAATAATCCATCACACCACACAGCAAACATTGCATTCAGAAAAAATGTCCAACAAAATGTTTAATTAGGGAGTAAATTAAAATGACTGAATCATTTGTTTAGCTTGTGACCTTTCAAGCATTGCTTGTTCATTACCATACTACTCTCCAAACTGAGACTAAGCAAATACCACCAAAACTTTTAAAATATTACATGTATTATTAAACCTTCCAGTGTTAGGGAACTCCCAAAGCTAAATGGTTTTATTTGGAGAGCAGATTGTAGCCATAAAAATTGCTATAAAATTCATGTTTGAGGAAGAGTCAGATGCATGAGTAGTTTAGCAAACTTGCTAAAGAAATTACTATATATTCACAGTCTTAAGAATTCTGTGCCCTACACAGGGCCCAAATGCCACACTATTTGCTTTCATGTTTCTATCTGTCATGGTCTGACACTGGCCAAATGCTAGGCACCCACCTCCCCTGCCACCACAGCTGGGCAGAGGAGAGGAAAAAATTAATGAAGGGTTCATGAGTTGAGATAAGGACTGGGAGAAAACACTCCAAGGGCAAAACAGGCTTGGCTTAGAGGTGCAAAGTGAATTTATTACTAACAAAATCAGAGGATAAGAAGACGTAAAATAAGTCCTTAAAAACACTTTTCTTCCCCCAGGCCATTCCTCCTTCCCATCGACAGTGCAGGGAGACAGAATATGGGGGTTTGGTCAGTTTGTCACCCGAGGTTTTCTTCCGCTGCTCTGAGAATCCGGGAGTCCCCGAAGTCCTTCCCCTGCTACGCCATGGAGTCCCTTCCACTGGAGACAGTTCTCCTTGAACTTCTCCAGCATGGTTCCAATCTCACAAGCAGCAGTCCTTCCAAAACTGCTGCCATGTGAGCCCCTCCCATGGGCACACAGTTCTCCCAAAACTGCTGCACCGCGGGTCTCTCCTTCCACGGGGTGCAGTCCTCCAAGGACAGGCTGCTCCAGCCTGGGAGCAGGGCCCTCTCTCTCCACTGGGTCTCCCACTGGATCACAGCCTCCTCCAGGCATCCAACCTGCTCCGGCATGGGCACCTCCCCATGGGCTGCAGGTGGATCTCTGCATCCCCGATGGATCCCCAGGGGCTGCAGGGGCACAGCTGCTTCACCATGATCTTCACCACAGCCTGCAGAGGCATCTCGGCTCCAGTGCCTGGAGCACCTCCTGCCCCTCCTTCTTCACTGACCTTGGAGTCTCCATGTTGTTTTCCCTCACATGTTCTCACCTCCTCCTCCTCTCTGGCTGGAATTAAGACTGCCACCACTTTGCTTTGAGTTTCTTCTTAAATATGTCATCACAGAGGCGTTACCACCTCTCTCATTGGCCAAGTTTTGGCCAGCAGCATGTCCATCTTCAGGGCCACCAGAGATTGGCTCTGCTGGATATGGTGGAAGCTTCCAGCACCTCCTCACAGAAGTCACCTGTGTGGCTGCCCCGCTACCAAAAACCAGGCCCTGCAAAACCAACACACTATCTGACACTGTTCTGATGTTATTTTGTCTTTTCACACTTTTTCAGACTATCATCATATTTGACCAGATTCCAGGGAAAGTTGCTAAAAAGATGGACAGAACTTTAGGAACACCCAGCATACAATTTTAATCAAAACAGCCTTCCTTCTTTAGATTTTCAAATGAATCTTTAGTGCCTCAGTTTAGTTTAAGCAATCCTGAAACCAACAGGATTGATTCAGCTCTTAAAAAGCTCCTGACCACAATATTGGTACTAATTTAAACTAAGACAAACAGAACACAGATTGGGATGAGACTGTAGCAGAAACAGTCTTTAAAACAATATAGCTCTTGCCCACAAGTAGTTTATCACTGTTATTCTTTTGTCTTTCATTTCCTTCTGCTGGTAACAAATCCCTGTTAGGAAACCTGGCTGCACTTCATTTTGTACTATTTAGTATTTAGACAGCTTGGTTCCCTTTATTGTAAGCAGGTGATTGATTTGCTTCTACACACTCTGTTACTCAGCTGCCACATCTATGCTGAGATCCTCTAATATGCTTATGAATTAGTCATTACTCACACACCTTCCTTTAAGAACAAAAAGGTAACTGCCAGCACAGGAGGGTTAGATCCACACTGAACAAGCCACAAAGCACACTTCCTAAGAATTGCAAATTGCCCTATAGCAGTTGAGGATCAAATAAAATTTAACAGTTGTATTTATAAAATTTGATTACACCAGTACCATGGGTTTTATATGCTATTCCAGAGCCTTGAATCCACTGAAAAATATTCCTTAGGCTCAAATACAAGCTTCAAATCATACAGCTAGAAAAACAGGTTATATTTGTAATACAAGATAAAACCAAATTGCCTTTAAAAATCCCACAGCATTTTCCACAGAAATGAAACTGTTAGTTCTAATGTACTGGCCATGATCCAGTCTGGGGAATTATGTTCTCTTACCTGAATTTCCCTTACAGTTATTCAATTTCACCACCTGTCCTAAAATGCTGTGAACAGTTAAGTGAATTCTGTTCTGGTGCTAGAAAACTGATATAAAGCCTTCTGTTTCAGCCAAATTTCATAGGAAGAAAAAACCTCTCTTTATATACACATACATACATACCTATATATATATATGTGTGTGTGTGTTTATACATATATAAATGTGTGTGTTTTGCTGACCTCAAAGCAGTCATCTACAATTGTTCTCAGATTCCACAGGCTTCCTTAAAATGTGTATATGTCACCCTGCCAAAAGAAAGAGAAAAGACTTCATGTCAGATCCATCAGCCAGATTGTCTTAGAGGCACGAAATCATGGTATCAATATCAGGCCTCCAAGGCTATCAAATATTATCCATTGTCCAGAAGCCTGTTTTGGAAAAAAGGAGTTTGAAATTGGGAGATTCCCAGTTTTTGCAACAAGTGGAAGACTCGAGATTGGGGAAACAACTTCAGTAAAGCTGAAATGTCATTGTAGGTACAGGGACTTTTGTTCACTAACTTCACCGAAAATCTGGAAAACGTTTTCCATTCAAAATAACTCTGTGTTTACAAAGCATGGCTGGGGCTTGTGGGGCTGCCAGGGCAGCTGCACTCTGTACATCCTGGTCACCGAGGTATTTGGAAGAAGTTGGGTTCCTACCCCACCATTCCCCCACTCCCATGTGTACACACAGCCAAACAGACACTGATTCAGTCCCGCTGATCAAATAGTCCAGTTTTTCCAAATTTTCATTACTAATCAGCACAATCAGGATTTGGTCTCATTAGGCTGCTGCATTTCATCCCAAAGCTGTCTGCTGATTAATTGTGTATGTCAAAGAAGGTGAGGTTTCTAAGGAAACACTGTAATTTATATTAAATCAGTTCATGCAAATAAAAAATAGTCATGCTTCTGAGAATACAAACCCATCAAGTTCATTCATTCTTGAGTACAGATTGTAATGTTTCTGTATCCTATTTTAACCTGGAATCTCTTGGGAAAAAGTGGTGTAAGGAGCTGGGTCAATTTTGCTATTACACTAGGGCTGTCATCCAAATTGCTCATTCAAAAACACTGTCACATCCCTCACAGGTATCCTTATTGCCTATGGGCATTCAAGGCTTTTGAGATGGCCTTGCCTCTCTAGAAGACAAGTAGAGGCACCCAAGAGCCAAGCCGAAAATTACAGCCTGCATCTAGAGAACAAAATCTGGGAGGATTACTCTGGCCATACCTAGCTGGATAGGCAGTTATTAAATTTGTAGAGACATTGAATTTGTAGAGAAAATCCAGACTAGAGTTCAGATTTGAAATCTGATGGTGGAGAGTTGATCAACAGGTTCAGGCCTGTTGAAACTTATTTATACATCAAGTTATATTTATTTATACATCCTATACTGAAGGATACTGCTCCCCCATCTGAAGTTACATGTGTATACTTTCATTTCAAACTTTCCAGTTTAAAAGTCCAAGATAATAACAACTAAAATTATTCAGCATTCATAAGAATATAAGAGAAGTTATAATTTTCCTTCTCTGCGAGAAAATCATGACTCCATGATCCCTCATGTATACCATAACAATAAATAAGTTATAAAACAGATGTTTTAGTTTTTGTAAAGTTATTAATAAAAAATCTGATATTCATTATGGACACAAGCACCTCTTTTAACCTAAACAATATCTAGTCCATGAATGTGCATATATGACACACACACATTTTACTCTGTTAGCTTTTGAGCCATTTCCTAAAATTTCATGAAGAACTGAATTAAATTTTTATAAAGCCCAACTTACTTTAGCAATGCTACCAAAAAAAAATCTAGACTTTTACAATCTGTAAGACAGAAGGATTTGAAAATAAATGGAGGCATTACAGAAAGATTAAAATAAACAACAGTGAGGAGCACAAATATTGCTCCTCAATTTGCTCCCCTATCAAATTGCCTGATCAGCTCCAAATTTCATCATTGTAAATCCACTTAATTAGAGACAGAGCTACGCTAATCATTGAGCTATTTAGTCACTGATACACCTCTGACTTGCTTTACTCCTAATGATGTCAGATTTCTGCTCATGAATGAGGTGCAGTTTTTCCCAAAAATCGGAAGTTTTCAATCAAAGCACCTGAATTGAAGAAAACTCATCACAGACAGCTTTAAAACAATCCATATAAAGACAATTTGTTACAAATTATTCTGCTTTGAACTTCAGTAATTTGCAAACTTGCTTATGGTTGGTAAATCCTGATGGAGTCATGAAAAAGCATAAAACCAACAAGAAATAATAAAAAAAAAAAGGACAAGTAATAAGGAACAGGCTGACCTAGAACTAAATGATGAATTGGCCTCTGAAGCATTTTAAGAGCCAAATATAATAACACTTTTAGGTTTAATTTTCCCCACCCCTCAATGCTTGTAATATTTCCTCATTGAGTAGTGCAGCTGAGGAACAGAATCAGATCTGTTACTCTCAGACAGAACTGTATGTGATATAAGGAATCAATATGTGCACCAGAACCACTCTTTCTCCAAAGTACTCACACCAGAAAGTAAGGGTCTGAGCCAATGTACTGCAATTCATACATAAATTTTCTAAATGAAAAAGCTGTAACTTCAATCTGCAAAAATCACTGCAGAATACTAAGTTCATTGTAAATATCTGCAGAGCTTCACTTTCCTCCTCTTTTTTTAAGAAAATTTTCTACCTTAAACCAATAGAACTTTAAAGGTTTACTTTGACAAGGTCAGAAAGCAGAAGGGAATGGATCAGTTGTCTGCAACAACATAAAACAGTGTCCTAGTGATCTATAAAGGCCAATTGTCTGAAACATCTCAGATAACATGCAAGGCACTTTCCATCTTGAGACTGGCAAATGGCTCTTCCCTGTTTTGACATCCATACAGCAGGTGTTTAAGTCGATTTTTGTCTTCCTCCTTTTTTTTTTTTTTTTTTTTAACCTCCAGTATAAAGCAGAAATTTTATTTCAGCTGTGTTTGCATCATTAGCTTGCTGGCAATCATATAAGCCTAAATTATCCAGGCAAGCAGTTTCATTTATCGAGACCTCTTGCCGGAAAAGAGCAGCAATCAAATCAGTCAGCCCAAATTATCCTTGACATTAACAAAGGGCTCTAGGATCATTCTAAGAAATTACTTTCTCCTATTACGGAGCTGATTATGTTGTAGATGCCTCTGCCGCATCACAGCACAAAATGTAGTTGAAAATAAAAATGTTTATAAGAGCATGTAATTTTCATTGCCACTGTTTGTTATATTCAATGTTTTATTAAGGTATGCTAAATATACATTATATGTGTGAGGGTATGTGTGCACCAAGTGTATCAAAGTAGTAACGGCTACAATAGCTTGTGCTTCCTTCAGCCCAGCAGCTCTGTGGAGACAGAAAAGCAGCAGCCAGGTCTCAGTCTGAGGGTGAAGCTAGGAAAGCTCTATAGATTATTGCTCTGCGTCACTGCAGGACTGAGATCTTACCCTCTCAGAGGCCACATGAGCTAGATTAAGTTTTCAGCTGTTCCCAGACAGTGGTGATTTCTCACTCATCTCCAGTGCCTTGTGCTCAATTTCTTCAAGATCTTTATCAAGCCAAATATAACTTAGAATGTCTTTGTTTGAAAGCATGGAGGGCTTACATCGGGGAGGAAGATACTGGGAGCTCTCCATGCTTGCCATTGATCAAGTGTGAAGGAGGAGGAAAAAGGAAGGCATCTTCACACCCTCAGTAATCAGCAAAGTTTGATCTGAAAGTAAAAGAAAAGCCTCTCACTCTTAAATTTTATACCCATTGTTTGTCATTTAGGGCCTAAAAGACACTGCTGTTTCTGAGGTGTTGAGGTAACAGCTTCTGTATTCACAGCTCACTGATACAGCATACAAAACCAAAACAATAAAATATTATCAAAAATTTTAAAAGTGAATCACAGTTATTTCAACTGTAGAAAAAAAATGCACAAAAAGCTAGAGCTGCCAAATGGGTAAGGGAAAAATCAGAAGAGAGGAAAATGTATTCGAGCTTCAAAAAGAATATTGAAAAAATCTACTGGGAGCAAGAACATATTTAAAACTAGAAAAATAGCTTTTACTGAAAGCAACCCATAAAACATGGTATTGTTTATACCAGGACATGGTATTCCCCCCCAACCCCAGGTAAAAACAGTGAACAAGAACAGCAGCTTTTTGGTTAAAGACATTTTTGGTTCAGGCCCAGCTATGCCACAGGCACAATACCTTACCTAAAATTAAGGGCTCATAATGCAAACACATTTTTAGCAGACACATAAATCTGGACTAAATTACAAATATAATGAACAGCTTAAATGCACAATCGAGTGAGAATTCCTAACTGTTGGTTTTAAGCTCAAAATTAGTAAATATGTAAGATTGCACTATAATTGGTGAAGTCACAATACCAAAGGCTGACATTGATTTTAGACATCCCTACCCTGCATTTGCTGGACAAGTTTCCTGCACACCCAATGGTATGAAATCAGTTATTACATATTCTCCTCTCCAGTTGCATGCTATTAAATACATTTTCCTGCATAAAGACTTAGGCATACTGTGCCAACAGTTTTCAGATGTTGTTTGCAGTTCCTTTTCCCAAAATGTGTGTCCTACTTCTAGACAGGCAGAATAAATTCCAGCCAAATACGGCTCATACACAGTTAGAATTGGAGAATCATGTGTAGATTGATTTGACAGATTGCATTGGTTTCTGGATCCCTCAATACCTCTCAAAGCAACCTCCATAAATCAGTGTCTTGTAAATCTTGCACTGACACAGCTTACTTTCTAGTACAGTATGTTCTATATCCACTCAAATCACCGTAGGGTCACAGCAAAATCACTGATTCACTGGGACATATATTTTACAAATAAAGTGATCATCAGCCTCTGTCCCCAAAACTGAGTTTAGGTTAAAAAGCAGACCATGAGACCAGGCTTAATTTACCGTATCTGGCTCAGCAGCAGCATCTTCTTCCTTTCACCCACTGAGCTGGGTTCCCACAGGTATAAGGCACATTGGAGATCAGAAATGGCAACCATCCCACACCACACTATTCCTTTGATTTGGAAATGACACTCAGGGGAAGATACAGGCTCTAAAGTTTTAGATCTGGCCTGCTATGTCAAAGATATAGAGGCATCACACATTTCAGAAAAGCAGAGTTGTTCAGTGATATTCATCATGTTGTCTGGAAAAGGGTTGAAAAGAAGTACAAAATACCCTCTGCTGTAGATACCACGGTAGGTTTATTTTTAGGGATACTGTAGCATTTACAGATATTGTCTTTTAATGAGTATAAACAGGTTCATTTATTTCAGCTCCCTTCTGAAATAAATGAACTGAGACAGTCAATAAAAGCTGATCTAAGTGATCCACAAATCCCCTTTTTCACCTTTGCAAGCCTTTCACCATTGTACAAGTAAATTTATTTAGTATACATGAGTGTCCACAGAAAATTCACAATGTATGACATTCTAAAAAAATCCCCATCGAGTCAAGAAGGCAACATTAGTGGGTTATTTTGTCTGTCTTATAAGGTTTTTTTCACTATTACATCCCCACAAATCCCAAACTCACTAGCACTAAAATTCTGGAATATTCTAAAGAGGAGAAAAAATGCCGGTGTTAGACTATTATTATTTTTTTATGATCTTCCATCTCGAGGGAAACATTTAGTCAACTAATTCTTTTCCTCCCTCCTTCCTTCCCCCCTGAAACCTAGTATGATTCTTAAACACATCTTTGCAGATGTTCTGCAAAGAATCCACTTGGATCTTTAATCTCTCCAGAAAGAACATGTTGCATATGAACATTTCTCCTGCTTACTCCTTCCTTGCCAAGGGCATATAATTGTGTCTTTAAAGTGAAAATATGACTCGCATCTCTAATGGAATATTACAGGCATAGAGATACCTGAATCTAAAAATGCTTTCTTATTTTTTTACAGCAAGATTTATAACTGGATTTCCCTGAAACTGAGATTAAAGTTATTATTCTGTCTTCTCTGTAGCTTAATAAATGTTTAATTTTGGCACTGAAAAGTCTTTAGCTGGACAGAGGGAGCGCACCATTTAAGAGCAGCCTTAGAAGCATTCTAAGATGCAGGAAATATTTTTCAAAACTCAAACAGAAAGCAGATAAAATTAATCGAAATATTAAACCCTTATATAATCAATTCTAAAAAGTAAAAATACTGTTATTTAGAAAAAGCTTTTGACTTTTTGATTTTTGATCAAAGCTTTTTGATTTTTAAGTTGGTTTTTATTCCTACCAAACTTCAGAGAGAAATGAGTTTTATTAGGAAGTTTCAACTGAGCAAAGGTTCTTAATGACAAGTTTTAAATTTTATAGTCACTCCTACAAATAAATTGAAGAAAATATTTCAAAGCTATGCTATCATTCAGTTTTATATTTTAAAGGAAAGAAG
>VZTN01036242.1:0-45957 GCA_013400515.1 Erpornis zantholeuca | reverse complement strand
CTATGTTACTTTATCCATGCTGAACTCCACTGGTTGACAGCCTGTGGCCCATTGATCTTCTAATGGTCTGGTTCACATTTCTGGCAGCATTGCCAAATAGTAAGCTCAAGGAGAGTCCCAGTCAGCTGTGGGCTAGGTGGGTCTTTTCAGAAACCATAAAAACCATAATAACAGAAACCATAAAAAGTATACATTGGAAGGGACCACTAGAGGTCTTCTGTTCTCATATCCTTCTTAAAGCAGGTCTACTTTAGTATATGATGAACAGATAATTTTCTTATTGGTCCACTGAAAGTCTTTTGGTTTTTTTTTTCTTGAACAATATATAAATGGTGTTACTCAGATCCATAATTCAACAAAAGATTGATTAGGTGGAAGCAGTAAAAGACACTTCTCTGGTCAAGTAATATCTTCTCTGGCAAGTTTTGTTACCTACTTCTAAGACTGTGGGAGTGTTGATTCTAAGGTAATAAAATTGTTAGTGATAGGGATTTTATCTGGGCAAAATAATTTTTCCTTTTGTCCAGATTTCCTCTCCAAAAGAGCTGTCTTAGTAGGCTCAGTTGTTTTATTTTTTTTTTTCTTTTTGCTTCACTCCATCTTGAAAACTGTGGGAGGCAACCAGCTGAGGTAAGGAACAGATTAGGTTATTTTGCAACAGTGAGAAGCTAAGTACATGGTAACATAATGAAACCATTGGATAACCTGAGTGGTAGGTTCTTCACTCACTCTGTCCCTATTCCAGAACGTGCAAAATCATGGCTTAATTGGAGTTGTAGTTGGTCTCTGGTAAAGTCATAGAGAGCTGAGGGGGCTGAAGCTTGTCTTTGTTGATATGGGATCAGTTCTGAAATGGCTCAGGGAAAAATAATCTGTTTTGATTTACCACAATCGACATCATGCCTGTAAAAATGATCCTGAAGTGTATTGCTCAGAATGCATTTTCACACGACACCAGTGTGTACAGACTTTTTGTCTGTACCAGCGTGTACAGCCTTTTTTACAGGGGGCTGCAAGGCATATGGGTATGGAACTCTCAAAATCTGAAACTTGGTTTTGATTCTTGTTTTGAAAACACAGAAAAATGCAATAGTCTGGACTCCATTACAAATTGATACATCTCAGATAATTTTATGAACTACATTAGAGTAACTGCCTAAATATTGTAAGAAAGAGTAGCATTTGGACTAGTAACTTTGATGCTCATTTATTGAAAGGCCTGGAAGAATTTTATTTATGTGATTTGGAATGCTGACCTAACTGCTACATTCAAGATCAAAGCTTGCTTGCTGTGCTAGATCAACCTGGTAAGAGTATGATATTTTTCATGATTATTAGAATATATATCCAGTTTATTCTAAATAATAACAACAATAAAAATAATAATAATAATCAGTAGATTTTGAATTATATAGTAGTGTATTTTTGGGGTTTATATTGTAGGGCTCCAGCAGATGGCAGAGAAGACAGACTTTAAATAGTGAAGGTCTCAGGTACCCTGTTAAATTAGTACAAGAAAATAAGTTTTATTTGAACTTCAGCAAACCTGCCAGTTTCCCTTCATTTCACTCAAGTGGAACTAGTGTGTAGGTTTTATGGGGGCTCACATGCCCTTCATGGTTGTTGGACCTTAGTTTGTGAAAATAAAACATATTGTAATAAGGGTTGCCCATTTGGGATCTGGAAGGATTATGAAGGTCTTTTTTCTCCTGTAAATTTCAGTCACTGATTTTAGATTCAGCACCTGAAGGAAAAATAGCCTATGGGGACAGTCCTGCTCTCTAACTTAAAAATATTTCATAAAAGAAACATAAACATAAGGGGCTCTGATGTTTGTAGGCAGGAGCCAAGGCCTGTCTCTGTTCTCATTTAAATCACAGTAAATCCCAAATAATAAAACTGACCTAGTCCATATGCATTATTAAAGACTGCATTTGGTCAAGATTCCCTGTCTAATCCCATAGAACACTCAATAAAGCAGCTGTAGAAATCTCTACGTAAGTAAGAAATTGCCATGTAAATTAATAACCCATAACCAGCCCTAGGTAAAACTTAGCAAAGTGAAGTATTTTTCCTCTTTTGAAAGGGGTTTGTAACGTTCTCTGTGCTCACCTGAATGAGAACTTCATACCTCTTACCTGTACAAAGAGCACCCCAGAAGTGTGAACATACAGCTTGTGAATTGTGGTCTAAATTCTCTGAAACAGCATGAGGAGATGAGAAAAAGAAGGAAAACACAGAGGGAAAAGAAAAAAATATTGCAGCAATCATCACATTTTTCTGGAATAAATAATTGTTAGTGAGATAAGAGAATCCATATTAGGTCATGTTGATATGAGAATTTACATCCTCAATGAGTCCCCTGATATATCTCCACTTTCTCACTTAACTTCCTCATTTAAATAAGTATAAATGGTTCTGTGATCTCTTTTGCAAAGCAACATATGTGGGTGCAGAAGTGTTTTTTCTGGAGGGCACTCCCTTCCCAGGGAAGTTCCTTTATTCATCAACTTGACAGCTAAGTTAGCAAGTTTGTCCTTGGGAAATTCTGTTCTACTTTAAGAAGAGAACAACAGAGAAACTCTGTTGAATTCTTTCAGGGACCATGAGCAGCCATAGTTAAATAGGAAGTGCTGCTCAGGAGAACAGAATTGCACCCCCTTAGGTCAAGAGCTGAAATTAATTTTATCATTTTATGCTGTTTGTAGGATCTCTGAAATAAATTGTTAACTTTAAGTGAACAAGCAGAGGACTCATTTTTTCTGGTGCATGCTGCACAAACAAGGCAGAGCTTGCCTCATTTACTGAGGCAACAGTAGCCTTACATGGATGGTGGAGAATTCCTGGCAATGTTTATCTGAAGAAATTGTTGTGCTGATGGTAACCATGCAGTGAAAAAACAATATATGCATAAGTAAAAAATTTGAAGGAACTACAGTTGCCACCTTCCTCAAGAACATAGTATCTTAGTTAATCTATTTCAAGTCTTTCTTTTCTCTGTTAATTCTGATGAACTAGTTAGTCCTTATTCAGTTAGGAAAACCATTTGTAGGGAATGTTGTTGCATGTTCTCAATGGGGAATTGCTATTTAGACACTGTGGGATGCCAGGGGTTTGTCAAAGATCCTTTAGACAGTAGATGTCATCAGCCTTTCCTGACCTGCTCTAAAGATCCATCTGTCTTATTTATCTCCTGCTATGTCTAATCTTCATTCAAGTTTCAGCCTGAGAAATCAAATAATTTGTCATGTGAGTAAATGAAATTAAATGGAATTGTGTCTAGGTAATTTCACAGTTACCACATTTACCTACATATTTTGCAATGTCTTAGTATAAAGGGACGCCTCTGAAAGTTTTAACTTTCATGTGTTTTTGTGGTATTACTGACTGGGACCACGAAAAATGTGCGTTACTTTATAGTTACATGTGTTATGTCTGAGAACATAGATCCTAAACCCACAGTTTTTCAGTCCTTCACAGAATTCAGTCCACACTGAGCAATGACAAAAGTTCCTGAATTCTACACAAGAGTTTTGCACATTATAGGAGAGCATAATAATGGATGAGTAATGGAATGCTTGGCAGTGTTGCTGAGGATATCTGTTAAACAGAAATTTGTAGCTGCAGCAAAACTAATTAGGCATTTTTTGGTAAGACAATAATCGTGTCAGAGCCAGCAGATAACATACTTACTTCTAATCAGCTTTCACTAATCACGGAAGGTAAAATTAGTTATTAGTATTGAATCACAACTTTCCTTAAGTAGCAGTCTAAATCTAATTACCGTAAGTTACTTTACTTTCCACTTAATACTTTATTGTTGTCCACAAAGGTTTTCATGAACCAGAGGCTATATACATGAGTTGATGATGTGCTGTCTTTTTCTTCAGTATATTTGTCCAACTGAAGTGGAGTGATCAGATACTAATTCAGATACTGATTTTGCAGCTGAAAAGTTCATGACTCTTATTAGAGTGAAGTCTGGTATCTTGATTAATCATTTGATGTATTTTGAAATGGGTTTCAAATTCGTGTAAACTGGCATGACTTCATGACCTTCCAAATCCAGCAAAACTCCTATCTACATTTGTAGGAAAAGAGGATTAAGCAAGAAGGAAAAAAGAAATATTATTAAAGTAGTTTTTTAAGAAAATATAACCCTGTTTTATTTCAGCAATGTATTCAATTTTTAAAATATCAAGGTGCCACAGCTTAAGAGAGTATGTCAGCTTCTACCAGGTTCCTGTTCTCTTCAATAATACGATGACTGTAGAGTTTTTAGAACAGCAGAACTGAAATCAGTGGAAAATAGAATTAGACCAATGCTGAAGGCTTCCAAAAATTCTGTCCTAAAAATACTTGTGATGTCTTATGAGTTCATTCATGTGGTGAGGTCATGCATTTGAACTTGAAGTCACTGCTCAATGCCTTTAGCTCTCTAACTGGGGGTACTGGCAGGCTCACAGAAGAGGCTGCCTGGTGGAGCTGTTATTGCAACCACATGCACTCACACAGAGCCTCCAGCACAGGCAGCTCACTCTGGCCTGGAGAAGCCACCATACCTGCAGTGTAGAGACTCCAGCATGAAGGGGTCAGCATCCCTGTGCTGTGCTGTCCCTGCCAGCATCTGGTGCTCAACCGTAGTGATGAAGGCAGCTGTGCTATGCTGGGTGCTGCAGCATGTGCTGGACTCCAAGTGGCATCCAAAGCCTGCAATCCTAGGGAGTGGAATACAAATAGATCTGCTGCCAAGTCTATGCTGGGGATGGAGAACAGCTCCAGGCCTTTTAACTTCAGTGACTTTGGAGCAAAATCAAGATCCCCAGTGTGTAACAGGGCCATGGCCTTGCATAATTCTGCTCCTGACACATATGGACACAATGAACAGGTCTAGTTCAGACTCTGAGGGGTGATGGAGCCAACAGTACTGACGTTTTTAGTTTTCTCCTACCTTTCGTCTCATCTACGTCACTTTAAAATAACTTTGTATGAATTTGTAGTTCTGGGAGCAAGTACACAATTTATGCCTAGATGTTACAATGCTATAAAGTAAATAAAACAATTTTCCAGCTCTTAGGATGACTGTAGTAAATATTTGCTGCACAAAACCTAGAAAGAAATAGAAACTTTAAAAAAAACAAATTTTCTCTCCCCAAAATGTAATTGTATATAGAACTTCCAAAACAATTCCCCCCTCCCCCAGTTATTTAATGGAAATTCTGGGGATTTTGTTTTGTGGTTTCTTTTTTTTTCTTTTTCCTCCAAAAAGCAATATGTGCTTTACATTTGAAAATTACTGGTGCCAGCATTACATAAAAGAAGGTTAATATTGCTTGTAACTTGTGAGAACAGATTCCCTGCATCAGTTCAGAAAAATGGTGAGATTTTCTCCTCCAGTCTTTGTGGACTTGTCCATTAAGTTGTATTATTTGTAAGATAGTGAGCTCTGATCCCCACACACAGTTTACAAAAGCATGTTTCTACCCAGCTCAGGGAAAGGGATTGTCCATGTGGCAGTTTCTTCACTGAAGTCTGGGTTTCTTCACTCAGGGTCTGGGTTTAGGTCTGTAGAGTAAAACCTGGCTTTTAACCTGAACTTAGCCTGAATTTAAACCTCTGAGAGATTGTTTAGTTTGACTTGAGATTGTTTTGGTTTAACTGATGCCCGTGGTGCCCACGTCTGCTCTACAGGACACTGTGCTGGCTGAAGGATGCTTTATGTGTGCCAGATGCTTGTTACTTTCCACCTGGGGCTCTTTATTTCCAAAACCTTTCCAGAATAAGGGCTTGTGCAACTTCTGCACTGAAGGCAAAAGTATCTAAGACATTCCAATAGATCATCTGAAGGGTGTTCTCCTCAAGTGAAAATACCTTCTGGTAGCAGAGTTCTGCAGGCCTTGGACACCAGTGGCTAGATTGCAGTGGGAACACCAATACATCAAACCAGCATGTGGACCAGGTAGTCTATTCATGGCTTGAATTTATTAGCTGTGTGTTTAAATTCACCAGAATAGGCTGCTTAAATAAACCTCTCTATGGCTGACCCACCATCACAAATTACTTACAGAATAAAGTATAAAATAAGTGTAGATCTCAGGCATATATCTTGCACTGAGAGGTGTTCAGGTGATTTCCTGATTCATGTGGAGCACCACAGAAGATGGAGGATCTCAGCGTGAGAACAAAGAACCATTCATGCATGGGGTGTCTCAGTAAGTTCTGACCTCTCCACAGAACTTTTATTTTTCCCATTTTTGAAAAAAGAATTGTCAGCTACAGCAGGTTGCCAGGAGCGTGTCCAGTAAGGTTTTGAATATCTCCCCAGAAGAACAATACACCAGCTGTCTTGCCCCAAATTGTTCCACTGTTTGGTAACCTTTGCAGTATATGGGGGATATTTTTTCCTTATTTCTAGGCAGAATTGGCTGTATTTCAATTTGTGCTCATTGCCTCTTGTCCTCTCACTGAGCACTACTGAGAAGACTGTCTCCTTCTTTACTAAGGTATTTATACACATTCACAAGATCTCCCTAAGCCTACTTTTTCTCCCGACTAAACATTCCCAGTTCTCTCAGCCTCTTTTCAAATGACAGATGCTCTACTATGTGACCCAAACTGTACTTGTAGATAGCAGACAGTCCCTTTTAATCAGCTACTAGGTAATAGGGTTTTACCTAAACTCTGCTTAAAAGGACTTGCTATTTAAAACTATTTAATTCAAAGTAAACCACATTCTTCGAAGAGCAGAGAAGAAGAGTCCCTGTGCTATTATTTCAGTCAAGGTTTTTTTGGGTTTGCTCTGTTCTGTTGTTTCTGTTTTTGTTTTTGTTTGTTTTTGTTGTTGTTTGTTTGTGGTTTTAAAAATTTGTTTATTATTTTATTTAGTTTTACCTGTTGGTAAAAATCTACACTAAACATGAGGAAATTGTACCTGTTTTCCTAGTCTTCACCCTTCATTCCTGGAAAAGTATGAGAGAATCTTTCATGGCTCAGTTCTGACCTCACAGTCCAGTTAAGGAAATGCATGAGAGACGGTGAGGCTGTATTGCCACCCAGAATAAAGGTCATGAGTCAGTCCCCAAAACTCAGTAGGCTCAGAAGCTATTTACTGAATAATTATATGTTATTTGAGTATCTTTAGGACAGTCCTATGTTTGCCTTCTTTTTCTAGGCTGAAGATTTATGTCATGTTTTCAAGCATTCATTAGAACTTGTGAGATAAAAATAATTATACATATTAAAACAACATTTTTAAACATTTCATTTTTCATTTCCATATATATATATATATATATACATATATACATACATATATGTGCATATGAGAAAGTAAATTCTTAACTAAAGTTCTAACTTCAATTCAGCTATGTAGGGAAAACAGAGAGTATGCAAGGCATCTGTGATAAGCTTGTATGACATTAATTACTCCATGATGGATGCAGTTTCATCAGGCAAAAGATAGAATAGCCAAATGTAATTATTTTGCTTCAAGATTATTCGTCATGGGACATTTTGTGGAAAATGTCTCCTCTTTAGATTCAGTAATCCACTAAGTTCAACTTTGTGGACTTTATTCTTTGAGAAATTTTTTTTTACTTTCATGTTTCTTAGATTTGATTATATGCAGGTGTATATGAGGCATAATTTATCCTCGAAACTCAGTAGTACAACTCTGAGCAGAATTATGCCAAATGATTTCTCTGTCATAACCTGCACTTGTATCTCCTTATCTCACCTCAGAATATTACAAACCATGCCAATATTTTATGACAAAGAAATACAGAGTAGAGAGGTAATTCTTTACTAATGCCTTGTAGAAATTCAACAAGTCCCTGAATTACATTTAAAGGGTTACAAAGGGGGTTTTGTTGGTTTGTTTTGTTTTTCTTTGGTCTTTAATATTTTCTCTGTAATTATTTTGTAGCAGATGTGAGCATCCTTGCTACCAAGCAACTGCTTTTCTGGCTAGAATGTAAATACATGATTCATTGTCCCTATGGAGCCTCCAGCACAGGCCTTTAATAGCATCACATTTAATTATTAGTATAATGTCATGGTGACATATTTTTCCTTTTGTTGGATAGGGATGCCATTAAATGAATGGGTATGGCTCACTTAGCAAAACTTGTTAAATGTTAACTTACTTTGTCTTAAGGTGCAGCTTATCTGAAAGGAGACATTGCAGACACTTCATTGTGATAACAGAAGATTTATTACATTTGTGAGGTTTTGAAACTCCAGAAGAATAAAACCTGCTTACATACAGGTTGAACAAACAGTGCCAAATATAGTTAGTTGTATTTCAGAGAAAAAAATTCCTTTCTTTTTCTTGTTTTACACACACATGAATGCACACATATATATATATCTATGTATCTATATATATATTTAAGGGTTTCCATTTTTATCAGTCTGTAAATATTAGGTCATCAGCCAAAATACTTTTTTTTTCTTTTTTTGCATGTGCTATACATCTGGGTTTTTGGCTGTACCAGATTTTGCTTCATATAGACCTGTCCAGAGCCCACTGCATCTTTGGAAGCAATAAAATAGGGCAGGTGGGAGTGGACAGTCCCTAATGGACTAAGTAATCTATGGAAAGGAGCTGCTCCTGTGTTTGAAGGCAGAATAAATAAGTCAATATGCTGATCCTTATACTTTTTAGTGTGGGAAGGACAATTATTGTGTTCCTATATTTAATTTACTCCTCTCTATGATTTTCATCTGGACACAACTTCAGCTTATTGAAGGATGCTTTTGAGCTCTCAAGCTCTCCTAACTAGGTGAGATTCATTAGTATTGTGTTTTCAGGTAGGTGTTTTTCCATGTAATCTCTCTGCAGCCTCTGAGGATTGAGCACTTTATAGTGTCTCTCGTTTCTGTTTCAGCTTTCTTGTCCTTTAACATAAATATCACCTTGGGAAAAAAAATAGGAAGAGTGAGAAAAAAAGAAATCTATCTTGTTGCCTTTGGCAGTGGCATAGTTGGATCAGGTCCAGCCAGGACGTGGTTGCTCAGATCAGACAATTACTGTTTGTAGCTACATCTGCATTTGTGAAGTTGTGGTGTATCAGACTTTATACTTCTGTGTTTGCAAAAGCCACAGCTTTTTAATATTTAAGAATTGATAATATCCTTACATGGTGTTCTTCAACAAGGGATTTCCCTGCAACGACACAGTTCATATGTGCAAGAGACAGTGGGACCTTTTTATGAGAGATGAACTCTTAGATTACTTGGTTGGATGAAAGATGGGTTTTTTGGCAACACAAGTTAAAATGGTGCAGTGCCAGCTCCTATCATGGCATTTGCAGCTATGCTGCTTGTTATGCAGGGCTGAGAAAATAAACAGTGTACACAAGAAATGGCAGAAATATTTAATTCATGTTATCATTAGAGATGGTGAAAGGCATGAAATTAAGCAGATGAGTCAAATGGGAGCAATCTGTACATCCACTCCGTGGTTTTAGAGGTCCTTTTCTTATACCTGGATGGGAAATTGTAAATTGGCTGCATTGTAAACATATGAAGAGCTAGCTCTGTGGTCTGGCAGCTGTGTCTTTGTCACATTTTTCCAGTTTCAGGGATCCACCTGGTACTGAACTCACGCTACCAAGGTTTGGTCACTGGCTGTAGGTGACTTCCTTGGCTTTCACCACACATTGCACCTCCAAGTCTTGTGTAGCCAACCATGTAACCAATCCTGAATGTCAGGGTTTTTACCTCAGTGGGTATCACTGCTCAAGCCCATGGTGCTGGGTACATGGTCACTTCTTATGGCTTGAGGCAATACCACAGAAAATTATGGATATAATTTTAAAAAAATAATATGTATTTGGGAAGATGTTGTTTTCTTACGAAAAAGGAGCATTGTGCCTTGTGTTTGTGTTATATTTTCTTACAGTAAGAAAGTATATTGTGTCATACCTTCTTATAGCTGACACAAACAGCTGTTTTACCCAGATGTGTATTCTCCATATGGAGCCCTTTGTGGGACGCCAAGGCAGCCCTGCTGAGAAGGACTTGGAGTGCTGGTGGATGAGAGGCTGGACGTGACCCAGCAACGTGCACCAAGCCAAATATGTCCTGGGCTGCATCCAAAGCAGTGTGGGCAGCAGGGCCAGGGAGGGGATTCTGCCCCTCTGCTCTGCTCTGCTCTGCTGAGACCCCACCTGGAACACTGCATCCAGCTCTGGGGTCCCACCCCAGAAAGGACATGGACCTGTTGGAGAGAGTCCAGAGGAGGGCATTGGCATAATTAGAGGGATGGAGCACCTCTTGTATGAGGAAAGGCTGAGAGAATTTGGACTGTTCAGCCTGAAGAGGAGAAGGCTGTGAGGAGACTGAACTGCAGCCTTCCAGTCCCTGAAGGGTACAAGAAAGGTGGAGAGGAACTTTTTGCAAGAGCATGTAGGGAAAGGACAAGGGGCAGTGGCTTCACATTGAAAGAAAGTAGATTTACATTAGATATGAGGATGAAATTCTCACTGTGAGAGTAATGAGGCACTGGAGCAGGTTGCCCTGAAAACTTGTGAATGCCACATCTCTGGGAGTGTTCAAGACCAGGTTAGATGGGGCTCTGAGGAACCTGGTCCAGTGTAAGGTGTCTTTGTCCATGGCATGGGGGTTGGAACCCCCTTGATCTTTAAGGTTCCTTCCAACCCAAACCATTCTAGGATTATATGATTCTATGATTTTGAAATGTAACATGGTAAAACCAGGCTCATACATGCCTTCTACTTAGTTTTAATAATAAATTGCCAAGCTGGGTTTTAGTGGTTTTGATAAGCTTTTGAAACAGTAAGAGGCAATTCACTTTTTTTTATTTTATTTATAACTGAAGTGTTTAGGGTGGCAGATTTTTTATTGAAGCCGTAATTCAACTAACAATCACACTGTCAACTCTTATCTCTAGGTAGGAAAACAAATGCAGGCATTTGAATTGAACGCATATTTCATTTCTAGGAGTTAGGGGAATTTTAATTTGTAACCTTTCAAAGGAAATAAATAACTTTTTTTCCTCTTTCTGTTTAATGATTTCTCCCTCCCAATCAATAAATTTTTCCCTTTGACATAAATTTTATTCTATTTTTGGAGCTATCAGTTGTAGGTGGCAGCAGGCAATTTCCTATGGATTGGATAGACGTGAAGTCGTTATCCAAGTCAAGTTGCAAGTGCAGGGAGGAGACTGAAGAATTTGCACCTTTGCCTTGGGAAAGCTCAAGTGTGTTAGTGTTTGATTCTTGACTCCATCTCGTCTGTGCCACTTTTAAACTGGAACAGAAACGTCTCCACTGAAGCTTCTCTCCTGCAGGTTCTTCTTCCCTAGCAGTGAACACCATGAGCTCAGATAAATTCCTGACTGTAGCACCAGAAGCTTTATAGTTTGAATGAAAGCTTCAGATCTTGCCATAGCTGTGAGCCACATCCTTTGAGAATATATTTCATATATCTTTATGAAATAAGTATTCTGATAAGTAATTAAGTTTGTTCATTTTTTAAGTTATCCTAGATGTTCACTATAGTAAAATAAAATACAGAAAACATCTACTGATTTTTCACTGGATCTCAAGCTGTGAGGCAGACATGTATTTCCCTTGGCTATATTTTCTATGTGTTCTTTAGGATGAGACACAGGGGTGGACTCCAGAGCTGCTTGAACCAGTCACAGGAAAGTCCAGTGGCTCTACTAGGAAAATCTGTGCAGCCCATGTACTTCACTTTATTGAGAAGTACGAGATACAGTTGCAGCTTTCACAGTCTCTCCTGGAAGCCAGACATTTTGAGCTTTGGACATCTAATGCTCAGCTTCTTGTCAGAAAGTCTATAATAATTATATTTGAAAGGTTTTGATGCAGTGTGATCTGAAGTAAACAAACTTTATAAGCAGAGTGATGGTAAAGCATGTGTTGCATATCTTATGCGGTAGAAACGTTGTCCATCATAAATGTTCCATCCCTGTATGTTTTCAAAAGAAATTTCATGCTTTGTGCAACCACACATCCCCATTTAAACATAAGTAAATAAAATTGCTTTCCACATAACTGCAGACAATTTAACTGCTTTAAAATGGATGCTGTTATAGATTTAAATTTAGTGAAATTTCAGTCGTCCCTGATTAATGATGTTGTGGTTATGAATTATTATATATTTTTTAATCTGTTGTATCGATCATACTGAGTAATTTGCAAATGGGGTTGGTTAGGTTCCACACTGAGCTGTGTGGAAAATTTCTACTTGAAGTGGAAACAACAGAAAATAATGTGAAGTGTAATTCAAAAAATTGCAAAGTAGCTGGAATTAGAAAGTGTTTTGTTAGTGTCATAGTTTTGTCTTTGTTATTTTTTCATACTCCAGTGTTTACCCCCCCCCCCCCCGTCTCCTTTTTCTTTGCGCATATCTTCTTAATGATTANTTTTGTGCTCTGGGATAATTTAGAAATAGCTAGTGATCTCATCGATCCTGTCAGGTGGTATAGTGAAGTAAATAAGGTCATTTAAGGCTTATCTTTAATATGCAATGTCATTATTTTTTTCTGTGGGTCAAATCTGCAGGGCTTAATATAATTTGAAGCAGGTTTAGTCCTGTCAGCCATTGGCTTAGATTTTGAATTGAACTTTAAAAATTAAGGGTATATTAGTCTTTAGAAAAACATTCCCCAAGTATTATATATAAATGGATAGCACTACTCCTGTCACCTTCTACTCTATTTTTCCACAGTACCTTTCCTAAATCGATCTCTATTTCTTTTTTTCCTTTGTTTTTGTTGGGTTTTTTTGTTTTTGTTTTTTTTTTCTATTTTACTGCTTTTGATTTGCTATTCTGTGTGCAAAATCTGTATATTGCCAAGAACCCTCAAACTCATTTTCCTGTACCTCTTGGAAGGCACTCAGCATTTCTCAAGGTTAGACTCAGTGTTAAAATCATCACAGTTGAGATTTGTTTCTAATTTTAGATGTGACACCATCTTTTGTGACATGATGTGACCATATTTGTAAGGAAGAGGTTAGGACAGCAAGAGTTGTATCTTTAGCCTTGTATTTGATATAAAATCAGCAAAGATGAGGAAGTCTCAAAAGAGGTAATTTTGCTGGGCTACTGTCTCTATTCTCATATAAATAAGAAAATACAAAGCAATGCAGGAACTTTTGCAACTAAACTGCCAGGATTTTCTTAAAATAAGGATGGAGTGGAAAATCAACATAACGGTTAATATATGGAGATATGGAAAACAAGGGGACAGCTGGCTTGAAGCCAGGCTTATTGATGATGCTTTTCTCACCAGCTCTACTAGTGTATTTGCAGAGCTCATAAAGGAGACCTTGCTGCTGAAAGCAATGGTACATTGTAGGCATGACCTAACCTTCATTGCATACCTCTAACATTAGCTCACGATTGTTATTTTAAGCTTTTCTTTTAATATAACCTAGTAATTTCTTTTCTATTTTTTGCTTGGTTGTTATAAAACACCTGTAAACACCAGGGCTGAATATCCTGGTAGAATGATGGACCTAACTCCCTTTTTTTTATTGTTACTTCTAGAAAGTTTGTTTTATCATGAAAACAGACTGAGTCACTCAGATGACCTTTTTTTTAAAAAAAAAATACAACTTACACGCTGATGTTACATCTTCTTGAGCAGTTTAGCTTTCTACTGCTTGATATTTGTCAATATTCAGCTAATAAAGGAAGAGTGGTGCCAGTCTTGCAGATCCATGGATGACAAGTTCTGTGAGTTTGTTTCAGTCATGTGTGAGTGTAAGTTGCTTAAAAACAGTCTCCTGTTGTCTCTGTAGTGCCATCCATGCACATGGTTCTTAAAGTAAAAAACAGCAAGTGCCCCTCCACAAGAACACACCCTTGAAATGAAAATGTAAGGATTTGAGAGATTTAGATAGGAAAGTATCCATAGAACTGAAGAAATAGATGAAATTTGGACACCTAGACATGTTCAGAAAGCTTTGCTGTATGCTCTGCAAGCTCATCCTGTTTGGTGACGTTGAACATATGCTTTTAAGTCACTGTATCTTGTTCAGTCTCAGACTGATAAACAATGTGGTTTTTCCCAAAGTGCCATTTTTCTGTGTTTGTTTTTCTAGCAGACTTCCAAGTTGCACAGCAACTGTCCCTTTTCTGCAACCACCTTCCACTCCTTCTTTTCTATTCAGAGTGCAACTCACAGTGGAAAGAGTGTTCTCTGTTACGGAATAAAAAGCCTACCTTTGTTTCATGTTTGCCAAAAATATGGTTTTATACCTCTTTGTTTTCCATGTAAAAAGGCTAAAACTGCCTCTGGAGAGATTACAAATGGTGAATATTAAGTATACAAGCCTTACAGTATGTTGCCCTTACATCTACTTTGACATGGTGAGTCAAAAGGAAATTATGCTTTTTGGATGCTTTCCCTTTCAGTTGGGATCATACCAATTTATCACATGAAAATGTTGAATTCAAGAATCGCCTCTGTTATTTAAGTGGCAAAACAGGAGAGGTCTCTACCCTTTTGTTGGCTTTTAAAGAACTAGATGTTTCCGGGGGAAAGAGACACAAGTTTAATGGCAATGAAACTTAAAATGTGAGATGATTTCTGAATGCTATAGCCACCATTGTTCTTGCCANNAAAAAAAATAACAAAAATTAAAAAAAAAAAAAAAAAAAAAAAAAAAAAAAGGATGTGACAAAATTGTCTGTGTTTGAAGTTTACTTTGAATTTAGGACTCAAAGGGAGAATTTCAGTAGTTGAGACAACAAATCCTACAGAGGAAATCTATATAGACAGAGGAAAGATGAAAGTTTGCAAGTACAATAAGAAAACAAGCAGTAAAAAACACATTCTGAATTATGTTTGATGAAGACTGTTCAGACTGTTAATAAGTAAAGAAATTGCAGTGCACAATGTCTATTAAAGGATCAAAGAGGAAGCGGCAAATGTGTGAAATATAGTGATGAATATAGACTGATGAAGATTAAAACAAAAAATTAGTGATCAGAAGCTTATAGGAGAAGAGATTGTTGAACACTCTTTGCAGAAACTATAGAAAGTAAATACAAGCGAGAAAACCATAAATGAGGGAGGCATTCATCTACGTGTGAAAAGAATGGCAGAGCTGATAAATGTTTGACATGATCCATTTTTTAAGGAATGCTTTGCATCTCTTTTTGTGTTCAGTGTTCATCAGAGATTATGGCAGTTAAAACCTTGTGAAATGATTTCTGAATTAGCTGGTTTGGAATAATATTAATTCTAATTATTACAGGGTATTTTCTTACCTGGTAACAGGCCAGTGGAAGAACTTTTCTTGCAGAAGCAGGCTGTTGGCAAATCTGTGAAATACCTCCCAGAACTTGGCAGTGCAAAGAGCAATGGTGATGGCAGTGTAATGACAGTACAAAGCCAGAAACTCTTCTTTTATCCGATGGAAGGCACTTTGTGTTTATCATCACCACAACAAGGCCTCTTACAAGTAGTTTTTTCAGCCTGGTTGGAAATACCTTGGTTGTATGTATAAATTCCATACTTAGATAGGGAAGAAAAGAACTGTATTACCTGGTAATGTCACTGATTTTCTGAGCAAAGGAGCTCAAATCCTTATATTGACCTACGAAGGAGAGTTTTAAGCCAGTTTTGAAGAACAGATAGCTATTTGGAGACTTCTTCACAAACAAGAGAATAGCATGGGAGAAACCTCAGAAGTGTCTTTTTGTCTGAGATTTTACCACGTGAAGCATGGAGGGAGTCAACATTTCAGCAGTGAATGGAAGGTGGAGTTAAAGGAGAAGAGCAGGACAGTCAGTCATGTTTGTGCAATCATGAAGAAAGACTAACACAAGGAAGGAAAAATGTAGAAAAGATGGGCCTCAGTTACTGGTTTTTGCCTCAGAAAACACTGTCCTTTTTGGTGGGAGTAGAAAATAAAGAAGGAATGGATTGCATTTATAAACAGGTCCCATAATATAAAGACTGTTCTGGTCAGTTTGAAAAGAACATCCTACAGAAATATTTACCCTGTTTGCATATGAGGTTTCCAGACTCATGGGAAAGGTATCCAGAGGACTGGTTAATTTAACATTGATGAGAGCAGAGACAATTTATCATGGTCAATCTTTGTTTAAACATTCTTATTCCAAAAATAGACCAAAAATTATCTGACCATGCCAGGTCTGGGCTGGAGATGAAATAGAAGGAGCAGGCGTGTATGGCCACAGCTTCAGCTGAATGGGAAGAAGGGTCCTTCACTTGAACTCATTAACTCATCAATGTGCAACATATTCAATGGCAGAAAGGTTTACTCAAAGATATGCATTTGGTTTTTAGGTATTTGTTGCCTTTAATTTTTTAATTCATTGTCTTGAGCTAGAATTGATTATTTTTTCTTTAGCACCAAGCATTTAGTGTCTACATAAGTGAGATTCACTGCTTGCCACAGCTATTGCTAAGCTGTCTCGTTTCTCCTTGTGAATGGAAATATCAGTAAGCTGAAAGCCTGGGAACCATAAAATTGGAAAGACATAAAATTTTTTTAGCTGTGTTTTTTTTTTTTGCAAGTGGCAATGTTCTGTAGTTTACAGAACTACAGAAAATGTTCCAAAAAGAAGGACATGTTAAGGGAGCACAGGTAAAAACAAAAAGCTTTTGCAATACGAATGCAAGCACAATCTTTTTTGTGCTCATCTCTAGCTTTTGAAGAAAAAGCATCTACTCTTGTGGTTTAGGGAAATCACATGCAATTTATTTTTGGTAATAATCAGCTATCTGAAGTAATGTAGGCTCTAAAAAGCATTGACAGTCATGGGTAGTAATCAGTGTTGCCAATTCCCTGCGGAAGGATGCAGATTACCAGTTGCTAACCGACTGTGTGCGTAGAAATGGTTTGGCAAAAGTATTTTAGCCTAAAGAAAGTGTATGTTCTCCACTTCCATGATGTCTGAGTACACTTAAAGCACTTGTGTTCTAAACAGCAATGTGAAATATACTGCTGTTTATTCCCATTGGAGAGATGGGGAACTGAAACATAGGGTGTATGGGATGTCTGATGACTGGCAATCTGTAATCAGCAATTGCAGCTCAAGACTGCTCAATCCTAATGCCCTAAAAAATTTCAGTTTTTTTAAACATTCATTAACCATCCCTCATGGGCACTTTTAAGAAATATATAATGAATACATAGATGTAAAAATGTCACATTATCTTTTTGAATGTTAGAAAAACATGTATAAGAAATGTATAAGAAAAACAAATAGTCAAAAGAGGTCCACTATTGTTTTGTATGCATCTTGTAGCTATGTGAATGAAATGCAAATTTTCTTCCTGGTACTGCCAGACTAGGACTGCTGCAGGTCTCACTTTCTGCCAGTGAAAAATTACATTGATTCAGATAGAGGAAAAAATGTTACTTTGTCAAATATGGGAACTGGTCATCCATGAGAGTCAGAAATAGATTATTTCATGCTCTGAATGCCAGGGGATGGTGTAAGTCGTGTTCAGGCTGGTTTGCTGTGTTGTATGTGAAATCAGGTAATGATACTGTACTTTCCAAGATGACAAGGTTTCAACCCTCTTACAGATTGGGTACAATACTGTCATATCCTGCCTGCAAATTGAAAATTTGAAAACTATGTTATTAATTTTAATGATGGACAAAATTAATTCTCTTCAAGTCTGTGTGTTGAGCAGAATAGCACATAGCGAGCCTTACTGTGTATTGTTCTTCTCTTCCAAAGACAATGAAAATACATGTAAACCTTATCAAATGGGGTGGCCAAATGATATGGATTGTTTATCAGCCTCTCCTGTGATGCCAACAGTGTTGGGAATGTCCTTTGTCCTCTCAGTGCATAAATGGCACACTCTGATTACTGCCTCCTCTGAGACAGGAATGTTACAGGCTGGTGAGGGAGTTTTGCACACAAGCATTTAAAGATGCAGAGGAAACAAGTCCATTAGCTAGTTTAAGTCGTAAGGTAGCCTAAATTTCATCTGAAGTGAAAAGTAAAGGCATCTGATGAGGTCTTGTAGAAGTTGCCTAACCCAATGTTCCTTTTTCTGCATCATCAGAAAATAGTGTGTTCTGTATAGACACTAATTAAAGGATACTGTTCTCCTTTTCAAAGGAGACCTTAATTGTTTATTTAACTAATGCAATTTAGACCTATCCCAACACGGCTACGAGTTGTTAGAACCTTGAGTTTTTAAAATAACCTCTTTGGAGTTCTAAGACTTTTTTTTCTCCATAGTGTCTAAAATACATTTGAGTGCTGTTGGCTTTAGGCATATCTTTAAATGATGCTGGCTAGTTTGAGTAGTCAGTTATGTTGGTTATACACATATATAGTAGCATGGCCATATAGATTTTCTGTATTCATCAATGTCTTCAATATGCAAATCTTCTTGAATACCTGTCATGTCAGTTGGTAAAAGAGTTCTGCATTAGTACAGAACTTCCAGGAGTCCTTTGAACTTCTGTCACTGTTCTTGTGGCTTGATGAGGCAGAGGACCTCATAAGGATAAAAAGTTCTTGAGCTTTTGGGGTCTTGCTTTTTTTGTTTGTGCGTTTTGAGCTGTACTGGAAAACTGATCTGATCTGATTTCCTTTCAAATTAATAAATACGTGTAAAACCATGTCATCAGAACAAAGACAGCAAAGTAGCAGGAGCAGATAAGGAACTCTTTAACATGATGTTGCTAGTGAAACCTGTGTCCCATCCGAGTAAACATCATTCTACTGATCAGCAGTGCAGCAGTGCCAAGGCTGTGGCAATAGCTGGTTTGATTTAAATGTGTTGTTTAGCACACATGGTCTCCTTTAGAGGATGGTCATATTTAGGATGCTGGAGAAATGGCTGTCCTCAGATTCATGCACTAGAAGCACATTCTTTTCCAATGCCACTTGAGAAGAAATTACTGAAGGAGTTACCATGGTCATTCAATCCTCTGCAGCTGCAGGTCACTCTGAAGGAGGTACATAGCCACTAATGGTCTGCTGACCACCTCTGTCCTTTCCTTCTCGTCGTGCTGCAGTCATATGCACAAACCCCTGTGGCATCCTGTGACAAGCTTGTGGTCTTGAGATCAGAAGGCAAAGTATCACAAAACAACTGAGTTCCAGAAAAAGCGTGTGAGAAATGAAAGCACATCCCAAACTTGTTTGTTGCTGGTGCCTGCAGTGCTAAATAAGTTGACAAAAAATTGAAATGGGACCCATAGGACAGTAAAAGATTGACTGATGAAATAATTCTGTTGGCAATCATGCTGGTGTATTTCTAGCCTGATATTCTTGTTGGTAGGTATGCCTTGGAGATTTCCCCTTGCAAATATAGTTAGTTGCTCAACTTCTCAACTTATTCATTCTCTGCTGGGTCCCAGAATAGCATACTGTCTCTCTGAATTGCTGGAGGCTTTCTGCAGCATCTGAGAGGACACTGAATGAACAAAAGTACATACAATGATTTAGGCCCCAAGTCAATAAAATACTGGATCATCACATGTTTGAAACGAGACACTGGTGTACCTTTAGCTTATTTTTTTTTATTTATGTCAATGTATTTGCGCTAAAGTATTTCAACGGTGGTGTGTGATACCAGCAGCTGAAAGTGCTTTAAATATGTTTAAATTTTTATACACACACCTATGAGATTTATACATACAACACCTTTAGGAGAAATGAGCTTTGTATGCCTGTAAATAGTGATAGAAAGAAAACAGTGTGATTAAGTAGCTTACAGTAGCATTTTATTTGAAGTTTCTAAATAAAAGCAGCTTTGCTGTGTTAGTTCAAGTAAATTACTCCTCAAATGCAAGGTTGTCACATTTGTGTATAGTCCAAAAATGGAGACAAGCATTTCCTTAGAATGGTAAGCAAATTAATATTATAAACCATGAGGATGTTATTTTTAGAAGCATTCTTACTGGCAATTAAAACAAAAAATAAAGCTTGACCAAACTTAAGCCTGTTTCATCACAGTGGTAATTAACTTATGTGGGTTTTTTTCAGCCCTATTATTACAGCTATCTATTTTTAGTTAAGGTGGTGCCAAAATTTCCTGCACCCCTTTTTCAGATAACACAAAACTAGTCTCATGGTTTTAGTTATCATTCTTTGTCTTCTGAGATGTGGAAAGCTGCCTCAGTCATGGCAAGTAAACCATTTACTAACTGTATGTTCACTTTTTAGTTGCCCAAGTTTTCTGTCTTCACCTTTTCAGCTTTTTTTCTGGAATTCTGGCAGAGGGGTAAGGAGAGAAAATGGAGAATACTATTAAAGTTTAAGATAATCTGGGTTGGGATTTATTTATTCATTCATGTGGACACAGTCCATGGGTGATACATGCCACTGTGATCTGTCTAGCTTTTGTCCCTGGATACTTTTAGCCAAGACTGTCGCTTACCCTGTGTACAGCACTATTTTGTGGCTGCTGACAACACACTCATTTTTTTATAGATTAATCATAACACTTTGTTTGGATTATATTCAGATTTAAAAAAAAAATCCAAATCTCTGTACTTAGTACTGAAATGTTCTTTGCAGTTTGTTTCACTGGCAAGTCCTTTAAAGGAAGGGAAGGGATGGGAAATAAAGTGCAATCATAGCATGGACAGATCAGTCCATCTGTGACTGACAACTTGTGATCGTGCAGATCCTCTGATTGCACTGGAAGGTGTTGTTTTCCTGCCATTATTACCTGCCCTGCCATCCTGTTCTCTCGACTACCAATCAGCAGGGTATGAAGTGCATAGATGACTGCTATGTTATTTTTAGACCAGGCCTTGAGCCCAAGTTTGATCTGACATTTTGAATGATAAGAAGCTTAAGCTCATCTAAAATAGTCTGTCTTCTCTGCTCATGGCATTGGGATTCCAGCACTAGCAAGTTACTTTTCACATATTGCTTAATTTTTGGACTGCCCTTTCCCAGCAGCAGTTAGGGTTGAAGTTACTCTAAGAGCTTTCCCCTCCCAGACTCTTTGCAAGACATAAATATATCTGATTGAAGTTGATTAGAATTGGAGTATTGTCTGGACATAGATTCAGTGTATTATCTTCCTGCTTCCCCATGCTTTTAATGCAAATTATCTGTTCTGACCTGTGCAATTTTTTAACCATTGGACAATGGCTTGAGGCTCAAAGTTACCTGGGAGTTTTTTTTGTGAACAGTTCTCATTCTAGGAAACTAGGGCTTGGGATCAGCCTTGTCCCTTTGTCTTAGAGAGCCCAAGCACCTGCATCTTTCCCCTTTAATCCAGAGATGGGGCAGATGAGGGGCAAGTGGAAGCAGCAGCTGCAGCTTCCCACATCTGCCTGCTGAGGTGTGACTTTGCTGGGCATTTGCTGCAGTTTCCCCCTTCATTTGTTCCATCCCTTCTGTGGGGCTGAGTGCCTAGCAAACTGAACATTGCAAGATTTGGCTAAATCAGCTCTAAGGATGGATAAAAGCCTTCTTAGGGCTGGTTTGGCCTCAGGAATAGCAGCTGGATGCCTGTATTTACAAAAGTCAAGTTTGTGACGCATTTTGGCAGTGCCATAATACATCGTAAAGGTATTTTCAGTTGCAACAAGTAGCTGCATTAAGATTTTCAAGGTGGTTTGTTTAGCTAAAGGGAGAGGTTATATTTACTTGAAATGTGTTGTAATTTTCATTTCAGAGTTATGAAACCTTGCTTTCAATTGTATTTTGATTTTTTCCCCTCTTTGGCAACGTGTAAATTTGTTGGGTACACAAGAAAAATTAATATCATATTGCTCCTCAGAAGAAATGCTGGTTCTACTGAAGTCAGGCAAAATATTTACAGTTTACCCAATGAAGTCACAGTTTCATCCTTTTAGCATTGCCTCAAATTCACCAGCAGAGTAAAATCAGCTCCCAAGCTGGTGAGTATTGATTACATTTTGCATTGCAGATCTGTTCCTTATCAAAGTTCAAGAGGATGAGGGAAAATTAGATGAAAACTGGATCTGAGTTCTCGGAAACATTTTGGATAAAAGCCAGGAGAGGCTTGCTGCTGTCCTGACCCAGCTAACCATGAGAGTTTTGTGTGGTTTCATAACAACATTATTGACCAGTATGAGATATGACCTTTTCATAGCGCAGCAGTGGTCAATTTGTTACTGCTCTCAGGGGCATGTTTGTGCATCCAACGCTGTTTCTCCATGTGCTTGAATGCTCCCCTGTGAGGGGTGGAGATGCTGGGAGAGGAACAAGATCCAAGCAGGCAGCATGATGGGAGAGAGTGGTGTGGGTCTGGCATCTCAGGTCCACTAGGCACACACATTAAAGGAGGCCCTTTTTAGTGGTGTATATTAAATGTTTGTTCTTGGCCAAGCTTCCTCTAGCTTCTAGTGACAGTTTTCTGACTTTTTTTTTTTTTTTAATATATTTAAGAAAACATCTTACTTGTTTCAAAATTTAAAGGAGTAATTGTTCCAATCTGCACTGGTATCTATCTACTATAAATCCACTATAAATCTACTGTAGATTTATAATCTGCTTGTAATATATTATGTAAAGCCACCTCATCACTTCATGAATCCAAGCCTGTATTTAGAACAACCCTATTTTTGAAATCTAATTATTTGATTTAAAAGGGCAGCTTTGAATAGCAAAATGAAGCAAACATTTTGTGGGTTCTTTTTTTTTCCCAAAGGCTTTTTTCCCCAAGTTATTTACAGTGCACTCCATTGTTCTGCTCTTGTAAAAACTTATCCAGTATCATAGGAAAGTAAACATAGTTTGGATTAAAAAAAACAAAACAAAACAAAATTAAGCCTCTGCTTTTCAGGAGAGGATGATTTCAACTAATAAAATTATTTCTGATATAGGAATAATTAGTTTTGTTTAGTATATATTACTATGGAATTTATTATTCCATCAATTAAGCAATACTTAGTAGTTCTTAGTAGTGTTGAAGGTACCTGAAGTGGCAACTGGCTGGTGGACTTGGATGTACTTCCATTAATGATTGGACTCAATGATCTCAGAGGTCTTTTGCAATCTAAAGAATTCTATGATTCTACCCCCATAATCTGACCTTTTTAAAGTAATGAGGTAAGACCTATCTTGGAGTCCTACAACAAAACCTGCCTTAAGCTTGACATACAGAACTGTTTAAACTTTCTTTTCGGAGACATGGTCAATATTGATATAAAGCTCATTTGTAAATTGCTGCAGTGGTTGAAGCATGCTTAAAATGCATGTTCACCTCTGGCTTGAATTTTTATAATTAATGGATTTTTCTTAAGGCTTTATTTCTTAAAAGAAAAGACCATTTTACTACACCAATGGACATCTTGCTTTGTGTATTGCAGACAATGCCAAGCCACCCCTGAGTTTCTTCAATAAATTTAGTATTACAGTTCTTTGAGTTTCCAGTTTTCAAATGTTTTCCAAACCCATTTTATGCATGTGGCACGTCTAGCCATCCTGAGTTCTTCAGCATTCTTTTTCAAGTATTTGTACTGGGAGAAGTTACAGTATCCCATGATATTCTATGATACGTATATCATCTCACTCCTGTTATTCAGTACAAACTTGTTATATTTCCAAGGATTTTATTAGTGTTTTTTGGTCCTGGTGGAGTCCCAGCAGCTTGTATTTGGTCAGCTGGCTTCTGCTATGATTCCAAATCCTTTGCATGGCCATTGGTTTCCACAGTTCAATTCTCCAGGCAGCAAGCATGGCCTACATTTCTTGCCTTAAATAAAAAAAAAAAACAAAACACTTAAACCCAGGCATATATGCCAAGCTAGAGATGGTGTTCCTATTGGTTTTGTGGCCATAGGGACTTAGCAGTCTATTGTCCAGGAACAGTGACCAGGCTGATCTGACCTGCCGGACTACCCAGGATCAGGAGTGCGGTGCAGAACCCTGCGTGGAGGTTCAGATTATCTCCTCATTAGGTGTGCAACAAGCTTGAAACGCCTGGAGGATGCTGACCATATTGGCAGTGTCCCAGGTGATGTGCTCGAGGGCTCCTTGATGCGTGTCCAGCCAGGTGTGCCTGGTGGAGCCAGGCAGACACAGCGCTGATGTCTCTCTAAGGAAGGTGGGGATAGCCAGGAAGAGCCAGGAAATCTCATATGGCTCATATCTCCTCTAAACTCATTAATGGCATAGAAGGGACAAAGTGCTTTGCTGATCTGAGGCATTTATATGTCAGTGTCTGATGTTGCTTTGGCTTGTGTTGTTTATGCACAATTAACCTCAGTCTTGCCACAAAACATGGTGATTTTAGTTGCAACCTCCTAAACAACTTTGTCAACAAAATAAATGATTTTTTATGTTTTTCCTAACCTAAATACTTATTTACTTCATAGCTCTATATTAGTGTTAGCGTCTTTTTTAGTATTTGAGCTTTGTGATTCAGGAAAGTACCTTTGAATTAATGAAGCTCTTAAGCATATGCTTTATTTAAGCTTTGTGCTTTTAATCAACTATGTGCTGTTGAGGTGTTCTCCTGAATCCAAGACTCAGTTTCTAGTAGATTTATTTATGTGAACAAAAAGTTGTATTTTAAGAGGAGAAAGAAGTGGTGACATCAACTACTTACAAAACCTCCGAGCTAATTTGCATGAGAAAAATGCAAGGCTCTCTGTATTCTTTATGAGAGATGATAAGAGAACCATACATTTATCTAGCATAGCACTTCTTATCCTCAAAACTTCGAAAAGTTTTATTCTCCCATTGTTTGTCACAAAATCCCCTAAAGCTACTGATACGCCTTTCTTTGTCCCAGAAAATTCCTTTGAAGATAGAATTGAGCTAAAACACTAGAATTGCATTTTTCTCCACTTAAAAAATGTCCATCACATGGTTTCACAGCACTGCAAAGAAAAGCACAGGCAATGCCAAGGATTGCTACACAGAGAATTGGTCAGGAACATTCCTGTACTTTGTATTTCTAACCAGAGCACATGGATTAAGTGATCCATTTTAACTTCTCCAGGGACTTGGAATATGGTCCCGTAGTTCCCAGGGGGAGAAGGACCAGACCATTACAGCATCTCCCCTGATTTCTTTCTGCTCCTGAACCATCTGCTTCTCTGTGATAATAGTCTTTAGCTGTTCGTTAACATAGTTAATCCTCTAGCATAAGCTGTAGTAATTTATGCTGGATGTTTGGGTTTCACGTGGTACTAATGGTATCTAATGAACTGTGGCTTCAGAAACATCTGTTCTATACAATAGTTAATTTTTTTCTTTCTTTCTTTAATTTTTTTTTAAATCCTAGTGATTAGATACACAGAAATAGTTAAGAAGTCTTTAGGCTGCAAAGATTAGAACTCAAACCTTCAGTACTGAAATAGACCAAATTTAATACTATTCATGCAACCTTAATTCAGCTCCCACTTGTTTATGAATTGTTTGATAATGATGCATGTTATTACTTGCTGGCTTTTCACTTGCCAAATGAGAAAGCACTGAAAGAAGGTTGAATGGAACACCTGTAAGACTGCAAGCATATTTAAGCATATGACTAGAACCTAGAGAACATCTCTTTTTTTAAAGTGTTTAATATTTATGTGATACAACGGAGCAATATGATAAAAAAATCTATGCAAGTATTCATTTACAAGTAAGAAAACTGCAAAAATTGAAACTAAATTTTTATTATTAATGAAGGCTATGGTCCAGAATAACGTGAGTGACAAATGGGATATGCTAAAAACAACCAGTAATACACTGTTTGTACTTTGAAAGGAAAATAAAAATGAAAAAAAAAAAACCAACAAAAAGTAAGAAAAAAGACAAAAGTATTACTTAATTATAATGTTGCGAAGTTAATAATGCAGAAGAAATCCTAGCTCTTTCTAATTTGAGGGCTTAATTTCTCAGTCTTAATGTTGCAGTAATGTGTTCTCCAGATTTAATTTCCTTATATTTATTTGTTTTTAACAACTCAGAGGGAAAATAAGAGAAACACATTGTGAAAATGCTGTAATGAGATCACAGTGCTACTAACACGCCTAACGTTTTCTATAAAGTGGCTGATTGCATTTAGAGTCACCTCAGCAGCACTAAACCATTTCAGCAGTCTACTCTCACCACCAGTGTCATTAAATTTCTCCCAAGTTTAGGAAATGCATTGGAAAAAACAGAAAAAATACCCTCATGTTCCTGTATGAAAATGTCACCTTATAACATCCATAGCTTTAAAAATAAAAACCAGATTTTCTTCAGGCATGAACCCTTTATCCTTCCCCTGTGGGACTCTTAAGGATCTCTTTAAATTCACGTGATTGTGCAGTTAAAGTCTGGACTGACTCAGCAAAGTGTTTAACTATGTTCTTAAATTCTACTGCAATCAATAGAATTTGAGCATGTGCTTAAATATTATGTTGAAAAGAAATGGATTTACACATGTGTTTTAAACCTAAGCATGTACCAAAGTAGGCTTATAATATGTCAAAGCAAGTCGGAAGAATTCAGGTTGTAAAAGCCCTACCTTTGGGGTGACTGACTTCATAAGTAAAATATTTTGATATAGTTTTTATATATCATCTAAAATGTAAAACATAATGCTTTAGTTATTATGGTCTGTGAATTAGTGAACATAGGACAGTTTATGTGTCTGTCAGTTTAAAATATGCACTCCAGAATTAAGAACACTTGGAGCTAAATATCTAAATGAACATTTTCTGCTTTGAATACTCTTTGCTTTTAGTTAGTTATTGAAGTATTTGAAGTCATTTAGAGCTGTGATGGCTATCTTTAAAAATGCAGCCGCATATATAAGAAGTTATAAACAGATACGGGTACCTAATACCAGGATCCCACACTCCACAATTTTCCACGTTCTGACCTGTTTTTAACTTATTCCTCCAGTGTTTCCCTATAATATGAAACTTGATTATTTTGAGGCTCTGAATCACCAAACAGCTTCATGTTCTTTTTGGCTGAAGGACATATGCAATTCCACTTTTTTTTTTATTTACTTCTGTCTATAAAAAGCTTTTTCTGCATTGGAGGAGATTTCTGTTTCTACCGGTGATGCCCCTTGCACTGTGTTAAACTGCCCTGTACCTTGGAAGGGCCACGTATTTCCCACAAAACGTTTGGGTATTTTTACTTTCCAGAGGAAGTGTTTATGATACCAAATTGTCAGCCATCAGTGATGCGATGGTATGTGCTATGCTCATCTGAAATCTTGCCCTGTAGCACCCTACCTGTCACTGTGCTGCCACTGCTGCTGTGCCTGCTCGTGCCCCTTTGCAGAGCTGGGCAGATGCCGTGTGCAGAGCTGCACTGCTTCCTCAGGAGCAGTGCTCCTGTGGCAAACGGGGGTAAGGACACACGCCAAGGAGAGCAGGGTGGCAAGAAGTGATAGGTGCTAACTTGAGAATTCAGCAGGGAAAACCCTTGCTGCTGCCAGCTCCTGCCGTCTCTGTTTGTCCAGGGGGCAGGTCCTAACTCTCAGCGGGACCAGGTGATTGGCACATGGAGTAAGCAAAGGTTTGGGATGATGGGAAGACTTGAGCCACAAACNTTGGAGGGCAAGTTAGAGGATTTGTTATGTCTATCTTCACACAGAGAACAGCACAAGAAAACAGCATTACAGCACTTAGCAAGCTACAGTTACACTAGCAGTACAGAATCTGAAAAATGTAAAAGTTAAAACCTAAGGCATCACCCAGGTGCCGTCAAGAAGCCAAACATCACAGGAGTGTCACAGTACTTAGTTATTGGGAATCTTTTCTTCGGTAACACAATTCACAATTGTGAGAAGTATATTAAAAAATATAGTGCCCTTGGCTATGATCTTTCATATAAGTTAAAGAGCGTACAGAGGATTCTTCACCGAAAGGCAGAAGAGACCCTCAAATACTGGGCAAATTCTTGTGCCTTCAGGAGCAAAATATTATAGTGATAGTTGAGAATTGGGTGGATTTCTAGAAAGCTCCAATACAACTTCTCTGTTGGGTTCTTGATTACAGTGAGGAATCACATCCCAATGGCCACTGTTGCTCCTGTAGAGCAGGGACATGGAAGCAGACTCCTAATTTTGGTAGGAGAGTAGTCAAGCTGCTGTATATAATAGACATAACAACAGGCTTTGGTCACCTGTATAAAAAGTGCTATTGGGCAGGGTAGGACTCCAAGAAGTAAAGTACTGTCTGTAACACTGAAATTAAATTTATCGGTTTGTAGGTATATTAATCATCTAATGAGATGCAACTTTTGAAATACCGGTATGAAAAATGAACCTCACATATGAGAAACTTGCCAAACCACAGAGGAGCATGGTGCTGTTGTCTGATACACAGTCAAACACTGCTCTTCTGAAACCACATCATATTAGAGAACTGAAAAAGATGCTGTGCAAATTGCCTAAATGCTTCTAAAAAGAAGTGTGAACTACTCAGCCCCTCTCCAAATTTTAGCAAGTCAACCAAATAGTGCTCAGTTGGTAAGCGTGTCTAACATGCTGGGCCACAACTGGTGACTTACTACAAGAATTATATGAAGCATGCTAAATATGGAAAGGCTGCTTATAGCTGCATGCACAAAACCCGGTCCCGCATTGACATCTGCCCCTGCCTCCCGCTCCCCCCGGCCCGATGAGCTGCAGAATCGCCTCTCCGGCGGCGGCTGCAGGTCCTGCAGGGAGCTGGCGGCCACCTGGCTCCCCTGCCAAAGCCAACTGTGGCGTAGCCAGAGAAACGGGCAGCAAAAATAGAACAGCAGGATGGCTGCGCGTGGGCGAGGCAGAAACCACATCGCCAGCAAAACCTCCCAGCGTTATTTTAGGACCGATACAGACAGAGGCCGTGGCGTCTTGCTCTCTTTTCGCAAAACACTCCCCGGGGGAGGGGGAGGAGGGAGAGGGGCGCAAGTCCCGGGCGAGAACCGTCCCTGTCCCACTCCCGCCTTGCCTGCCTCCTCCCCGGCGAATCGTATCCCCACTGAAACGGGCTGGGCAGGGGAAGGGGTTAATTGGGCTCGAGGCCGGGCGGCGCACGGAGGACGGGCGGCGGTTTGAAAGACAGAGACTGGACAGCTGTGTTTGCTGTGGTATTTTTAAACGCATTAATGCAGGCTCCAATCACCCGGCCATGCTTGACCTATTTTTGGCTCAGGCCGGCCATTGTTCTATTTCTGCCGCCGCTGGGCCACGAGGGTGTCAATTCAAATGCAAATGAGTTATCGCTGCTGCTCCCGCCAACTTCGCCCAGCTGCCTGGCCGAGGGACGGCCGGGAGAGGAGAGGGGCGCGGGCACGGCAGCGCGGGGCTAGCCTGGGGTCAGCTCACGTTAAACCCTCCGCGGCTCCCGCTCCCCGGAAAGGTGGCTTACTCGGTTTGATGGTTTGTTAGAGGCAGTTTCCCCCCCGCCCTGCCAGGAAGCCCAAAGCGCAGAGAATATTTCTTCATTTCTTCTTCCACCTGCCGTTGGCTGCCCGAACGCAACTGCTCCAACTCGGCAGCGCTCAGCCCCCCGCACGCTCACGGCTCCCTTCCTGCGGGCGGGGGCTGCCGACACTGGATTTGGGTGTTTTTTTTCCCTCTCCTCATAGATACTTGTGCAAATGCTTGAACACTGCTAATTGCTGAAGCATATTATCTTACAACCCTCGCTGGAGGAGGTAGGACCGCAGAGGGTCGTGCCCGGCGCCTATGTGCAAGTGCAGTGATGAATCTCTTGTGTAGCTGAAGTGCAGACCAGGTGGAATATGCTGCAGACAATTTACGAGAGCGAATCGTGTTTTTCCTCAGATGGGGTTTCTGGACGTGAACAGCTCTTGGCTCAGCAAAGAATGCACAGTATGATCAGCTCAGGTAAGAGACAGCTCCGTGCCTTAGACTTGAGTGGCTCACCGGGAACATACAGCCAACCTAGCATGACAAGAAAACACCCTTCCTTTCAAGAAGTGACTTTATTTTTGTGGGTTTTATCTAAGTTGTTGTTATATAATTCTGGTAGTATTTTAGATAGCAGCTGCTGCTTGTGCGAGGAGTTTGTCTCCTTTGGTCTGCTGCTTTCCAGACACAGCAAGATGCTCACAACTGAAGTCGAGTTTGGGTTTCCTTGTTTGTTTTGTTATGTTATTGCAAAATAGGGCTCATCGTACAGGCTTGCTCACAGGAAGAGGCTTCCTCAGACAGACCTTGTCAGGAGGCTGCGTTTAGATCCCCTCATAAGCAATTCTGGTCATATGTCTATTGTAAACAGGATTTGCTCTTTCTGTGAGTTTCCTTTTCTCTAGTTTGCATATGAAGGGGGTTTAATACCAATCCCTTTCTCTTTTCATTACACTGTTACTTCAAAATTTCTTTAAACCGCATGGTTTATTTTGTTCCTTTAAAAATATTTGTGAAGCTGGCAATGGTAGTTCCATGTAATGACTCACTGAGATGTAAATTGGATGTGTTGTTTAATGAAGGTATTTCAAAACTGCTCAGAAAGAACACTGCATGCTTCCTGATGTATTTCAAGCTACCCCGGTGTTTTCTAGTTTCTTTCCTAGCTGTATTTGAGACCTGCAAATGATGTACTAAGGATCAATTAACTTGGAAGAATTGTTGCCATTCAATTTAGACGGGCTAAAAATGTCAAAATTTTAGGTTGTCTACTCTTTCTTATTCTGTCCTAAAGTCTGTTAATTCCAGTTCATTTCTCATTGAGATGAAACTCTTATCTATTAAGGCACAGTGTTTTCTGGTTTGTATTTTTTTAAACATAGGTTTCTGACTTTATTTTTCAGGAAGTGTTAGCTTTATAGAGGACCCATATGTGGAATATAGGGTGAATTGTTTATATGTACTTTAGTCTTAGTTTATGCCCCCTTTGCTTTTTTCTTTCTTTCTTTTTTCTTTTTTGCTTTTGCTTTTACTTTCTCTTCATTCCCAAAACTTGACTGACCTCAATTCTTAAAAAGAATTACGTGTGTAGACCATATCTCTCTTCTCATATTACCTGTTTTGTTACACCTGTTGAGCCTATGTCTGTTTGTTTGCTTTTTAAAAACTGGTTTTTCTCCTGCTTTGTAGAAAAAGAGCTAAAAGTTTTACTTGTGTTCCTTTCTTATGTACAATTTTAGGTTGCTGGTCACCAATTTCAGCTCCTTTGTCAGGGACACAAATCAGGTGAAGGCACGTTTATTATGAACGGTGAAGCGCTAGCAAAGTCAGTGGGTAAGAGCAAAGGTTTTCCTGGAAGTGTTGCAGTTCTTCTGCAAAGCCATCTACATTGTCAACTTCTGGTCCAAGAATTGTTGCTTTGCTTTATTACATTTCTTTAGTTTTCCTGAACAGGCCAACAGGTGTCCAGTGCTTTTATATTGGTCAGAGATATGGCTGGTTGTGTCCTCTCCCTCCTGTTCAGCTTTATTTGGTCATTTTTTTAGTACTATGTCAGGTTGAAATTAATGGTTTGGAGGTGAAAATTTGGGGGGTTTGTCTTACTCTGCTACCCTCTAACTGACAACTGATATAATAGCATTTTTTTCATTTGAAACTCTAGAAAAGGAAGTGATTTTCTGTAAGTTTATAACTCTGCTTTTCTTCACTGGAAATAAGAATATCGTGTAACTGTTGATTTTTATCTTATAGTCCATTAGGTATATCCATGTAACATACACAATTTCTCATGTAGTGCCAAGTAGAATAGAGGGGGAGTTTGGACTAAAAACAATCTCCACAAAACTTTATTTTCAAAAACATCCAGATAAAAAAAGTTGTATATATATGTGTATATATATATATATATTTATATGTTCTGTAGAACATAAAATATTCTTCTGTGTTTCAATTGGCCTTTAAAATACACAACTAGCCTGCAAGTAGCTGACATTATACACAGTCTGCAGTTTCAGTTCATGTCACATGAAACCTCAGAGCCTGGTGCAGCCCTTGGTTGCCTTCAGCTCCCTCAAGTTCAGCATCTTGCAGGATCACTTATGGTAACTTCTCATTGTTTCCATTTATGCTGCATGTAGGGAAGAAAGAAATAGCCAGGGTATGACAGTAAGCACTGGCATTTGGAGAAGCTAGAATCAGTTGAATTTTGCTTTTCACAATGCCCTTACTTTAAAGTTATGTTCGCTTAAATGTTTGTGACTTATATCCAGGTTAAAAATTTGCATGGAGTTAAGAAAATAACAGATCCCTGAATGTTTATGCTTTGCACCCTTGATGTGCTTGCTCCAAAGACTACAAGAATAACATAAAACTGTCAACAACAGTCAGATTTTCAGGTTTGCTGGTATCTAGATACAATGCACATTTATTATGCAACTGATTTTAAACTGTTCTGGAGAGGTCCCCAAAGAGGACAGGTTCACTGGTGAACAGATACGTAATTGCAAAGCAAAATGTCTCAAGAAATTTCTAACAAGACCATGCATAGGAAATACTTCTGTCATGAGAAACAGTTCTCCTGGTATTCCCTCAATTACTGCTTTGCCTGTCTGTCTCCATCGTTGCTTGTAAGTCATACTATGAATGAGATGATCTGGATAGGTACCAATCAAAAGTCTAATTATGAATGGAGCAATCTAGATCGGCGCTGACTCAAGAAGCTGTGTAATTTGCAGACACCTACACCTTACTGCAGAGAGCAGTTTCAGCTGCCTTGAGAAGACTGAACTAGATTCTCCCATATGGTACTGTTGCTCTAAAATGCAGCAGCAAGTGCTGTGCATCTTTATTTAAGAAAATGGTGCTGATGTATTCTTACTTGATACTGTAGTTATTTTAACTTCAGATTTATAAAATAAATCTGGGGTCTAAAGCCTCTTATTTAGCTGGAGTTACTATTTATCTGTGCTGCCCATTTTATTTTACACAAAAAACTCAATTTCCATGTGTGTGCAATGCCACAGTGGATCCTAACATTCAGCTGGCCTCTGATCTTTCTGCAATACTGTAATAAACTGTAAGCCCTTGAAAAAAAGCATTGGGTGCAGCACAGTCCATGGGAAAAACACTCATTAAAATGTAGTTAATAAACACCCAATGCAGCGACTACATTTCTCAAACAGATGGTAGCTGTGTGAAGGAAAAGGAAGGACCTACCCAGTCCTGGTATCTGTAGATGTGGGACTTTAGGAAGTAATGCCAAGTTCATTAACTTTTGGTGGTTTAATATGCGGTGCTGTTTTTTCAAAGGGTGAGGCCGCTAAGTCTTCTCCACTGGCCATGTCTTGATGGACGGCCTTGCAGTGTCCTGCCTGAATTCCAGGTTGGTTTTTATTGGATAATGCATCCTCTGCTTCCTGCCCAAAGCTGTTGTGTTGAAAAATCAAGAGTTCAAGGAGATCGTGAGCTTAAAGCTTGGCTTGTCAGTGAGTTGACAGGTGACCTGAATAGGTTACACAATCTTGCTTATGTCAGCTAATCCTTCCGTGAAACACAGTAAATGATACCTGTCAGGATCAGGAATCGATAAAACAAAAGAGGAGAAGGGACCTTAACGGTTCAGAATGATTAATTTGATTGGTTTCATCTACCTACAGGCTTGTAAAATACCTTTGGTTTCACAAATGTAGCAAGTGGATGTAGTGAACATTTACTCTCTGCACCAGTCGGGAAATGTAAGCTGTGTCACTCGAACATAAATGACAGAACCACTGCTGCACACATCATGCTGTACGTGGGTTGACAGGTCCTCGTGAGCGATCTTCCCTCAGTAAACCCCACTGTACACAGTTTGTCTTATGTATTGTATCTATCATGTGTCTGCATGACCTTGTGTACACGTGGTTTGCTTTTTATGCATGGATTTATATTGCCTCCAGGGATAGTTCTTTGGTATTTGCTCTCCCTTTTTTTTTGTTTTTCTGAACAAAACCTCCACCTGCTCACCTTTTCCTGTGCAGAACCTGCAGAAAGCAAGTTCATTTAAAGTTTTGCTCCGATAGTCATGAAAAACTTGACATATTTACATATCTCAATCATGTAACATAAACTTCTTACAGATTCCAAATGTTGCATTTATGATATCTCAGGCAGTAACAATTCAGAGAGAGCAGAAAGAATGAGAATAAATATGCTGAGCTTTGTGGTTCTCTTCAGAGTAATGAAAAAATTGAGTGTGGAAATTCAGAACAGGGAAGTTCTGGATAACAACTGGAATGGCTCTTTCAATGCCTGTTGTAATGATGAGGTACAAAATAGTCTGGTGCTTCACAGTAGTAGCTGAAGTATTTGAATTAATTCTTAGGGAAGTGTGAGGCCTTAGCTATATACAGTTAATACAATGAGAAGAAACAAGCAACACAGACCTGCAGGTCTTATGTAGTTAAAATCTCACTGATTTTGAGTAGAGGCTCTCTGCCCTGCAATGTATGCTGGACAAAACTTAGGTTATTAATTCAGTTAAACAAAAACCATGGCAAAATGGAATGAAGCTGCTTTTTCTATTTTATGTTATTGAGAAGACATTGAATGCAGATCAGTGTTGCCAATTTCATGTGTCTAATGCTGTAACAACTAATGCTAAAACTAATGCCTTTTCCTTCTTCTGGTTTTTTTTTTATTCAAGTCCCAGCTTCTAAGCTATGTGGTTGCCTGATGGTCTTGCTTTGTATTAGGAGGTATATTTATAGGTTGTGAGAAAAGCCTGAAATTCAAAATGCACGATTGACAAGAATAGCAAGTTAGAAAAGCTGAAAAGTAAATAAAAAAGCTATGCAAAACATTTCTTCAAAACTTCTTTCAGTGCTTTTCGGAGGCCATTAAACACAGCATTTAGTACAGAGGTTCTCTAGTACTGCCACTAGGACACTAGCTCCCCTCTCTTCAGTGTGCTGAACTAAATAATTTTATTGGAAAACAGCTTTTTACTTCAGCCGTTTATTGCTTTAGCTGTTCAGCTTTGTAACGCCTATCGGCTTGCACTGCACTCACACACTCAGTTCCAGCCAGAGTCTTCTCTTCTGTGAAGCTATGTGCAGAATGCATTTGGTTCATTATGGTTTGCAGTCGATATGTGGAATGCTTGTAACTCTTCTACTGCCAGAGCTTTAATCAGACCCATGTTTCTGTGCCGACTGCCCAGCCCCTCTCTTCTGCACTGTCTTGGCAGAGAAAGCAAAACCTGGGAGAAAGCAGAATAGATTGATAGCCTGCAAAATATGCACATTGATTTCAGGTTTTGGTGTGCATGGTGGGGGAGATTTCAGGTGTTGTTGCGGATGATGGGGGTGATTTCAGGTGTTGTTGCATTTTAACCTTGCACAACTACTGCTGTGGGTAGGGTTTTAAATGCTGGGTACAATACAAAATATCGTAGGGAAATGAATTGGCAGATATTATTGTTAAAAACATGAAAATCTAAAATGCCCTGTTCTGTGGATCTCTTTAACAGGCTGACTCCTCTGGGTCAGTTATTCTTAGCCTAGTTATTTTCATCTTATGGCATTACAGGTCTAAGATTAGCCTGTTAGGCGTTATCATGCCATCTGAGTTACCTCCTAATATAACTGTACACCGGAATGATTATTTATAGACAGAGCATTCTGTCATTTTTGCTTTATTTCTGGTAGTTTAAATAAAGAGCAACATTCAAGAAAAACCACAGATTCCTTCCTGCTGCCAAAACAACATGATAACTGCCTGCTGAGGGGCAGGGATATTGTTTAAAATGTGTGCTTGCAGCAGATGCAAACATCTTACCTCTCCTAAAACAAGATACCTCAGGGTACCACTGCTTCTGTCTCTTCTGGAGGAGGGAGAGGGGTGCCAGATTGATGCACTGAGTGACAGAGCTGAGATGAGGTTGTGGTTGCTGATGAGAACAAGGATAACCAGGTGCTATTTTTAGGGGTCGGCTCTGTCAAGCTCCATGTTCAGTGTGAACATGTCCCATATGCACAAAGCTCCTCCAAAATGGACCCATCTAGTTTCGTTACATAAAAGTGATGTCTGCTGCACGAGTAGCTTTCTACGTGATTTTCACCAGACATAACAGGAAGCTTCAGCAAATTGACAGATTTTTAGTAAACTGCTCTTTATGACTGCTACACAAACATTTCTGCTCAGTAGAAGAGCTTGAAACCTAAAACAGAGTTGTTGTTCAAGAACACGGGGAGGCTCTTTCTCTCCTAAGGAAGTTCACTGGGATCTTTGTGTTTGTATGTGTATAACTAGGAGCAAGCTTTTAGCTTTTATGGCAGTTTAAAAAGCAGCAAAAATAGGAAAGTAGCAGATCTTCAGCTGGGTGTCGGTGCAGCCTCTGCCTGCAGTAGTTGCTCAGGAAGCAAGCAACTGACAAAATAGGAAAATATTAATAGTTTATAATTATCTAATGAATTCCGTCTTTTTCAGCTTTCTGCTCTAAATAAATGGTATGTTTCTGTCTTTGTGCAGATTTTGTGTGTAATCAGGGGGCACCTGATTTGTTCTGCTTTAAAATGTTACTGGTATAAAAAGGCTTGCAAAATCAGTGGAAGCCTCTGCATGGTTGAATGATACGGTGCTGGTTTAACTCCCATTACATAATAAGCAGCTCATTTTTTTTGTCAGCCTGGCTGTTCTGTGCATGACTGTAAAGGTGCTTTGTCATTTAGTATAATCTGAGCATAGCCAACACATCTGTTTTATTTGTTTTGTGTCTCATGGTTGTAAACTCCTTCCAGCTTGGAGTCTACAAACATGCTGAGCTCCAAGAATTCAAGCCTTTTGCAGATAAATGTGCTAGAAATGCAGGATGCTTTATTCTAATGATAACATGTTCTTTCTAGTAATGAGAGTGAATATCATCAAAGGGAGACAAGAGAAGTAACGGAATGAATTCTTTGAAAATGCCAAACATATAAATCATGTTTTTACAATCAAAGACTATTGTTCTCTTTCATGATCCCTGTGGTTGAAGGTATGCATGCCACAGGGAGGAACCACAGTTATTCAATTTCAGTGAAGTCTGGAATGGAATAATGAGCAGGCTTAATGTTAATTTAATAATTTCCCCCAATTGTTCTGTTCTTAATCCAAGTTTCCTTTTTCTTTCTCGGTGCCCAAGGCCACAACCTTGTTGGTGTTTTGCAGTAACAATATGAGAGAGAGAAGGGAAAACAGACTGTTAGTGCTTAATCTTACATAGAGACTCCTTCTGGAGTTTTGTCCTCATTTAGTAAGTGTTAGTGTTGGCCTTTTTATTTACCTGTTCATAACTCCATTTCTTGCAGTAAAGTCTTACTTCTCTACATCTACTTGCTTGATCTCTAGATAAACATCCCCATTGAAAACGCGTATTTTTCCTAAGCCTTGTGAAGTCTTTTTTTTGTAGACACAAAAATGTAAAAGTCTGGACTGTTCAAATTTTTTATATTCTAATTTGAATTTGACCATGAAGTTTTGAAGTGCTTAAAAGAATACACATATTGCAATATCTGAAAGAAACATAAAGTAAAATGCCTAGATTTTTTGAGAATTCATGCTAACATAAATCTTGATGAGATTAGTATGAGGCACAGAATGGTGTTAGAAATAGCAAAAGGAAAACCATCAGTAATTGTATTTATACTGTCTTTATATTAATATATTTCCTATTTCAGGTAGGCACATAATGTTAAAGGACTATATAAAAATTTCTAGCACGTTTCAAAAGGCTTGTCCTAAAAATCCTTTCACGGCAGCTGCTAAAATCTAGTGGGACCTAAATGCAGGAGAGCATTTCTACCTCGGTCTAGTAGCTCTCCTCCAACCTGTGTCATGCATATGCTCAAAACTGTTCCAGGCTCCAAAGAGAGATCCACTCGTTCCCATGCACACATCAGAAAGTTTGCGTTCTTTTATTTGCTGTCACTGTTTTTCCTACAGGATCCATTTCAAAAGAGTCAGAAAGTTTTGCTCTATTGTTTCTTTTAAGAATTGTCAGTAGTCATCACAAAAATAATTCCATAGGATACAGTAAGTTTTACTTAGGTTTTCTCAAGGAGTATGAAAGGAGGACTGGCAGAAGAGAAAGAGGTTTGAGGAAATTATGAGAGAAATTATAAATGGAGTAGTAGGGCAGAAATGAGCTATACAAGCACTTCCTATGTTAAAATGCTGTTGTGAGGGAGGGTGGGAAAGGCTCTGAAGATGTAAGAGAACTATGTGGGAGGTGGAAACCAGGGGATTTTGAAGCACAGTTCTAACTGTCCATGAACACAGGAAAAATACAGTTGAAAACAGTTAAGAAAGCAATCAACTGAGATGAGAGATGTTTCTGTCAAAGACATCTCTAATGCCATCATGAAGAATACATGGGAAAGTATGAATATTTTAGAGTCAACAAGAGTTGTTAAAAACAACCCAGGGCTGTGTTACTTTTGTAATGACACATAAACTAGTACTGAGGGATTTCTCTTACCATTTTAGAGGTTCTTTTTCTGTTTTCTTGGTCTGACAATGAGGTTTGAGAGAGGGAGAGGTATAGGACACAGATTTTTTTTATGCACACGCTGCTCATTCTGCTGCATCTCACAATCCTGAACTCCTTCCCTCCAAATGTAGCTCAGCTTTCCTGGAGAACCTGCAGAGCAATCTCAGCAGGGCTTTGCCATAAATTTCCATCCCTGTATCAACTGCAACATTCATTTTCTTCTTGAACCTTATAGGCAGTTTTCTGAGTTCTGTGCTTATTGTCTGGGTTTGTTTTTCTTCTTGTGCTCATGTATACAGGGTGATAATGGGTCAGCTGGAGAACTTACTAAGAAGGGAAATTACAAATGCCAAAATCAAAGGGCTGTAGGCAAAGAAATAAAGAAGGAATGTTAATGTAGCTGAATTAAGTAATGGTGATACTATGGATGATTAAGGATACTGACGCAGCTATTTTGTTTAGAAAATACATGCTTAGAAATGGGAATATTTAGAAAAAAATTACCCTTGGGGTAAAAATCTCAAACCTCATCTAAAAAAGAATGTCTTTCTCTGTTTATTTTTCGTGCATATCTACTTGTCACTGTTATGCATCTGTATTTACAAAGATGTATATATGTTGCCTTATCACCAGCCTTACTCTGCCTCTCCTCACTGAGGACAGTGATATATTAAAACCTGGCTATATTAAAACCTGTCAAAAATTTTGGGAACTCAGGGTTTCACAAGTTAATTGAGCTGAGCTTAAATGTGGCAAAGTGATTTTCCTTCTGCAGTCCTAGCAGCCCACCAGAGGCGGATGCGCATTCCATAAACCTCCTCATGTCTCTGCCATTCTTCATCTGCAGATACCCAAAGCTGCAGCAGCACATGTTTGCTCCCAGGACCTCAGGAGCTCGTTCTTAAGGACTTGTCTTTGTTATTTCTTCTAGGGAATTCTATTGTGGGTCTGTTCAGATAGTGATTAGGAGCTCTAGGTGCGTGGCAGGTTTTAAAAGATTAGCAGCCAAATAGGCTTTAGTGTCGTTCTGCGGACTCAGAAGAGACAAGTAGGTGTAGAAATCTGGACTATTCCTTTCTTCCTTTTTTCTGGGCCCTCATTCTTCTTCTGGACAGTCAAATCCTGTGTACCAACACAGGTATTCACCTGTCTATTGGGACTGGTGGGTAGAAGAGCTGATGTTAGTTAAAACATTACCTCCAGGTCCCTGTGCCACTGCAGTGTGGGGCAGGAGGGCTACATCCTTGGGGTCAGAGGGGCCATGAGTGGGCAAGGGAGGCACAACCATTCCTCTCAATTTCATCTATGGCGTAATGTTATAAAATATGTGAAACTGCTGCCTTGGAAGTCTTCTGGAGATTTCACCTTGCTTCTCTCAACATTTTACAGGACAGAGTCTAAAATTTCACACTCAATTAGCACCTTGTTAAACTCCAGTGAACTACACAGCACTTTACCATTAAGTATAATTTATGCTAATTCTGTCCCTGTGAAGCTGTCAATAATTCACCTTTCATTGTCCATAGGGTACATTTCACCTGTTAATGTGAAAGGAAAATACCATAAAAATGTACACTGTTTTGCCCTAAGTGTGGTATTATATCTCTATTGACCTTAGCAACCTGCACCAAAATTGAATATACTGGAACCAGTAGCTGTCTTCATCTCAAAGCTGTATCATCAGTACTAGTGCAGCATCTGTTTCAGGAACGCCTTCATGGTTCTTGCATTCAGTTTTAAGTCCATTCTTAATTTGTGGTAATTTTGAAACCTAAGTGTGTTTTAATATGTCCTTAGACTTCCTAGGCAATCTGGAAATCAATAGAATTCAAGCTATGGGAGAATAATTTTCCTTCGTGTGATGCTGTTTCCTGGTCGCTGCTTTCGGTAATGGTATCAAATACTTCCCAGTGTAAACCAAAACCATAAAATAACTAACTGATGCTGACATGTTAGCAAACACAGATCAAAAGGACCATATAATTTTCCCAGTTGTTGCTATGAATTTTGTACTGAGTGCAGTTTCAAGCTGAAGGCACAGTTTGAGTCTGGTGGCTGGCACAAGGCTGTACAGACATTTTTCGAATCAGAACCCTTCAAAACGACTGTGCTCTCCACAGTGACATCCAGAGCAGAAGATGCCAGATCTGAAAGGAGAGAGAATTTCACTGCTGTTGCTTTGCTGTGAAAGTCTGCACATCTGAACTGCTTACAGCCACAACCTGTGTCCCCAGTGGGACAGAATGGAGAACTAGAACTAGAAGCATTAGTTCGTGACAACCATGCAGGAAATAGCATGTTGTAACCAGCTCTCAGGAGGTGGCATTTGACTAATTGTCCAAACCCTCAGCAGAGAACTTGTCTTTTTCCTTAGGTAGCAGGTGCAGGTGCTTAAACTTCGTGATTCTGAATGCAGTTATAAAGTCTACCTGAAAGACAGTAGTTACTTTCTGCAGGAGGAAGGCTGTATATATTAATCTTACATTTCTGCACTAAATCTACTTTGTTTTTATGTAACCCTTACTTGCACTCCCCCGAAGGCCCGTAGTTATGCAAATAATTCTCATTTATAATATGGTTTTCCTCTTCCAATATAGATGGATGGATGCTTAGATGGATATAAATAGTATGTGTTCCATGCAAAAAAAGCATAGTAGCACAAATGAAAATCAGACTCTTTCTACTTACGGAAGTCTTTCCAAGCTCTTAATCATCTTAAATCCAATTAGTCTTTTCCTGTTTCTGACATGGCTCCCTTTGAGATGGGATAACAGAACTGGAATATTCCTGATGACAAAGCCTCATTGATGAATATGGAAACTTACTTTTATTCTGCTTTCAGCACTTTTCAGTTTGGGATCCTGCTGTACCTTGACCACATGTTGTCACTGAGCTGTCTGCAATGACAGCCATCTGTTTTTAAGGTTATATTCAGGTTAATGAAGCACAGTAAGGTATATTCCACTTATTCCTCCCAACAGAAATTACTATGCACATGCAAAAAAATGAGTGAACCTCCTGTATTTTGTTTTCCTATCACAAAGCTTTATTAGGACCTCTGGCATTCCTCAGAGCCTTCAATGAAATATCCTGAAGAGATTTGTTTCATCTGTGGTCTTAACCCAATCAATCTTTTTTCCATTATTCTTCTTTGCAGACCTCTATTAAAATAGCAATTACTGTTGCCTCACTGCAGTATCAACCTTTTCTGAAATTCAAAAAGAATATTTATTTCCCTTCTGTTTTTTATCTTTAAAACTGTTTCTGACCAGCTATAGAGTTCTTGTAACTTCACATAAAGTTACAGAACAGGACACAGATTCCAGTGAGACACCTTGTGAAGGACGTTTTGCAAGTCCAGATAAGTCTGTGGACCAGATCCTTGACTGGTTCCAAGTGTCACAGGCCCAATAAAATCCAAGCCCTTTTTCAGTCACCATTTTGTTAACCCTTTAAAAGAATTTTTTTTTGCTTTTGTATTTCAAAGTATGTGTGTGATTAGAATTCAAAGCTCATAACTGCATCTTACAAAATCAGTTTGCGTCAAACTTGATTTGTTCCTTAAATGTCTATGAGATTAAAACAAATCAATTTTAAACAAAAGTTGGCTCAGTTGTGGCTGTTAATGGGGGATATAGTTTCTTAGAGAACATATGGGGAAAGAATATCTCCTTCCCTTCTTTCTTTTCAAATTACATACATGACTCTCATTTGGCTAGAATAATTTTTGCTAAGACAAAACAGTAGAAATTTTAAATTCAAAATAACTCATTTTAAAAGTATCAGGAGATTAAAGCAATTGCAGTAGTTTATGCATTTCAATCTTGACTCGTGTGTTCACAATTATAGTGGTATAAACGGATCATATTTAAAATGAATAATTTTTTTTTAATTTCACCACTCATTTGCAATCCTGTCTGTAGTTGTGGTCCAAAGAGTTTAAAATGAAAAGAAAATATAAAGATTACAAATCTGATATAAATACTAGAGGATAAAACATATGAAAAGGGATTAAGGGAGCTATATTTATAGCTTATAACAGAGAGCTCAAGGGACATGGGCACTGGTTATAAATAACTTCAAGGTAACAATATAAATGAAGGAAGGGAATTATTTGTTCTCAAAAGATGGTAAGGCATGGAATAGTAGCCTGAAGCAAAGAAAAGAATAGTTTAGATGTTAGAACTTTTTTGTCTCAGAAAGAGCTGTGGAGAGCAAAGACATAAATAACTAAGGTAGGAGGCTGAAGCAGTTTCTAAAGCACCAACTACAGCTATTTGGCTACTGATTAAAATTACTCGTAGAGGAGTTGTGTTGCAAAATTCACAGGGCTAGACTTAGTGATACAAGCAGTTTTTTTACTTTTTTACCTGTTACATTTTATAATGCCCACATTTCATGGTATGCATTAATTTCCCATCAAGACTATATAGATAGAACATTCCTTCCAAGATTAGTGAGCAGCTTTAACCAGATTTAGGGTAGAAAAATGTTATTATTCAATTAGAACCTCATTTATTAGTTGAATTTAAAGGCGTATTGTTTTCATCAAAGCAGTGGAGTTCCCTGCTGTAATTTGTTCTGGACTGAAGGAAGAAGTCCATCTAGTCCCTAGGTGAGATGGTGGCTTTTGAACACCATAACCTAAAGCTTCTGGGTAGGTGAAACAGGCTCTGTGAGTTGTACATGATGATGTCAGAACACAGGGCATTTGCTGGGTACTGCTGACTTCACTAGCATGAAATGGCTTCTGTAGGTTGGTTGTTATTAATTAGTAAATTAATATGACAGCTGTTTTTGTCTATAATAGTTTTGAGGGACTTAGAGTTTTAGTTGTTATGTGCAATATCCAAACAAAATGTTGTTTGAGTAAATATTGACCAAGTAATATGGATGTGTTTGGCATGCATAGCTTCAGTAAGTGTCTGTATTTTTCCAAGAAGAGGAATATAATATCTACTCATTTCTGCCCAAGATTTTAAACTCAACAGCCTTATACTCTTGAGTTGTTAGCACTACAAGACATTTCTGCTGCTGTTAAATCAGGCAGGGTCTCCTCTTGAATTACAGCCTTTTAGGCATACCTGAACCTGAGGTTTTCAACTGTTGTATTGGGTTCAGTGTATAATAGCTCAGAATGTGGGCCTTAAATTTATCAGGCATTTAGCCAATATTTAGCTCTTTTCCCTGTCTTTCCTCTGTACCTCTTAGCTGTTAATTTCTGCAGTCTTGAAAAATCTCTGTCTTAATAAGGTAATTAATAGTATTATTTCACGTGGATAATAGTAGAGGACAGCACTTGATTTTACACTTACCACATCTTTTTGTCATCCCCTTTTGGCCACACTCAAAACCGTGTTCCCTCTTGGCCAGACAGCACTGGAAGAATAACTTCTATTTCAGTGGCCAGCCTCTGAAATCTGGTGTGCCCCACATGCAAGGTGTCTCTGGAGGTACAGTGCTGTTAGGTAGACTGGATACCTCTGGTCTTCCTGGATGTGAAATAAGTTTTTAAGAGAATGCTTGTTGTAGCTTGAAAATCAGTGGCCTGTCACCGCTGCAGAGCAGGCACCAGCTGTCTCCTGGAGCAGTTTGCCTCATTTCATTCCATGGCCTTTGAATTGTACCTGCCAGTGTCTGAATATTGACAGTTTTCTGGGTACTAATAATTTCACTTAGATGAAACAAATAACAAATGTGCTTTGGGAAAGATCCAGATTTTCTAAGAGATTAGACTGCTAGGAAATGAGAGATCTGGTTTAATTTATGCAAACTTCACTATAGAGTTGTATGTTTGCAGTCTGTGTAAAATATTGTATTTCTTAATTTTCCTTTCTTCACAGGCCTTGCCATGATCTTTTCCTCTGTCACCTTTGAGTCTGTTTTTCTTCCTGAGAAGGTTGTAGCTCATGTGCCATAAAAGGTGTTTCTCATGCTTTTCTCTTCTAGGTGACCTATATAGTTGACAGCAGAGCTGCCTGATGTCTCTGCTTGGACTTCCCTGAACTGTGTGCCTTTACTCTGTCAGAAAAACTCAGTAGTGTTGGGACATGATAAGAGCTACACAATGGTCCTTGTACACACAAATATACTCCTCCCATCATGAAGGAAATAAAGTGAAAGTGTTTATAACCTGTCTGGCTTGGGATTTGTTGGCCTGAAGGATGTCTTATGTGTGTAGGATTTGTTTATGTTAGTTATGAGGCCCCTATGCTTTAAAAGAACTTTGAGGCCTGTTGAAAATTGGAGTGTCCTAAATTAAATTAAGAAAAAATTACTGTTAATTTCCCAAGGTTATTAAGATGGCACTTGCATGTTTACTTTGATTTTTTAGATGAAAGATTAAGGAAAACGGTCTGCAGCCCATCAGATTTCCAATGAGTGAAAATGGCACTAAGATGAAAACTCTAGTTATTTGGCATGCATAGTGTCACATTTCAGTATTTAATGTTTGTTATGTTTTGAATGCACTGTCCATAAATATTTTAATATATGCTTTTGCCAAGAGGCATGTCTTACACTCTAAATGTCCTTATCACTTTATTTCGTCTTCTTGGCTGACAATATCCTAGTTTTCTATTGACCTTCTGTGAAGTTAAATAAAATTAACTTTTTTCTCAATTTTGAGTTCTACTGTCATTTTCCCTTTGTTCTTTCTCACTCCATGCAAAGCTATGGATTTAATCACAAATCTTTTGGAAGGCTTGGATTCTGCCTTACCATGGTGAAATGTGTTTTTTTGAGGAGAAAAATCCCAAATGAGAAAAAACAAAGAATAGAAAATAATTTATGATTTGGGAGAAAATTATTTGCATTTTTTCTATGCAGATTGTGGACTTAATTCAAATTACTTGGATAATTTGTCACAAAAAGCGAACAGCTTCTAGTTATACTGGTAACAGTCACTTTCTCACAGTATTCCGTAGGGCATGTTTGTTTGCTTGATAAAATGTATATAAAAACTGTCTCTTTAGTAGATAGGTGCCAGTTCCTGTCCACTTTGTGTTTTGACTTTGTCTCCTAAATAATGCAGAATTTACTGCATTATTTCTCTGTGACATGAATAAATATCCAACTTGCCCGAATTCTAAACATTTGTTGCTGTTCCAAAATTAATGATCTTAATTTATATCTGATGCCAGCTGGTAAAGTCTGGAATTAAATTGCCATTTTCTTTCAATTCCTTGTCTTTATATATGGAAAAATATTCAGAAAAAGTTGCTCTCTGATTTGAAGTTTCATTTGCTTGTACGTGGGCCAAAAGCAAATGTTATGCATCTGTGAAGGCTTACATACTTCTATGAACTTGAAAAGGGAAGCATGAAATTAAGTATTATTCTTACTTATTATAGAAAGAACAGAATCACATGCTGATGTTCTTCAGTCTTTCAGGAAATATTTTATCTTTAGAATGGAGGCCCCAAGGCTGCCGTGCTCAGCTGAGCCTGATGCCTCTGCAAAACTATATATTCTTATGCATTTTTTCCTGGCACCTGTGCCTACACTGCCGTTGTTGTTGCTTGAGAAGTGAGAAAGTGATACAGGCAGTAAGGCTCTGCTGAGCTCCCTCCTGCTGAAGCTACTTGGCTATAAGTGAGCAGAGAAGTAAATGAAAGCCTCTGTCCCAGTTTTCTTACTGCAGTGGGATCACGCCATTGGC
>VZTN01036241.1:62524-85524 GCA_013400515.1 Erpornis zantholeuca | reverse complement strand
TATTATATCTAATTATATTATATATATCTAATATATTATATAATATATAATATATTAGATAATATGTAAAATTAAAATTCTCTTACAGGCATTACTGTTAACCTAGAAGTATTAGAAGACAGAGAATTTTTGTATGTTATCTACTTTTCCCTACTTATGGTGTACTTCTTACCTTTTTTCAATTAAACTTTTCTAGGTTTCAGTTTCATCCTTACCAGAACATATGACAACCCATCTCAGCCAAACTTTTGTCTGAAGGTCAGTCAGTTATTTGTGCTGGTCGTGTATTTCTGCTGCAGCCAATATCAAATCATATCCAAAGACTGTTCCTGACTCCCTAGGACAGATACCTAAACAAGTGAGATCTTCTCTTGGGATGTCTTTCTTGCTCTCCACAGTCCAAAGACAGAAAAGGAAACAATCTCAAAGTAGATGTTGGCATCTTTGGAGGAGTTGGGACTGGCAGACATGAAGAGCTATGAACTGGGTGCAAACCCCACTCCCCATTCCTCTGCACTTCTTGAGGGGACAAAGTAAAAAGTTTGAAAGTGAAGTTGAGCCTGGGAAGAAGAGAAAGGTGGCCAGAAAGTGTTTCAAGATTTGTTCTTACTTTTCACTATTCTACTTTGTTACTAACTGGCAATAAATTAAATTAATTTCCCTAAGTCAAGTCTATTTTGCCTGTGATGGTAACTTCTGTGGGACGTTCCTGTCCTTATCTTGACCAGTGATCTTTTCCATCATATTTTCTCCTCCACCCCATCCTGTTGAGAAGGGGAGTGATAGAGTGGCTTGGTGGGCACCTGGCAGTCTGCCAGTGTCAACTCACCACAGGTTATACAAAGGGACATTTCACATCATGCTAAGAATTACAACATAAATACTCACAATGTCAAATTGCATGGGTCCAATGAGTTAGTGGAGAACCATTTTACTTACACACAGTACGGCATGATCTCTACAGGCCAAAAAAATTCTTGCCCACTTACCCTGGGTTCCTGTTGGAAGAAGTTTTATAGTCCCCCAAAGAGATTTCAGCTGTCTTCATTTCACTTACTGCATAACATAAAGAGGTCCATCCCAACTCAGAACAAGGGTCCAGTGCCCTTTTCTCACTAACCTATTCTCACAAAAAAAGCAACAGAGGGAGAGCAAGAAAAGTGCAAGTCCTTGATTTTTCCTCAGCTACCAATTACTCTTATCTCAAGAGCACTGAAAGCTGCTCGTGTTTCTTCAGTACATTCCACTCCCTCCAGATTTCCTGGTCTCTGAATGCACGTAAAATATTCTCTGACTCTTACACAGTCTTGCTGCTCTTAGATTCTTGCTTGGTTAGAGCTTATTTTGTTATCATTGTTATGAGAAAATTAAAAGATTTCTTATTAATGACTGAAGTCTTAGACAGCCTAATGACTCAATCAATTGTGACGACTTCTGTGGCTGCCAGACCACCTCAGGTTTTAGTGAAGATTTCTTTGAGGCCAGTCATTCACTGGTGCCTTATGTGTCACAGCAAAAAATGTGAAAAAAATGAAAAATGTGTGAAAAAGCGATTCAGCTGTTGGTTTGAAGTGTGTCCTGCAGGAGATGGATATTTAAATGCCTAACTGGGTAATTCTTACAGAATTGGTTCATGGGCTAAATGATTCATCTCATCTGCTGCTTGGTTTTTCTATCTCCCTTATCAAGGAAAGAAAGATACTCTTGAGATTTAATCTAAGAGGGTGGTTTTCATTGATCTTCACCCTATTCCTTTTCTATAACAGACAGCAAGAAATAGGGGAAAAGTCACTCTTTCTGTAGCATGATGAGATTGGTACTTCCCAAGAGACTACAATGAGCTGTCCTTTCTTACATTTTATGACAGTATTTTGATCAGTGAGCTATAATGTAAAACACCACCTTCCCTTGAGCCATTTTTTTTCCATTTCCTGTATCTGTCCTAGTTTTCTGACTTTACAGGTCTGTCTGAGGGGACTGTCTTTTGTGAGAAGACACCACAAGCTGCCCCCATGTCACACCCATACATGCAGTTCCAGCTGGCTCCAAGGTGGACACACCACTGGCCAAAACTGGGCCCATCAGTGACGTTGGTGATGCTTCTGTGATAACATAGTTGAGGAAAGGGATAAAATGCTGCACAGCAGCTGTGAGAGAGGAGTGAGAATATGTGACAGGAACATCCCTGCAGAACCCAAGGTCAGTGCAGGAGGAGGGGCAGGAGGTGCTCCAGGTGCCAGAGCTGAGATTCCCCTGCAGCCCCTGGTGCAGCCCATGGTGAGGCAGCTGTGCCCCTGCAGCCCATGGGGGATCCCAGAGCAGGCATATATGCTGTGAAAGAAGCTGCAGCCTGTGGAAAGTCAGGGCCAGAGAGGGGTCCTGGTAGGAACCTTGGTCCATGGAGATGAGTCCACAAAGGAGTGGGTTCTCTGGCAGGAACTTTCTTTCTCTTAGGATATTTAGCATCCCTACAACTACAGTTGCTTATAAATTTGCTATAGTTGCACTAAGCAAGCTGTACAGATAAAATCATACATGCATTCTATGTGTATGCAGAATATTCTTTCCATAAATGCTATATATATACATATATATATATGAATATATATGAGACTGTATATTGTACTAAAGCAAATATTTTTAGAAATGATAGTTGAATTTGGACAGTCACTGAAAGCTGCTAAGTAATACAAGTTAAAGGCAATGCTTTTGCTGGGTCTTGTTCAGCTCCAGTTTCTGGAATCATATGGGTCCGTTGGAATTTTCATTGCCTTTTTTAGAAAAAAAAATATTCCAGATTTTGTTTGATGAGAAAACTGAAAGAAAAAAAATTGTATGAAGCCTTCAGTGTCCAGAAATCAGAAAAAGAAGGGTCTATTTTCTTTTTTTTTTTTTTTAAGAATCTTATGACTCTGAAACCAACAGGCTTGTGTTTGGGGACATTTTTCTTCATGACCTTTGAATACTTGAAAAGCATTGTTGTTGATTTTGTATATTCTGTGTCTCCCTTGTATAACAGTAACACACCCACAGAGAGCTCAGTGGGCACTGCAGGGCACCCATCATTCCAGAGTTCAGTCCATTCATACTTGAGTTCTTTAAAGCAGATATGCCATGAGTATCTATTCTCTGGACAATGAGCATATACAAATCTGAGATGTGGTTTAAACATCTATGGATTTTGGAGCCATCTGCAAAAATGCATGGCACAATAATTTCCCCTCTTATAAATATCATCTGCCTGGGGTAATTTGGTATTGCTGATGTAGCTTTGCTCAAAGTGTCACAAGAAGAGCTACAATACCTTCTTGTTTCCCTTATGAATTTGAAATGTCTTTCTTTCCCATGTAATTTAAAAAAAAATTCATCATGTTATTTCCTATATTCCATTTTTTTTCTTTAATCATCTCAACACATAGCTCCACCATGTGCTTGCTGATAGCCCCATCCATTTGACATATGTACTTTTTCTGATTTCCAATTATTTACTTAATAAGAGTATTCTTTTATGAATCTCCACTGCAAGATTATCTCTTACACCTTTATTAATGCTCAATAGATATTTTGAAATTAATTTCTCCCTGTTGCATTTTTAATTATTTATTTTCCTCCTTCATTTCTTTATTAGATGGAGATTACATCACAAATTCATTTATTGTTTTCAGAGCAGAGGACCAATGTGCACCCAGATGTATTTATAACTTTTGTATCTCTTAAATCAAACCTGGCTTTACAGAAATGCAAATGCAGCTATTTCATTTCTATTCACAAAGTTCACTTGTGATGCATAAACACACAGAGGCAATATATAAAAATGAAAAGAGACAGCACTTATAAAACCACAGAGGATATTTTATAGATTTTTATAGACGCTGCACCTCTAAATCTTAAGCTAGATTCTTAACTGTACTTCCACAAAATCCCCAGATCACCAGGCCATGGGATTTTTTTCCTGAGGTATAAGGTTCATAAAAGCTGTGATGAAGCTTTCACCCTCCATCAAGCAGTTCAGGATTTACTAAGAAACAGGAAACCTGTGGCCATGTACATTTGTACCATGTTGGGTATTGCAGCAGGCCAGGAATGGGAGACATACGGATCCTGTGCTTTTTCTCTTTTTTAAAAAGCTCCGTGGATATCTTGGTTTAGTCCCAGCCAGCAACAAAACACCACAGAGCCACTTGTTCACTGTCTCCAGAGCAGGAGGGGTGTGGGGAAGAGAACAGCAAGTAGAAAAATGAGAAAAGGAACTGTGTGGGGGAGGAAAACTGAGCAGTAGTTGGGTTCTAAGCAGCTGTAGTCAGTGTTGTCAGCACAGGGTCATCCATGAGCATGCCAGGAGGCAGAGCTGAGGCAGCTGGATCACTGCTGCTGCCAGGAGCTGAGGCATTGCAGAGCTGGACACCTCAGGGCTGGCAGCTGCCTCTGCATTCTGAAGACTACAATGGTGGATATTAAACTGTGTCTTCCACTAAGTGGTTACATCCTTTTTAGATCTGGCTTTCTTTAAAGAATTCAATCAGTGGTGGATAAGATTGCCTTTAGTCATGTGGGGCTGTGCTAGCAAAGGCTAGCAAAGGTGAGGCTTCACAGGAGTCCTAAACTGCTGCTTTGCGTGACAAATTGGACCCATCCCCATGTGCTGGCTTTATCAGGAGATATGTCCTCTTCAACTTCATACTTGGGCTGAGGCTGTGTGGCTGCAGTCCTTGTTTCCACTTGCCAGAAACCCAAAGAACTGCCTGGGGCTTGTATTTCCCTTGAACGAGCAGAGAATACGAGCTCCAGCAGAGAGCACTTCCCACAACGCCGCAAGCCCCCAGCTGCCCCAAGACACGGTGTTTCCAGGTATGCTGCTCTGCATTCCCACACCACACTGCAGCTGAGGGCCTGAAGCTGGAGCAGGACTCAGACAAACAGTGTATGTGAGCTTATTGAGATGGAAACCCTAAAATGATTGNAGCCAGATGAATAAACACTGCAGGAAGAGGCATATAAAATGGGTAGATGGAGATCTAGTGAACATGATAAATATCCATCTAGTTTTATTATGCTAGTCATAGAGTTTGCGATATTTCCAATCACTCTCTATATCTTTTTGAGTGTTTATATTATAAGCCTCTTTTGGACAGACCATTTCACTTTGTTCCATTAGTCTAATATCTGCACTTGGACAGAGATGGAGACAGGAGGAGGAAGCATAATTCTTGGCCTTGGAGACCTTAGAACATCAAAGGCGTCTACTGTAATGTCAGATTCTTAATATTAATAACTATGTGACCTATGAAAGGGCAGACTCTTACCCCTACTTCTGCCAGTTTGCTCTATTTGTGTAGTTTTCATTAATCTCAGACAACCCCACTCATCAATATCCCTGAAGGCTTTCTGCTGGCTGGATTTGTTACTGAACTACCTGAAAAGAAGAGCTTTTATAACATGTCTGGGGTAACTGTTCCTAGAGCCTGGCTCCCTTCCCTCTCAGCTCAGCTCCTTTCTCAGTTTCATCAGCAAGGCTGCTGGCAGAATTTTTCTGTTTTAGTTCCACTGTGACTGTATGTTGAGGGTGTCTCAATTTCGTCACCTTTTCCAGGCAGGGAATCTTTTCTGATAGGTTGAAGTTGAAAAAAGAAGCTGAGACATAATGACAGACCACTTTTGGGTAGTTACCCACAACCACTGGTGTAAAATAAAAATTTTGATCAGACTCTAACATTAATTATTAGTGTGTGCACAAAAAAAAAAAAGTAACACAACAATTTCTCCATGTGTGAGCATATACCCAGTAAACAGTCTGACATTACTATTGAACAAAGGTTAAAAGCCCCACAACGTTGCATTGTTTTTTCTTTTATTGCCCTTTATTGCCTCTGTTTTCCTAACTCATTTGTGCCTCCAGATCAACAATAACAATAATAATTTGTAATGAAAAAGAAAATAACAGAGTGAAATAAACGTTAAGAAAAACAAGTGATGCAGATGAAAACAATTGCTCACCATCAACCAAACAATGCCCAGAAAGTCATCAAGCAGTGGCCCCTCCACCACTAACCTTCCCTCTAGTTCATTGCTCACTGAGATGACATATGTTATGGAATAGAGAATCATAGGATTGTAGGAACATAGAATGCTTTGTGTAGGAAGGGACCTTCAAGACCATCTTGTTCCAATCCCCCTACCATGTGCAGGGACACCTTTAAAATGATCAGGTTGCTCCAAGCCCCATCCAACCCGGTCTTGAACCCTGCTAGGGATGGGGCATCCACAGCTTCTCTGGGCAACCTGATCAGTGCTTCACCACCTTCATAGTAAAGAATTTCTTCCCAATATCTAATATAAACCTAATCTTTTTAGTTTGAAGCCATTCTCTCTTGATCTATCACTATATTCCCTTGTAAAAAGTCCCCCTCCAACTTTCTTGTAGGCCCCTTTAGGTGCTGAAAGGCCACAACAAGGTCACTAACTTTGAGCCTTCTCTCCTCCAGGATAAACAACACCTACTCTCTTGGTCTCCATGATTTGGATAAACCTCTTGGCTTGTTTTGGCTGGGATAGTAATCATTTTCTTCACAGTAGCTAGTATGAGGCTCTGTGTCCTTTGCCTGAGCATAGCTGGCATTTAAATAAATTAAACAACTTAGAAACCTGACAGAAACTAAAACTAACAGCCTCAGTATTAATGACTCTGATAATTGCTCCTCATTAAGTGTCAAGTCAAGGAGATGAGATGGCACAAAAGGCCAAAGAGAGAGAACTCCTGAAATAAACTAGACATCTTTGGCAAGGTAGCCAGTAAAGAAGCAAAATTCAAGGCACACGGTAAAAGCAGCAATTTGTGGCCTAGAAAATTCATAGACCTCTAAGTGATAAAAGCTTCATGCTGTGTCAGACTTTCACAAAGCTTCTTGCTGAGGAAGTTGTCAAGCATCAGTGCTTCTTGAATTGGTCCTGGATCCGTCCAAAATGTTTCTGTTTACCCTGACCCTGGTTGCTTGCTGTTCCTTGCTTCCCCATTCATTATGTTCGTCTCCTTTGCAGGATTTTGGATGTGGCTGAAGCATCACTGTTAAAGGAACATCTTGCAGTGGTTTGTGAAGAACAAACACATGGGTTCATGGAAACAGAAGATACATAGATAGATTTGCATAGAAGTTGCATGTTACACCAAACTAACCTTTACGTACCTGATGAACATAGGCACCACTGACTTTTAAACCTTTAACAAAGTTTTCTGAAATCAAAACTTTCAAAACTACGTAAAATCTGTAGATGCCAGGAGCAACTATTACCAGTTTCTGTGGGATTGAGCTACTATAGCTTAAGAGAAAGCTCATTTCCTGGAGGAAACCAGGCAAATACCAGACTAGAAGAACTTTCTGCTGTTGACCTGCAGAGAAGCCTACTGGGAGATTTTCATTTGCTCAGGTTCCACTCCTTGGAGTAGTGCGCTGTGGCTTTTCTCAGCTTAATATCTCATCTTTGTAAACTATTATTGCAGCATTTGAAACACGGGACGCAGCGATTCCAATCTTAATTAGGCATCTGATGCACTGCAACTGTAAAGGAGATCATTTTCAGGAAATTAATATTCCAAAATTTTGCAGTCAAATATATTTCCATCTTCTGAGATGTGGTCAGTGTAGTTAGCAAGTAGTACTTGGCTGCTGTGCCACCAGGTACTGGGGATTTGTTGAGGGTCTTGTAGCACCCTCAGCCATGGGGTGTGAGCGTGTCAGGTTGCACTATTAAAAAACCAATGAACCCAGAATGCTAATGGTTTTGCTCTTGTAGCAGAAAAGCTGAAATCTGTAAAATAAATACTAGACCCACACTGCATGCAATAACTGGGAACAAAGTTTTGTGGGTTTTTTTGGTTTTTTTGTTTTTTTTTTTTTAATTTTTTTTTTTTAATTAATAAAACAATCTAATATTTCTAGGGAATCATGAAAAGTCAAGTGCAGGTACCAGCTTGTCCTGACAGCTGAAGAAAAATGCAGTTACTATATCCTAGACATGCAGCTGCCTGTTTTACAAATTTAGGCCATTTTTTACCCAGCCAGACTTCCAAGAATTGAGCCTATGGTTACTAATGAGCCTCCAAACTGATGATGCATCTATTTGTGAGCCAAAAATTCTGCCTGTAAAATCAAACTTTGAACTGAGGTTTTTTGAAGAGCTGGAGCCAGAAAAGTTGCATCTGGGATTGGATATAAAATAGGGAGAAAAGGTGGAAAGTTTCTGTCTCAGATATGTAGCCCTTTAACCAAAGTCAAACATTAAACTGGATGGTTTAAAAGAGAAGTTGTACAGAAAGTAAGCAGTTTAAATTAAATTGTTAAGATAGACTTATATATATATATATTTGTCATAAATTTCCTACATAGGAGGAAAGCTGAATTAGCTTGTGGGTACTTGTATGTGCCTACTGTGGTTAATGAATGAATTTTACAAATTATTCGTATTGCATGTTTTGTCAGAAATACCATCTTTTATTACAATAGAACCTGCGGTCACATGCATAAATATTGGTGCAGCAAAAGATATTTTCATTGACTGTTTCCTGGCAATTGACACCAAGTTCATTTCCCACATCTGTTTTCCAATTTCACTTCATCCAGCTAGACAAGCTGTTTCAAGAAGTAGAACAACACTGCTGTTTAAAGGTTCACATTCTCCTTCCCTCTCTCCCTCCCTCCCCATTTTATATAGTCAGGAAGGTTAAAACAGAAAGAAAAATATGATGATAAAATATTGATGAACAACAATTCAAGCTGAATGCATAAAGTACTGTTGGAACAGCTATTTCTGAATAGAAAAGTTAATGAAAATACATTATCTAAAAAAAATGGTGCATAAGAAGAACAAAGCCTGATTTTCTGATTTACAAATGGCTTTCTATTGAAAGCTGAACCTGGTCAAATAAATTATGGCCAACTAAATTATGGCCTTTCACTCCATCCATTTTCCTATCAGTAATATGGATAAGCTTCCCAAAGTATTTTAGGGTCATGAGGTTTTGTTTGTATGGAGCTTCAAATATGGAAAATGAAAGACATTCTGTCATTACTGGTGTTGCAAATGATGTGTGGGGATGAAGATGTTCAACCACTGCCTTCAGTGAGTGTTTTGGAGTGATCTCTCATGTCCAGCACCTCCCTTGCTCATCAACATGTGGTTTGAGGTGCTGGGACACCCAGAGGGGCATATTTGGAGAACTAGAATGAAAATGAATTTTAAATCCACATTGCAGTGCCTTAGCCCATTTGCAAGGTAATAGAGACTCCTCTTTAATTACTTATTGCAAAGAGAAAGGGAAAATGTTTAATTTTGAAATGGACATGTGATTAAGATCCCTGGTCCCTGGTGACCAGCAAAGAGGACATAGCACAGAGTGCATCAAAAAAATCTAAGGAAATCCAACCTGTTAGGGACTGACAGAGTATAATTAAATTTTACATTTCCTGAAAGGGTATTGGCACAAAATGAGCTCATTAATTCTAAATTAATGATTTTATTCTGGCCTGCCTACAACAACCTCCTCTAAAAAGGCTCTGCTTGCTAGATATTCAGGTTGCATTCACACATTTATTGTGTTCTAGAGAAAGACTTGACAGATTTTTATCACTTTAATACAAATAAAAATGAACATATGTAATTATGCAACCACATAGGGAGGCCTGATTCTTTGTGATACTGTTCTAATTCTCATGGTGTAAAAATATGACTTTAGAACTTAAATCTTGTTTAGTCCTTAGTCTAGCAATTGGCCACACTCCTTCCACCATCCAGAAGAGGTGGAAAATCTGCCCTAGAAGCATGATTGCAGTAAAACCTGACACAGCAGAAACATGGGGAACAGATTATGAGCCCATACTTTAATGCGGATTTATACAATAGAGTGCATAACAAAAAAATGTCTATATGTAATTTAAGTGCTTTATTTATGCAGGGTTGTTTTAATTACTGTTACATCATATCTTTAGCCATAACTCTCAAAATCTTGTGGAATTTCCCATTATGCTTAGTGAGTGTTGCTAGAAGCCACCAAATAGAGGTGATATGAAGATAAGTAAAACACATTAGGAACTGCTATGTTCGTTGCGAGTCGAGCACGAAATAACTTTTTGATGAAATGGCAACTTCTTCTACTTCACCTGAGACCCAGAGATTTATAAATTGGGGTGTGTAGAGTGTGGGGTTCAACTCATGAGAAATCAGCCCATTAGAAGCTATCTGAAATATCTAGTTGCTTGTGCTCCCCAGCGTGTTGGCTCAGGATACGTATTGTTTTCCTTAATAAGGCACCCATATGACTTGACTTAAATAATCCTTTAAATTTGAAATAACTGATGTGGGCACTAGTTCTGAATTGCAGCTTTGTTGCTGAGATTATTAAACCAGTACCATGACATCTGTGCAGCCACAGTTTCCGTTTGCAGACCATCTGCAGCCAATCTGATCATCCCGTGCAGTCACACATTGCTTTATAACCTTGACCAGCTTAACTGAGGTGGAATAATTGAAGCTAATTTTCGTAGCACAGACAAGCCTTTGATTGCTTCAGAACATGAAGGCATTACAGCACCATGTATTTATGCTAGAGGGCACTCATATTTCGTTCTGAGCACTAGCAGAGCTTGGTGTTTGCGGAACAAGTATCTCCAAAGCACGGTGCCAAGAGGGACTTTCAGGGAGTGCTGTGAGGTAGGTGTGTACATAGATCCCTGTTGGACAGATGAGGCAGGCAGCTTAAGGTGTTTGACACAGATCACAGCAGGAGGTAAAGGATGTTTCACACAGGTATTAAGGATAAAACAGCCATCAAGACATCTTGAAAATTACTCTCAAAAAAGCCAGCTCATTATATATATGTATCCACATATATAATGTATCTATGTCTGTGCAGATTAATTCTGGATGTGAATTTTTATTTTTAGAACTAAAGATCTTGCTTTCTTATTCCAAAATTCTGTAAGAAAAATTGATAGGAAAAGCACATAAAGAGCTATGCCTCTGTCCCTGGCTCTCCAGGGAAAGAAACATAGCACTTGTCTGCAGTGCCTTTGTGGTAACAGAGCATTTAGTGAAAGAGGCACAAAGTCATAGATTCATTTAGGTTGCAAAAGAACTTTGAGTCCAAACATAAACCTTACATTGCCAAGTAGGATGAATTTTACAGGCACATGAACCTCATAGGTCTCACATTACAAGGTCAGCTTGAGGAATTTTATTTTTTCATTTTTCCTATGCAGCAGGTATTTATTAGACTGAGAATTTCACTCCTTCATTTCCAACTAAGTGTTCAGTGAAGTATTGCAGTGACATCTGCAAACATAAGGCACCATGAGGTTCTGTCTCCTCCCTTCCATGCTGTTACACCTCTCTAAGAAGAGGAGCCCATCTCTGAAGACATCCTGCAACTGAGAGTTCACAGCTCAGGAAGGAAAGTCTGAGTAAGAACAGAAAATGCAAGTGAATTTTCTATGGCGGGATAGAGGCAAAGTTTGTCTTGAAGGGGCTTGCAGCCAGATGTCAAGACTTCTTATCTAGACACATTTCTCTGAATGACTCCACTGACCTGCAGTTTTTGTGAGATGCTGAAAATCAACCATTTCATTTCCACAGTATGGCTCAATAAATTCTTTGCATCTTCCAGAAGAGTCTCTTAAGACGGTTTCATTTTGCTTGCTTCTTGTGATCGTTCACATACATTTTAGAAGAATGTTTTCAGAAAGCAAATACCCTTCTATCTAACACAGATGGATTCCTGAAAAGTTCTGCTTTTATGTTACAGTGTGGATGGTGAATTTTCCCATGAGCTTAAACATAATGAAGGGATGCATGTAAGGACTTAGAGAATATGCACAATTTAAACACATGGGTACATCTGTGACATGAGGAATGAGAGGCAGGGAAAGAACCAATGTGGGCTTTCCAGAGGAAATGCTGGCTTTATAGAATAGATAACCTTTCTGAAAACCCTGAGCTGCTTCATCTATAAGACTGTACCCCTGATTGCCTGTTTTGTCACCCCTCACCCTTGACTTGTTCCATTTTGCTTCATCTAAAATAATGCTATCAACTACTAGAATGTCACTCCTCAGAAAGAGGGATCCAACACTTCATCAGTCTTGGAAGTTCAGATCTTCTGGAGGACTGAATGATGTGAAATGTTCCTTCACATTCAGTCCTGTCACTACATATGGGAGACTGAACTTCCAATGGGGAGATTTAACTCTGAGCATTATTGGTGTCTCTTCATGAACAGCTAAACTTTCATTATCATCATCATCATCTTCCTCATAGAAGGAAGATCAAGATCATGTTTGAGGGGTGACAAAGAGTGCAATGATGTTTGCCTGGTCAAGGTACTGAGAAAACATCCTGGAAATCAATGGACAAGTATGGTGCTGCTGCAGTCACATCCCAAATACAAGTTTTCAGAAACCACATGGCAAAGAAACAGGTTTTTGCATCACTGGTGCTACCAAAATAGGAAAATACAGCCATCACCATGAGTCTGATTTGACCAGTAGCCAAAGAGAGTTTTGAATAGTTGCTATCAATGAACGGCTCATAATAAATTTTAGCTGAAAAAAAAAAAAGGAAAAATTTAAATATATTTTTGAGAAAAATGCAATCTGCTTAGGGACAATGTGGGTAGGCTGGATTCGTTGAATAAAGTATAAATTGTGAATCATAGTTGTTCAGCTCTTATAATAGTCTGGAAGTCTCTTAGGATTTAAAGCAAGCTGAACAACTGCCAATCTTGGAGGAATTCAAGTGTGGTTTTATAATATCTGGTTCAATAGACTGAACTGGTTCACTCTCACTAGCAATTATGTGTTTCACCAAGCATCTGGAAGCTTCATTGATGTTTATATTTTCCTGCAAGTGAAAGAGAAAGAGAGGTTGATTAGTCAATATTAATTAAACCTTGCTGCATATTTCCTGTGCATAACTAAACTTTTCTCTCGGTAGCATCAAATGTTTACTTACCCTAATAAACAGTTTTCAAAAATTGACCATGTTGAATAATGCTTACTGGTGTTTTGAAGTTAGTTAAGTCTTGTATAAATTATGATTCATATCTCTTTTAAAATGTACACAGAGCTGACTTTAAACTTTTTACCTCAATCTCTTGGTGATTTGATTGCTTCAATAAACCAAAAGTACCAATGCTGGAGAGGTGTTGAAGACCAATGTCTGAAGTAAAGCTCCAAAATCCATATTTCACTGCTTGAATAATGGTTACTAATTTCCAAATAGTTAATTACCTACCAGCAATTATAGCCATGCATAGCACTTTTTTTTTAAGCCTTTTCCACAGTTTCAAGAAGATTTCTCTATGTAATGCTCACAATGAAACCTGTGATGAACCAGATTCATTGAATAAATGATAAAATCTCAAATTACAAAACAGTAAAAAAATTTCTCTATGATTTGGAGTCCTCCCTAATTTCTTGTGGGAGCTGATTTATCTCCAATGCACTGCTTCAGAAGAGATATATCACCACTGGCTTCATTTGCAGGACAGAAATCCTCACTCTAGGGGTTTAAAATGAAAGCTAAAGCACATATTTTCCTACATGTGCCTTGCATCAACTGCACATTTAACTTGCAGCAACCCTTGCTCTGTTTGTAGAATAAGTAAAGCTGAAACAGCCTGATCAGTGAGACACAGCTCAATACAGCACAGAAAATAAGCAGTAGTACTGAGTAAAGATATATTTTTTTTAAATGACAGCCACCAATATGTTTAGAATGAAAAGTGAGGCTTCTTGGCATAAAAAACCACTCTTCTAGCCTAATTATTGGAATTGGTTACTTATTTTATAAGGCAGGATATAGAAACTTCACTGTATCTTCAATCTTCTAGGAAATTGTATCACACAGCCACATAAAACCATATGGAAATGCATACCAATATATATGTATACATTTGTGTACATGCACGTGCTACTCTTTCTCAACAAATACAATGTTTTATTTGCAGCCTAAGATAACCCAGGTTTTCAAGCTGAATCACTGAATCGTAGAATAGTTTTGGTTGGAAGGGACATTTAAATGCCACCTAGTCCCAGTTCTTGAGCCTGTCCAGGTCCCTCTGGATGGCAATCTGGAGCCTGCTCTACCGAGGCCATAGACTAGCTGTAGAAGAAAGGAATGTGTGTGTTTCAGTAGAGAAGGCACATATATAGGAAAATCAAAAGCTAAAGGAATGGATTCTGTGAGGCTGACTTTGTCCAATCCCCTTTAAGCTGATGGCAAAACTCCACAAATTCCATTGTCCATCCCTTTGCACCACAGTAAAGGGCTGAAATCTGTGGATCTATCTAGTTAATTAGTGCATGATTTCACAGGTTTCTTCAGTAACGTACGTGAACTTAAATATTTTGTATGTAAAGAATATTAGTAGGTTGTAAGCCTCCAAATCTTTAGAAAAGTAATGTACATAGTAACCCTTAGAACGTAATATGGAAATGGGAATAATCTCTGTACTGAGATGTTAAAATTCTGCTGTATCACATGCCTCTCTCAGACCAGACATGAAAATTCCTCAAGCATGCACTGAAAACCTTTTTCAGACCACTGTGAAATTTCATTAGAAAAAACTCCAAACTGACAATGAAAAATATCTGTCAGTACTGCTTAGAAAACAGAAGCCAAAACAGGATTGTTAAATGCACAAAAACGAAAATGTAAAAAGCTTTTGCATTGTGTTTGCCTTCACTAATGGACTGGTGAGCATTTCATCTACCCATGTGCTGCTTCTGTCTTGAAAGGGTAGCATGTGCTTGTTCAATAATTTCTTAGGCACTAAGATTGTGCCCAAATTGATTAATATTCAGATGTATTAACAAAAACCGTCTTTGTCAGAGGCTACCACTCTACAGGATTGGGAAAGGGGGAAGGAACCAAGCCCACAAAGAATAAAATGGGTAAAGGTGGACATTCCTCATCCTTGATGGTGATTGATGGAAGTCCATGTGCCAGATATGAGCTTAAAAATTCAGAAGAAAAAAAAAAAGCTTTAGCCAGTACTCAAACCAAAAAAACCCCCAAAACAAAACAAAATAGAAATTAAAAAAGTCCTGTCCTGAGCATAGAGAGGCATTTTCTCATCCTGGATGTTTATAAGAACCGTTTAAGCTGTAGGTACGACAGTTTCAGGTGGGGTACGAGGGGAGGAGGAGGAAGTGTGACCCCAGCAGACAGCACAGCTGGTTCTGGCTTTGTGTCTAGCTCCAGCCTGCTCCCGTGGTTCAGATGACAACTGGCACAGGGTATGGATGAGAAGTTACAAGCTAAGTCACCTGCTGCAAGGAGCCTGTGGTCACGTCAACAAAGCAGCTCCTGCTGTCCCAGATCCCTGCCTTGACCACTTCCTTTCCGATGCTACTATTGCTTTTTGTTACAATCTTAATCCTGTAGTGTCCTAGATCTGCAGATCAGACATTGCTGTATTCTGGTCTGACTAATGAAATATTGATTTCTCCACCTCTCCTCCGATAGTGTATTTTGCAAAAGAAAAATCTATATTCTGCTTGGCAGTGAAGCAGCTGCAGACAGTAGAAGGTGATCTGTTATCCAAACACAGACACCCAGAGGCCTGGTGATTTTAGAGCGCATGAGTGTTGAAAGGCAATCAAGGGGAGGAAAGAGAAAAAAGAGAGTGAAAATCTGCTCAAAGAAACCAACAATCAGAGAGTAAGACTGGACAGAGAGGAACAATCACAGACAGCCTACTAATGGTATTGAGACATGGAAACAGCTTCAATTGTACTGAAAAATAACATTAATTATGTTTCAAAAAAGCAAGAAAATGTAGGTGAGAAAGTGGAGTGAAACAGTATCTTTCAATGGGTCTCTATGTTGAAATGCCATAACTGTCATCTCCCATATGGCTTTGTCCTACAAAAGAACACCACAGGAATTGTGATGATTGCTGAAGTTCAAGCTTATTTTTATTTTTTTTTTCTCCTTCTCTTCTCTTCTCTTCTCTTCTCTTCTCTTCTCTTCTCTTCTCTTCTCTTCTCTTCTCTTCTCTTCTCTTCTCTTCTCTTCTCTTCCCTCTCTTTTTTATTTGGTTTCGTTTTTGATTTTGTTTGTAATAACCTCCTTTCATGTTCTGTTCATGTTTTTGGATCTTACTGAGGCATGTCCTCTGCCTCCTTGGTGGAGCTATTTCTGAGCAGCAATACGTCCAGGAGTTATCTGGCTCCTGACACGGTACTAGATGCCCCTGTAGTGCTTGTTATCCAGCCTCCTCTGAGGACACTTCTACCTTCACAATTCTCCAAACACAGGAGACACTCTGTCTCCCTATATTTAAGGTTGGTATTACTCAGCACTGCATCTTTGATTTTGTGTTTATCTGGACAGCAGCTTTCTGTGATAGGGAAGTGCTGCTGTGACCATTTGTTAAATGGAGAAAGAGCAGAGCCACAAAACAGAGGAAACTGCATGAAGCCTGGTCCAGCACGTGGTGGCTAGCTGGAAAGTGGAGGATAGCATAGGATCAAGTCTTCACATGATAAGATAGGAATGCAACACTACTCCTATCAAGAAAAGCTCTCTCCCAAGAGAGACCAAAAAGGAAGGATTTTACCCACATCACAGTGTCTTTGAGACTATCAATACTCTGTTTCTGATTCAGCATGACAGCCTTTATAAAACCCTTTCCTAGGCATCTTGCCTTGTCCTGTCCCCTGAGGTGCCCAGAGCATTTCTCTGTGCCTTGCTAAGTTCCAGCATCTGAGACACTATCCCAGTCAGTGCAAGAGCTGAACTGTGAATCCATCCCTAAGTGACTTACCCTGCATCAACATCCCAAAATCTGCCAGAGCAAGGACCTGAACTCTGCTTCTGTGATGATGCCTGACTACTTGTGCCGGTCTTTCTCTTCTGGCCTCATCAAGAAGGAAGGCAAAAGTGAAAATGAGAACTTGCTACTTTTTATTCTATTACCAAACAAAACAAGGCAAAGAAAATAACTCTGAGTAATCTCTGAAAGCCAGAAAGGAACACTGGAGGACATAAATGAAATTAGCATTTGTTTTGTAGATCGATCTTATTCAAATATATCCTTTCAAAGGGTGGTTTTATGGAAAGGATAGCAACTGAGGGCAGGGAAAGAGAGCTGCATTATTCAAAACCTTTGAACTGATTGCTATTGGAAATAATGCCTTGTAAGCAACAATCAACTAAAGGGAAAATAAATACATTATTGAATGTGACTCAAAGCAGTACACAAGCTCAGCAACCTTTTTTGCATTCTGGATTACCTTCCCCCTTATTTGCCATCTTTACTGCAAATGCAGAACATTAGTATTTAGGGCATTCCATTTTGATATATGAAATGATTTCCCACAGATTAGACTGGCTCTTAGCTCTTTGTAGAGGAACAAAAGCCTTTGCAGTTTTAAGAGCCCGTCTCACTTTCAGATGAGGGAATTTTTTGTTTCTTTATCATGCATATATCTTAGGTTTGTCTATCTGGTTGTTTTCTGATGTAAAGCTTTTCCCTTTTTACATTGATAGTTTCTTCCTCTTTCTGAATCTCATGCTTCTGAATCTTACCTTGAAAACCAGGGTGTGTATGCAGGCACAGTGCACCTGGGGAGCTCTAAATTAGCACTGCCTAGAGACATGACCTTAGACTACTACTGCAGTTGAAGGAAATTGATTTCCCATAAGTAAATATTTACAAATCGTGAAATATTCAGGTATTAGATGGGAGCCTAGTGAGAAGCTCATAGCTTCCACATTCTATTTCCATAATGCACTAAAATCCAGGAGCAGGGAAATTACTTTAAAGATGCTTTAACCTGCACTGCCCTGGAGCTAGCAGTCTGAGGGAATGGCTCCACATGCTCCCCTAGCAGGACTCCCTTGGAAACTGCTGGGAGCAGAGCCTTATTAAGATGGTGTGCTGTACTGCTGTGGTGGTGTTTTTATGGAAACACAACCAAACAAGTTAAAAGCCATCTGGATGCATGAACACGAAATTCATGGATGTGAACTGCTGTGACTGCAACTCTGAGAACAAGATCGTTTCTGTGATTGAATTCAACAGCTGGTTGAATATTCTGCAAGAAAATTATTTCACTAAATGACCTTCCGACCTCAACAATTTTGTGAATCTGTGAATTTCCAGTTTTGGGACAGCACTAAATAACATATTTCATAAAAGTGATCCAGAGACCTACAGGACAGCTCTAATACCCATAGGACAATCTGAATCAACTCCTTTTAATCACAGGAAAAATCTCTGCAGAGGATTCTGCACAGAGAGACTGTACATCTGAACTGAAATTTCCTGCCTTAAGTGTTAGCTTTATTTCTTGCTTTATGGAAGAATTGGAAACATTTTCTAAGACTGTACAGTGAGATTGTTCAGACTTTTTTTTGAGTGAATTAAAAAGACAATGTAGACAGCCACATATCCCTAACTGGGTCTGGCAGTCTCAAATGGATTGTTTGGATCTGAGTTTGGATTTAAGATCAGAAGATTAGTTCAGAGTGTCAGTCTAATTCAAATACATGTCTAAACCTTGTTTTTCTTTATGGAAATCAGAACTGCTTATCCTGTTCCTCTGCAAGTCTACTGCATAGCTTGCTTTTTTTCGTCTTTCTTAATAATCGTCCAGTCAGAAGAACTGAAGAATCTTCAGCCCTTGATTTAAACAAGGGCTGGTAGAGCTTGGATTATTCACAGAATTCACTGGTAAGATAGGAAGAATTAATGTCCTTGCTTTTTGAAAGAAAGGCTGGAACAGAGGAGAGAGTGACTTTTTGAATGTAACACAGCAGATCAATGGCAAAGAAGATTTTCGATTGCTAGGCCAGCATTTGGGCCCTACAGGGGGTCAGGACTAGGTGATTTTTAAGGTCCCTCCCAACCCAACTCATTCTGAATCTATGGTGACACACCATGGACTGCCTGTCATACAAAAACTGAATAAGTTATTATCCACACATCTTGGAGGTGGAAAGATTCTATAACATTCTCTTGGTCCATATAGGATGTGCCCAAATAGCCCAGAGACTCAGACTGCTCACCAGTCTCCAGGCCATGATGCTCAGGAGACAAGGATCTGTGTGCTTAACCTAGTTTTATAAGGATCTGAAAAGCACTGCTACCAGCCTTTCTGGGCAATTAGGACAAAATGTGAATGCCTTTTTATCTAATTCTGTATTGCTGAGAGCAGAATTACAGCAGGGAAAAGAGGAACTCAGGCATAATCACAACACAGCCACGTACAGTCGTAAGGTATTTCAAGTTATTTCTGAATTAGGTACTTCCAAGCACATTTAGTTTTGCCTGACTTGTCTGTTTTATTGCACAAGTTCCATTTTCATTACAAAGTGATAATAAGCTTGAAATTTCTCCTTTTCTAATACAAGTCTAAAGCTCACCTCTTTGAACTAGGAATGGTGGTGAAAACTGCTTAAAGGCTTGGAAATGTGAGTGGAGCTCTCAGCTGCTCTGGCCATGTGCTGGATAATTAAATGTGTGACAGGAAGAAGAAATTTCCTTCCTTTAAAAGAAAGAATCTTTTGCAATAGTTGTGGTCATGAAATTTATTAAAGAATTTGCTATTGAGGGTTATTTTGTGACTATCTGGGGATGTACCTCTCAGGCTGCAATCAATATGAGCAAAGTAAACATGCAGATATAAAAGAGACCAGGCTCGCCACTGGATATATGGCAATAGTGTAACTTGTGACTATACTGTGAGGTGGTGTTGCCCAATAAGGCCCTTCTTACATGGAAAACTATCCAAACAAAATCTTCTATCTTTGTACGGAGCAGAAGATTGAAACAGGCTGAGTATTTCCTTCAGATTAATGTAAGAATCAAAACTAATACATGAGAATGCATTAGGTGGCTCAAATGTCTTATATTGGAGCAGTTAACTTACAAAAAATAGATACAGGGATTTTTTTGGCGTAATCTTCCAGTGCTACAGACAAAAGCTTAAAACCATTGACAGCTTGAAGTATGGTAGGTACATATATGGCATGCTACTTTCTACAAGGCAACCAGAATAAAAAGATGTTATTTTTATAAGCAATCACCTTTGCTTTTCCAAAATGCATAAATCATATTCAGTTTGCTCTCAAGGCTTTAACATTTCCAAGCACATCTCCAGAAAACCTCCGGAGAGCTAATTATTCCAGGGTACCACACAAAAAGAATTATTACTTATTTGAACTGCTAAAACTGCTGGCTGCACTATGATGACTCCTTTGTCCATGTTACTCTGCCTCAGAAGAGTTTCTATTCTCTGTAGCAAACAGAGTTAGGTATTTATTTTTCCCAGACCCAAGTTCAATTACTTATGATGCCCTAGGCTGAAAGAATACCAGTTATGTATAATATCCAGTATTCTAAAATAGTATTAATAATAACTTTTGTTTAGAAAAGGAAGTGTAGGATTTAGTTTAGAACTTACACCAAATGGGAAAATTATTCTGATCTAATTTAGCTCAAATGTTGTGATTCTACCATCTTTACTGGAATGAGTATTTACATAATTTTAAAGTCAGGAGCCTTCAATTCTGGGTGGAAATCAGGTGTGTGGATTGCAGAAAAACAGGTCCTAGCCTCTGGTGCATAGCAGCAGAGAACAGTCTGATAACAGTTGTGTGCCCTCAACTCTCACCACTCTTCACAGTGGCTTTTGAAAACAAGTCTTGTCATAGCTGGATTATTTTTTCTGTTCCTACATGATTGCATTGGCAATCTGAGGACTGCTAGAGTTTCAGAGTTAAATAAAGTAAGAAGAATCTAGATATTTCCCTTGTTTAAATAACAGAAAATCTTAATTCGATGTGGCTTAGAGAAACTTGGAGAAATTTCCTCTGTTGAGACTTTTAAAAATTTATATGTCTTTTATACATCCTTTATATGTCTTTTATACTTCCATAATTCTGCCCCAGACTGGCTCCATCATCATTATGAAACCTCTCAATGATCTTTTAAATTGCTTGCATATTAATTTTCTGTCATGACCTGCAGTGGCATTTGGCACAACAAATGTGGTTGTCCTTTTTGAGTGGTGAACAGGTGCTGGGGATTGATGTATGGAATTCATGGTTCAGATTCCATTATCATAGTATAATATAGTTTATCCTAAAGAGGAACACTGGATTCTCTTAGCCTCACCCAACATGAATCATCAGATGAACCACAGACCTGAAGACAAACCAGGTGCTGCACAGGAAGGAATAGAAAGTACCCTGTTGTGTAGCAAGATAATTTTCACACTGACCTAGACCACAATTTCTCCCTATAAATAGCATCTTGAAGAAACAGTGACTAGATTTGAGACCCATTCAGTAGGAAAGCGAAGACATTAATTACAAAGACGTAGAATCATAGAATCATGGAATGATAGAATCATAGAATCATAGAATNAAAACACAAATATACGCTCTAAAAATCTGTAAGTACCTTACATAAAGTGTTTAAAAGGAATTAAGCAATCAAATGTAGCATTTTGGCTTTCAGACTACTAACAATCTAGGTCAAACCAGAACCAAACTGTTTACATTTCAAACATCCAAAAGTTCCCCAGAGCTGTCAATGATGACACCAGCTTTCATAAAAAGAGGATACAATCAACCCAATATCCACTGAAGTGTTGTGTTCAAATAAACACATGCCAGTGCTACAAATCCTTCACGCACTGAAATTACCTAAGACATCTCAAATTGATATACAGTACCAATGTACCTTGGGCCTTTATAATCTGAAAGTCTGCATGCCTTTTCTGATTTTTATCTCAATTTTCCATGCACTCAGGAAATCTGTACCAAGGCAAAGAATTGAACCTCAGAGCAGCTCATTCAGTACTTTGACCACTGATATTTCCTTCCTCCCCTGATATGTGATTTTTTTGAAAAGGCTTTTGAGAATGACAACTTATAACAGTAAGCATTGTACAAGCACTACAATAGACTGACTTTATTTCTGGAATCTAAAGCAATGAAGCTATTGTCTCAAATCAGCATTTCTCAGGCGAAGTGGTAATATAAATATCTAGAGATAATATTCAATGTTAAGAATGATCAAAAACATCCTCATGTCATTCACAAGAGGTGGCTTTTATGCCTTGCCTAAGGTCATTTTCCTCCCCAGGCTACTGCACAGTGACCTGTGGACTGGGTTCATACATTGCTGCTGGCCTATCACATTAGAGCAGCTGCATTTCAGAATGTTGCACATAATTTGTTTTGCAATAAAAGATCTAAAAGAAGTAGAAATGTATACCACATATTTACAAATTCACCTTCAATTCCAACAAGAGAGGAGCTTTTCAGGGTACACATTTAGACCAAATGAACTATTTTAGGAACTGATTTCTCAGTCCTTAGAAACGCTTGAAAAGAAACAGAAACTTTACCTTGGCTGAAGTTTCAAACCAGCCCACGAACCCATTCTCTTTGCAGAACTGATCCATCTTGATGCCGTTGTTCATGAGAACATCTATTCCCTGGTCGCATTTGTTTGCTAATAGGACTGTTGGCACAGGTTTGCCATTTGGAAGAACCAACTTAGAGTCCAAATCCTCTTTCCATTTTGTCACTGCTTCAAACGTTGCAGGTCTTGTAACGTCAAAGACAATAAATGCCCCCATAGCCTCTCTGTAATACCCCCTGGTCATGTTTCCAAATCTTTCCTGTCCTGTAATGAAGAAAGTAGAAAGGGAAAAAAACCATCACCTTGTAAATATCACTGCTTCCAATCTAGGTCAGTATTTCACAGAGCAGGCTTTATAAGATAACATTACTGAAGGCAGGACTTCATTTTATAAGTCCCTGGGAAACTACTCTTTGCCTAAATAATTATAAGTCCCATGCTAGAATAATTTGTATGAAAATGCAGGAGAGTACTACATGAAAAAGGATTTTTCAAGCAAACACCCAAGGAAATTTAATGAAGTTCGTTATAAGTGAATAGTAAGTGTAATATGTGAATAATAAGTGTATGG